>ML685921.1:1238631-1418325 GCA_007922175.1 Pelusios castaneus
GAAAGAGGCTGGCAGGGCTGGGCTGGGCTGGGCGGCCAGGCGGCTGGCCGGCTGGCCGGGTGGCTGGCTGGGCGGCTGGCCGGGTGGCTGGCTGGGCGGCCGGCCGGGTGGCTGGCTGGGCGGCCGGCCGGCTGGGCGGCTGGCCGGGCGGCTGGCCGGCAAAAGCAACAAAGAAAAGTCAAGGCCCCTGGCGGGGGAGGCTCCTGAAAGCCGCCCGTGGGGCGGAGAAGATCCCAGCCCCGGACGCTGATCCTGGCCCCGTGCTGGGAGGCGGCCCCGGGAAGGAGGCAGACGGCGGGTGGGACCCCAGGAGCCCGCCGCGACCGCAGCCACCCCCGTGCCCCAGCCGTGGGGCAGGCAGGCAGACCCGCGCTCCTGAGCCGAGCCTGCCTGTCCCACCCTGGGGGCGGGGACGGCCAGCCCAGAGGCCGGGCACAGGCCGGGTCTGCCGCGGCTTACCGGGAACACTGCCCACCAGTCTCCTTCTCCCATGTTCCCTCCACCCCTCTCCAGGCGGCAGCCAGTCTCATCGCCCCCCCCACCCCTCTCCAGGCCTCCCTCCAGCCCCCTTACCTGGTTGGAGGGTCGCAGCTGCAGGGACAGCCGGCAGAGCTGCTTCTCGGCCAGGCCACTCCCACCCTGAGCACGTTCTGTCTGCGCATGCTCAGGGCGGGAGATTTGAATCTCCCCAGCCCGGCCGCAGCAGCAGTCTGCATTTAAAGGGAACACGGCCTGCACCTGGAAGAGCCAAGTTCAAGGGGCTAAAGAGCCGCTTGTGGCTCGCGAGCCGCGGTTTGCCGACCACTGCTCTAGCTAGAAAACAAACTACAGTCCTGTTGCTTCAGGACATAAGCTGATTACCAGCTGGTGCAGGAAGAAATTCCCCCACCCTGCCTACAGCATTGGACAGGTTGTGGCATGAGGAGAGAGTTAAAGCTTTCCTTGAAGCATCCAGCAGTGGGCACTGTCTGACACAGAAGATCAGACTTGATGGGCCATCACCATGTTCTGCTGTGGCAACTCTTACGGTGATTGGTCACGGCCTAGGTCCAACACAGTCCTTCAGCTCCATGGCACTGCCTGGTGGCAGGCTGTGTGCCTAGCACTTCAACTTGCCTCAGAGCTTCCTCTTAGATGAGCAGCTAGTGGCTGCTGCTCTGTGCGTGGTATGGCTACCTTCTCTCCTCTCCCAAAGCCTTAGTGATGGGCATTTATGCCCTACGTGGCACCTCCCTGGCCAGCCTTGGGCTCATTGATTGATTCCCAGCCATCTCTCAGAACAATGGGAAGCATGCTTCTCAGATGACAGCTTTTGTGCTCTCATGAAGCTCCCTTGCTCATCGAGTTGGCTGTAACAGAAGTGGGAGTGGCAGGGGAGGGCAAGTGTGCCAACCTTCACCGTGCCAGACACAAGACAATGTTATCTCCCGGTGTATGCTTTGCCATGCAAAGCACAGAGCAAGGGCACAAACTGTATCCTCCTGCAGTGCTGCCAAAGAGGAAACCAGTAGAGAGCCCTAAGTGATGTTGCACCATGCAAAGCAAAGGGAAAGGGCCTCAACCTAGACTGCAGGACCTCACCAGTGGCTGATGAGTGCCTGACACCAGGGCGTCCTGTGCCATAGTCTCTCCTGCTCTAAGTAAAACCAGAATGCTCTGCTGTGTAACAAGGCTGCTCTCATAGGGCTGTAGAGGAAGAACAGGGATTGGTTAGGGAGGGATGGGATTATTGTTATTAATATTATTGCAGTAATTCCTAGAGGGGTCCAGTCCATCCTGGATTGGGGCTCTCTAGGAATTACTGCAATAATATTAAAAATAATACATAGTGCCAGGGATTGGACATGCACCGAACTAAGGGAGTCTCTGCCCCGAAGGACTTTCAGACTCTTCGTTTCTGACAAGAGACAAATGGTGGTACAACAAGCAGATTAGGCTATGGGCAGTTCACTTGTCCTCACCCACACCCGTAATGTTCCTCCTGCTCTGCTCCCTTCTATGTGCTTTCAGCCTGACATAGATTAGGGTGATACTGGCCTGTGATAAATCATCCTGCCTCTCTCACCAGTTCCCTCTCCAGACTCTGTTCCCAAAGGGCTCAAGCTATTTCCTGGTCACACTTGTGTAAATGTGTCACTGAAATCAGCTGAGTCACTCCAGTGTTACTGTTTACACAGTGTCGTATAACTCAGTCATGGAGGGATAGATAGGGCTAGCGAGCTTCTTGCTCTCATGTTAATCACCCATTGAAAGTTGTGGAGGCTTGTGAATTAAATTAACCACAAGACTACAAATTAATTACATAGGGTCTATGATCATATTGTGTCCCCTCCACACCCTCTACAGCAGAGATTCCCAAACTGTGGGGCACACCCCCTGAGGGGAAGAGAGGGGAATGTTCCAGGGGGTGGCAGGGCACATAGGGGCAGAGAAGCAACACTCAACCCCACACTCCCCTCACGTCCTCCAGCGGCAACTCCAGGCTCGGCTGCCTGCTGCAGCCTCAGGCTCTGGGTCCCATGCCCTGCTCCTGGCTGTGTGCCAGGTCCTGCACGCCACTTCTCCCTGCATCCCAGGTCTCGCACCTGAACACTGGCATCGAACCTCGCTCCTGGCTGACCACAGCTCCTGGCCATGGCCTGGGCCCCAGCCAAGTTCCTGGCCCTCGTCCCAGCTCCCAGTGCCAGGCCCCATGGTTGTAACTCCAGCCCCCAGCTGCTTCTTTGGCCCTGCTCCCGGCTCCAGCTCTTGATTGTGGCTCCTGGGGAGTGGCATGAACCAGGAAAGGTGGGGAGGGGTGCGTGACCCCAAAAGTTTGGGGTCCACTGCTCCATATCTATGAGAATGTAATTGTGGACTGTTTCCTGTGCTGAGGGGAGACGGTTCCTCTCCCACACACCATGAAGCCAGACTTTGTTTGAACAGATGAAGTGTATTGCTGACAAACTTTAATAATTCAAGGGATTTCAGAGTGACTTTGCAGCAATGCAGCACAAAGAGGGGGAGGTTTTGTTTTTCCTCTTTCTTGAGGCTCAGAAGACACTGCAGCAACATCCAGCTGCTTGCTTCTGAATGTTACCCAGTGAAGGGATCTGGTGGAGGCGAGAAGAGGGGCCAGGGCTGCTGTGAGAGACAGAAGAGTATTATAAACTCGTCTTACAGAATTTCTAATCGGCAGCACAGTGTCTTCTTTCTTCTGTGGCTCAGACCCTCTTTTTGTCCTGTTTATCTTCCCCAGTGCAGTGCATTCTTTGGATTGTAAGCCACTGATTTGCCCCTGAGATGCCCAGCCATCAAAGATCAAATTGGGGAAGGCCTCCCCTCCCGTCCTGCTCCAGTTACAATGTAGGGGGTCGCCTCTTCAGGCTTGTAACCCTCTCTCTGTGTCTCTTCACGTTGCTTTGAGTCTCTGTGTGTGGTAGCAGTGTTTTGGGTCCTGTATCCTTGCTCCCTTTTAGCCTTTCTTCCTCAATCATCTTCACCCTAGAAGGAAGCAAAATAGTGAGATGGATTCAAAGCAGAGGTAAACTGGCAGGAGGAGGTGCTGTGTCTTAGCCCGCCTCTTCGTTGAGGTAATTTTTCCAGGTGGGGCTGGGTGCTGATAACCTAGAAACCCTTGCAGGAAGTGGAAATACTTAAGCCTATTAATACCAAAACAGGTATTCAAACATGCCAGCGCTAATTCAACATGTGAAACTGGGCGGGTCTGCTCCAGAGTTGTGGCCTCCCACCTGCAAATGCTATGCTGTAGTGATCACGTACTGTCTGGCTCCTCTCTCCACCATACTCACAGCCCCTTGCTTTCAGCCTGACATGTAGATTAGGGTGATACTGCTTGTGATAAACCATCCTGCTTGAACTGTTCCCTGTTATCCATGGTGCAAATTCTGCTAATGCTATTGCTGGCAGCTTCTGTACCTGCCCTTCAGTGCACTGTGAAGATGATCCAGCCTTGCCACCTGCAGATGTTTTGATTCTGAGGGGGAATGTGTAGAGTAAGCATCTCCCTGAGGTGTGGTAAAAAGGAGGAGGGATGAGGAAGTGAGAGAGGAAAGTGGAAGGACAAATGGAGCTCTCTGGGAATCACAGAAGGTGTTGTCATGACAATTTCTCCCCCACAGTGTGGCCCAGAAAGGATGCTGCTTCAGGCAGGAAGTGTTGCACCCTTCACATGAGGAGGGGTCCTCTCCTGGGTAGGAGACTTGGGTATGTGGAAAATAATCCCTCAGCATTAGGGAGTGTTTCTAAAAGTGAGAACAGACTGGTAGTACAGTTGGTGGGAGGGGGTAAGATCCAAAGGCTAGGCCGTGGGACAGGAAGTCAGGACTTAGGAATCCTATTCCTAGCTCTGTTGGTGACTTTCTGTGTGACCTGTAAGAAATTGTTCAAACCAAAATTTTCCAAAGTGTCCATTCATTGATGGAGGGCGTCTTCCATTTTTTGGATTCTCAACATGTTACATCTCCAGCCTGATTCTCAAGAAGCACTGAGTACCCACAGTCTCATTGGAGTCAATGAAAACTGATAGTCCTCAGCATCTCTGACAACGAGGCCCAAGGAGTCTCAAGCTCAGGACCCAAAATCAGAAGCCACGTCTTAAAATAGGAGTGTCAAGCCTCTCTCTGCCTCCCTGTCCCCATGTGTAAAATGGGAAAGTCGGAGGAACTCGCCCACCATTGTGATATGCAGTGACAAGCACCAATGATGATTTTATTCTACTGTCCCAAACAGCAGCTAAAGGAATTTCTCAGCTGCTTCCTAGAGGGAGCGGTGACCTGAGTGGGAGGGGCAGGGAGAAAATAAGGGTGATAGGGTTTCAGGCTACAGCTGCTGTGCTGGTGGCTCTTAGGGACCTAAAATTAAAGCCCAACTCAGTTTTTACTCCAGCAGCAGTGCCTTCAGCAGCTGGCACTTATCTGTCTGATAACATTCCTCTGTTCCCCTCCAGGAGGGACATGATTTGTGCAAAACTCCTGTTGTTCCCCATTGGTAACGCCAGCCTGCTTCATCTCAGATACCACTGAACTCTGCCATTTTGGAAACGCCGCTCTGGACATGTGCACTGCTGTGCTAGGAATGCTTAGTATGAACTATTATGTTTTCGCATGGCCATGAGCTCAGCAAAGGATAGGCCAGTGCATCAACTCCTGACAGCTGGGCCTGCTAAAGACTGCCCTCAGGTCAACTTTTAAGTCTGCTGCTTTTGACCATTGTAATACAAGGCTAGATTCTTATTTACATGAAAGGCATTTTAAGCTGCCAAAGTGGTGTGAAGGGGTCCCAGTGTAACCGAGGCGATGGCTTATAGTGTTTACTGTGCCAAATGAGGCCATTGGTCTTAGTATGCCGCAGGCGAGATCAAACGACTACTCTGTCTGATCAGATATCCTGATTAACTCGCTCACTTTGCTGCGACGCCTTCTTCTCCACCCCCATCTGTTTCTCCGCTCCACCTGTTGCTTCTTAAAATAACTTGGATTTAGGGCAGAGACTCTCTTCTACTGTCTTGATCCCTGACTGGTATCTCTAGGCTCTGCTACAGTCCTAACAATAATAGTACTGCAGTGGATCAGACTGTTGATTTAGCTATGGCGTCTCTCTCCAGAGACACCTGATGCTTTGAAGGAAGGCAGAGAACAACCTCACCATGAACAATGCACTGAATTGTGCAGTGGTGGAGCTAACCTGAGCAAGTCTAGTCACTGTCATGTGAACGCTCCATACTTACCGTAAGTCCTGCTCTTGTGTCCTGCCACAATTATGACCCCTTTGAGGTCTTGGATCCAGAGACCAGCCTGCAGAGCTATGTTATTACCCATGAAATAAGTGGCTGTGTGGAGCAATAAAGAAACAGCCTAATCTCGCCACAGCCTCTAGGTGCTCTTCTGTACAAGGCATTTTATACCGTAATATACTTGTTGCACTCAGTATGGAGATGTGTGTGATTCCCTCCCCAGAAAACGATGACAGCATTACCTAGTTGTTAAAGTGTTACTCATTATCAAGAGACTGTTCTGTTCCAGAAGACTGTGCCACTGACTTCCTGTGGGACCATGTGCAAGTCACTTAAAAGCTCTGTGCCTCAGCTTCCTTATCTGTGAAATGGGATAACAATACTTATCTGCCTTGAGAAAGAGCTTTGAGATCTTTGGACCCAAATCTGTATATAACTAAATGGCACCATTGTCTTGTCATTCCCTACAAACTGACCAACGAGACTGAAGGAGAGAAAAGAGCCCTTTATTGACCACAGCCGTGGGGCTGCTCCTGCCCCCCCCTCTCCCGAGGGGACAAGGGCAACAAGAACAAGCAGAAAAAACAGTGTAGTTATACTCTTGGTTACAGCGTATTTGACGTCATGGTCATAACTCATCTTAGACAGGTACAGGTGTCATTCCAACCGCAGAGACTTTTTGTTACATGTGGTTTCCTGCCAAGCAAGGCTAACAGCGCATCCTTCTAAATGTCGCTTCTATTCTTATCATAATGGGCATCTTGTTGCTACCCTGGTTGTTAAGGGTGAGGCTTGCAGCAAAGGTTACATGACAAAATGGAGTTAGTTTAGCTAACACTATAAAATTCTGTCTTTAGGCCCCACAGTCTGTTCTCCTCAGCCAGAGATCTAGTCCATTTTTGCTACCTTTCTTGTAGATGCTTTCTATCATAGTATTTTGCATATTCGTAAGTACTGAGTGCTGAGATCTTTCCAATGATTTTTAATCCTTCACCGGAGAAAACTCTTTGCCCTGGACCCTCTTTATTGTTTCTCTCTGTAATTCTGTACCGTTTAGTTAGCATCACCTTAAAGAATTCAGCTTCTTTCTATAGCCTTCCCTCTCTTCTTCTTACAGGCAGCACAGGGTTTCATTGTGGGAAGGCAGCAGAGGAGACAATGTGCTCATGACTGAAGTATAGCTGGTTCTAATACAAATCCTGAACCCAGGCAGAACAAGTGGAGTGCTCAACACAGGAACACTTCTTGCACAGCTAGAAGAGGTGGAGTGCTGATGAGAAGCCAGTTAGGAGGAACAGGGGATGTGAATAAAGTGTGTGTATTATTGTGTGTGGAGAGGGTTTTTATGTGCAGGAATACAAGCTGGTGGGCTCTCGCACCAGCTCAGGAAGGGTTGATGCCAAACCAGAGTCTGTTTCAGGCCTTTGCCTCAGGGTCCAATTAAATTGGTTAAACAGAAACTTGGGGAAAACACCAAAATAAAAAGTAGTGCCTCTGCCCACCGTGGGCTACAGCTTCTAGAGGCTTTTCCTGTACATCGCTCAGCCCTTCTTGGCCCTTGCCCTGACCCAAGTACTGGCCGACTGATCCCTCCAGTTCTCCCACTCAGCTGAGCTCTTGCCGGCCTTCGTAAGGACCAGATCCTCTTCAGGCTATTATTTGCCCCCTAGCCTCACAGCTTCCACTGGGAGACAGCTGTTTGTCTCCCATTAGAAGCACTGTTGTCGACACCCACACCCAGAGTTCAGTCTTTTCCTTTTTATGCAGGCGCCTCAGTTTCCGGGGTCTCTACCGTCTTGTCCTTTTCTGCCAGACGCTGGCTCTGCAGGAGAAGTTCAGTGCCCAACTTTATCAGCTCCTCCTTCGGAAGCAAGCAGGGGTGCTCACTGTTCTCATCTTTTACTCCAAGGCAGACCAGCTCTTGTTCTCTTAATGGCTTGCGTCCAAACCTTGTCCCCTGAGGAGTGTGTTTCTTCCAGCTCCTTCAAGCACTCTGCCATCTGAGTCTGTAGGCTGCTAAGTTGTGCATAGAGTTCAGCCCTACACTTGTTAACTACAGAAATCCTCTTTTCCAGATTTCTGTCATCTACTTCTACATTGGTTTGGTGGGTAGCTGTCAGGGCCACTACCATCACTTTCACATCTGCCCCACACATCACCTCCATGTTTGTGCTGGCCTTCAGATCCAGACTTCTGCATCCCCTGTTTGGAGCAGCACTCCTGCTTCAGTTTCATGCCTAGAGCTGACCTGATTGAATGAAGAACCTGTGCTGTTCTCCCCTTTTGATTCTCAGGCCTGAGGACCGTGTCTGTTGGTCCACAGACTCCGTTTTTCTCAGGACCATCACCCACTTCTGAGGTCCCAGTCCTCAAACAGGCATGCCTTTTCTATGTGTCCGTTCTTCCCACATCCAAAGTAGACCTGGGGGTGATCCTTCCACTACCATGGCCTGTTAAACCTTGCTCACAGGAGACAAGCTGTTGGTATGGGATCCCCATTCATAGCACCCCATTAGTGAGCATTCTCTTGATGTGCCCTACTTTCCCACATGAAAATATGCAACTGGTTTCCATGCTACTCCAAGGGATTGCTGTTCACAGAACCCCTGCAATTCACCTATTGAGCTGAGCATTTGCTGGCCTCTATAAGGAACAAGTGCTTTTCAAGCAATCCTCTGACTGCTGGCCCCACAGACTCAGCTGGGAGACAGCTAGTTGTCACAGGGGAGGTGCTGGGCTCATCTCTTCTTAAATGGCCAGCTATCTAGAGACAGAGTCCCAGTGTAATGGTAAGTTTCACCTTCCCTCTCCCTTGATTGGGCACAGGATACTCAACTGACAGATTCTGCTGCAGAGTTTTGGGGAGCAGGGAGGGATGCAGCCATTAACAGAAATCTCTCCTTGTGCATCTGTGTTCCTGCAGTTCCGTGGTCAGGTCAATCTCCATGTGTTTGAGGACTGGTGTGGCAGCTCCACTGAGCAGCTCAGAAGGAACCTCCACTTCCCACTCTACCCCCATGTGAGTATACACAGAGTTCCTATCCCATTCCCTGCACACTCTGCATCTTTTACTCCAGACCTCCTCCCTTTTCTTCTACTTTCCCTTAACTGTACCCTCACTGCCCTTCCTCCTCCTCTTACCATTCTTCTTCCCTCCCCGGCTCACCTTTCATTCCTCCTCCCATTCCCATCCTCCTGACATCTCTCCCAGGCCCTTCATTTCCCTTTTTTCCCCTCCCCTGCCAATACTTCACGTTCTCCTGCTATTCCCATTCCTGCTCCTCTTCCTCCTAACCCCCCTCTATCCTTTCCCCTATCTCTGCCCCTCCTCTCAGCTTCTCGCCCATTCCCCCTCCTGTACTGATACCTCCCATTCCTATCCCATTTTATTATTGTTTTTCTTTCTTTCTTCCACCATTAGACACGAACCACACTGAAGAAATTGGCGGTGTCACCAAAATGGACAAACTACGGGCTCCGTCTGTTTGGCTATCTGCACCCTTTCACCGATGGTGAGGAGGTGCCATGGCAGATCGGGGTTGTCATGCTGCATCCTCCCCTTGCCCCCCTCCACCCCTTCCTGCTTGAGACCAAGCAGAACTTCTCTCCTGTGAACGATCCTAGCTTGATGTCTCTCCAGCCAGGAACCCAGGGTACTCACCAGCTCTGACTCCAGTGGAGTCTGGTTGGCCTGGCTCATATGTGCCGCTCCTCCCTGGGACGTGGACAGAGAGAACTCAGAAGGAAACAGATGTGTCTTGTTTAAGCAAACAAACACATGCCTGCAGACACAGCATGTGTTCACAGACACACACGTAAGCTCACACATGCATCTGCATGCAACCTACCAGCATTTGCACACGTGTACACCTACTCACACTCTCTTGCACTTGCATGCATGACTTCATCCAGACGCATCTACTGTCACCGGCGCACATGCCCACCCTGTGTCCCTATTTTCACACAACTTGTGCCCCTCCCATCCACACCCATCCACATGCCTCTGTCTATGCACAGCCTTCTTGTAAGCACCCACCTCCACGTGTGCACCTGCACACACCACCTTTGAGCCTTCGTGAACTCCTTCTCACCCAGACATCCTAGTCAGCACCCCAAATCCCCACAATTGCTTGACCCCACACATCTGTACCTCCCTCCATGCCTCCCTGGGCATATAATCCAGATATAAATGCACACATTTTACCTGTAAGCAAAAGAGGAGCTGAAAAGAGTACACGTGGACATTTTAGCTTCCCACTCCATTAGATTTCAGCCAAACTCAGCACACCATGGGGAATTAACCAATTGCATTATCTAGACTCTAGAAGGCAAAAAAAAATAATCTGCATTTTGTTTACAATGGGAAGATGGTATAGAAAAGCATCAGCAGTGTTTTATAATTCTAAGAGATTCCAAGGAAACAGAGAGAGAGGAAGGGATAAATTGCTGTGTCACAGGGGATCAGGCTACCCTTCCTTAGCAATGGAAGCTTTTTTCTCTCTGCATATAGATTCTGTGAATGCAAAGCGCCACTTAACCCTAGAAATCTCTCGGCAGGGGACTTTGAGTTTGCAATTGCTGCCGATGACAATGCTGAGTTCTGGCTGAGTCCAGATGAAAAGACCTCTGGCCTCCAGCTGCTGGCCAGTGTAGGCAAGGTACAGTTGTATTATGCTGAATGACTTTTTGTTGTTGTTGAGGTTTTAATATGTCTGGGGGGATGAAAGTCCTCATGGCTTACATTCTGTATCAGGAGGAAGAAATGGTGGCTGGAATAGCCAAGCTGTCCTTCTAATCAAACTGTGGGAGGCACCCACAAAAGGAGGACTTGCACCATATGGCATATCTTGGTCAGTTTGGCTTATTCCTGCGCTGTTGGAGCTCTATGCTGTAATTAGACATGGTTCTGTCTCCAGCTACTTGAGCTCATGGACAGGTTTCCCAGGAGAATGGGTTCAATCCCCACCAGTCAGCCTGGGCGAAGAAGTGCATTGTAACATGGGCATTTTCTGTCTGTTCACAGACTGGCAAGGAGTGGACAGCACCAGGGGAATTTGGAAAATTCCAGAGCCAACAGTCGAGGCCTGTGAGGTGAGTGGTCAGGAATGGTTTCCGGAACTCTCACGCTACTCAGAGCTATCTCTGCACATGCTGGATTTGGTCCTATACTTATCCCCTTCCAGGAGTTTAGTTTTATTGGTGTCTCAAATCACAAGGGGTTTCATTTACCAGTTTTGGTTTTTGTATATGGTGCTTTATGGGGACCTCCCCCCCCATTGCCAGTTCTGATTGGTCAACTTAGTCACATGTGAGATTTTTAAATTGAAATTTTTATTTTCAAAATGGGCCTATTTTCCCCCTTGAATTTCCTACCGGCAGGTCTGGGATTTGTGGTTTGGTTCATTCCCATCTGTAAGGGCTTATCTTCATCAGCAATCGAATTTAATGATGGCTTAATTGCTCCAATTAATCTGTTTCCTATCCAGACACCCCCCCCCCCCCGTCAGGTGCTGGCTAGCGTGGTTGGTATATATAAGGCAGGCTTTGAATGAGCCTCCCTCAAGTGCTGTTTGCTCCAGCTTTCTCTAGTGTGAATGCAGGTTAGTGCCACAACACAATATTCAATGGTTTCTGGTCCTCCAGTGCCTTCCCACAATCCACCAGGTTACCCATCCAGTGGCCTATCTTGCCATCTACGTATTCTCTGTTCCCTGGCCAGAAATTGTTGACCACTGTATAGAACCTCAGTGTCCTGGTTCCTGGTCATGTGCAACTTCCAATGCGAGCAATTTCAGTCATTTTTCAGTATAGATCTTCTCGAGTCTCCACTGAGTGCAGCGTCTGGGTGTGCCACCAGCTGGCCAGAGACTGGCTGTGTCATTCATGGGATTTTGGTGGGGCTCACTGCTTTGGGAGCAAGATCTGAAATGCAAAGCTGGACACTGACCACGATGGGAATCCACCACACTGAACCACAGTGGTGGGGGATCCAGGGGCTTACAGTGGCCTACCAAAAGGCTAACATCAATAATATAAGGTCTGGTAAACCTTGATGTACCTAAGTTCTTTTTGCTCTGGGCATCCATGGCACCATCACATGACAGATTGCATCAAATCCATCATGGTAGAGAACAATGTTGACAGCTCTTATAATGTTATTGAGAGTTTTGAAGTATTTGATATTTTATTGATAACCTCAGCTTCTGCAGATAAGTGACTACATGAGACTCCCAACTTTTCTTTAAAAAAAGTAAACTGCTGGCCATGGACAAAAGCTTGAAAATGTGATTTGAGTGAATACAAGCATCCTAAAGGTTTAGAAACCAGACAGGAAGTAAAAAGAATATATGTTTTAATTTCATGATTTTGAATGTTAGAGTGTGACAGTTCTGGGAAAGACGAAAAAGTTGGGAAATGCTACGGACTATAAAGGTGTGACTATGAAGGTGCTCAGATGCCTATCATATGCATCTAGAGTACTTCAAAATGGCAGCAGTGTGCCCCCTGGCGGTTAGCTTCCAAAATTCCCTGGAGAACTATAAAACAAACAAGGAGTCCTGTGGCACTTTTAAAGACTAATACATTTATTTATCGCATGAGCTTTCGTGAGAGAAAATCCCACTTCATCAGACACTTGAAGATGGGGAACTTAAGTTCAAGCATCTGATGAAGTGGGATTTTCTCCCACGAAAGCTCATGGGATAAATAATTATTTTTAGTCTTTAAAAGTGCTACCAGACTCCTTGTTTGTTTTGCTGAACTAGACTAACACGGCTACCCTTTGGAACCTGGAGAACTGTGATACTGAGGGAAGGAGAAAGCTGTTTCTCCTAAAGAAACAAACACAAAAATAAAAGAATCCAACAAACTCCTTCAGAAAAAAAGAGAGAGTCTGTATGACATTGCCCACAGTGTTCCACCTAGCAACTGGCCAGGTTTCCTATAGGCCAAGAAAATCAACAAGAGGACTAAAATTCAGGTGTCCAGAATCATTAGTTGGAGGTGGAGGCTCACCTTGCAGACGTTGAGGGGATGGAGAGTACTGACTGGGAGCATTGGTTGAGTGTAGCCTGACAGGGAAGAATGCCACACACAGAATCATCAGTACCCCCTTCCTGCCGCATTTGGGCTTTCTCTGGAGGCCTTGCATCTCACAACTAACCGGGCCCAAGCTTAGTTTGAGAGCAGGGCATGTTGCAGCCCAAGGTGCGGTATGGTTGGTCCACAGTCCCTGCCTGAGGGCAATGAAGCAGGCAAATGCAGTTGAACATTCCCAGTGATCGACATGAGTTTTTCTCTTTCTCAGATTATCAGCTTCAGACAGGTACTACTTTGAGGTTCTGCACAAACAGGATGACAAAGGAACAGACCACGTGGAAGTGGCAGTAAGTACTCCAGAGCAACCGGATTCTGTGTGTGAACTGATGGAGCTAGAGGCTGAGATTAGGTGACAACTTCACTCCCCTCCCAGTTCCCCATTCTGCCTGGGACATCCCCGTTCCCATTCTGAGGGGCAGTCTGGACTAGAATTGCTATAGAGCTGCTAGCTATACCAATGCAGCAGTGCAGGTGCTCTGTGCCCACAGGAGAGAACTCTCCTACTCCACTTCCCTGAGCAGTGATAGCTGTGCTGGCAGGGGAGCTTCTTCTGCTAACACAGTGCTGCACACACTGGCTCCTAGGTCGGTGTAACTTAGTCACTTAGGGGGTGGCTTTTCCACACCCTTGAGCAACTTAAATTATTCGAAGTAAGCACTGTCTGTATAAGTCCTGTACACTTACCCAGTTCTGTGGGGGACAGCCCCATTTGCACCCTGGCTCCTCCTCTCACTCTGCTTTGGACAGCCTTGCTCTGTCCTCGACCTCTTCCATCTTTCTCCACTCTCCATCCCTTCCCTTTCCTTCTGTTAGGCTGCGTCCTGGAGTATTTTAGGTTTGTTCCCATTCCCTTCTCTTCCCTGTTAGATATTCTGTACCGATTTGGGGAACGGGGTGTCTCAGAGGTCCGACGTGGTTATAGACAAATGTACTCTCTTCCTTCCCTGCTGGATGGATTAATTCAATGAATAAATGCTTCATAATAACATCTTTTTCTATTCCAGTGGAGACTGAGTGACTCAGAAACCAAGTTCACAGTCATAGACTCCCAGTTCCTCTCCCTTTTCGCTAGTAAGTGTCTCTTCCAGAGGCCCTATGCCACACAGATCTGTCTGTGTGTCTTGCGTTCGCTCCAAAGTGTCACAGATACTTCATAGGTGACTGCAGCCCATCCAGGCACATAGAAATAATATACTGTATACATGGCATGTTATAAGGGCTATCTGGAGAATTAATAGGGTAGGGGTCAAGTTTGGGGGCACAATATTAAATGTGGGAAAGTCAAGAGGTTTGTGGAGTGGGTTCCCAGTGGTGTTTAGAGAAATTTGGAGTCCTTTCTAATGGAGAAGAGATGGGATCTGAAGAGAGTGAGGGAGCCTGCAAGGAACAGAGAAATTGTTCCAGAGGGTGTTAGTAGAACAGGAGAAAGATAACTGCCTGCTGTACAGAGACCAGGGGGAGCAGAATGGAGCCTGGAATATGGAGCCAAGGGGATGTGGTGGCAGAAGGCTAAAGGAAAGTTCTTGTGCTGGATGCTGAATGAAGGGGAAGCTACTGAGGATGTGACTACAACCTTGACCATGTCAAGTCCATTCAGAATGCTGCTACTGAGATCATCTTCCTTGCTGCTTCTTCTGACTAAATCACTATCCCCCTTTAAGTCCTGCTACTGCCTCCTCTTTCTCCAGAACACCAAATACAAGTTTTTTTGTCAGTACATGTATGGCTCTTCACAATTCAGCCCTGTCCACCTAGCATCTCTAGTATTAACTCCACCTTCTTTCTGCCAGTGTTCCCAGTCTTTACTGACAACCAATGCCAGCTTCACTCAACACCTATGGGCTTTCTCCTAGGCCACCTTTATGCATGGGGGAAACTCCCTGATATGATCCACACCGCCACTGCTTTATCTTTCTTCAAATCCCTCTTTGAAAACCCACCTCTGCTGTGACGTCTTCAGAACCTGCCAAGTAACCATGAGGAGGCAGATGATGAGTTGTGACTGTGACCGGGGCCTCTTGGGATACCCTCCTGGACGTGCAAAAATCAGGGCAAGCTGCAAAACCGGGAGCCAAACTCCCCACACACTGATGGGTGGTACTTGAACCAGTCTCCCTATCAGTTACAACCAGGCTTCTGGTTCCCCACACCGGGTATCAAGAAATCTGCCCAAAATAGAAACAGCTCCCTTTATTGCACTCCAGCTCCTCCGGCTCCCACCTAGCCACACGGTCCCTTAAAGATATAGGTTCTCCTGATCCCAAAGGGCCAGCCACAGCACACAGAACAATATAGGTTTGGATCTTACCCAAAATACCACACTGGTAGCCAATCCTTTAGCAACTACAACTAAAGGTTTAATATAAGAAGAAAAGAAGCAAAATATGAGAGATGTTAAAGGGTCAAAGCGAATCACATACATACAAATGATTTAAAGTTCATGAAAAGCAGTTTGCACGCTTGTTCCTCTAGAGTTTGCAGGCTTGTTCCTCTGGTAAACACCCAGCACCAGGGTGGGCCTCAATCCTTTGTTCAGTGGCTCAACAGGTTTTCTCCTTCGGCCCATTGTACTGGGGAGCTTCCTTAATGGGCCATTAAGGGGACAATGGCTGGGTAGACATTCGGTCTGGGGAATTTCCCCAGACTCACACAAATTAAAATATAACAATCATATTCCTAACTTCCAATACCAATACAATTCCTGCACATAAACTATATAATCATTACCAACAAATTATTAGCTTTCTATTGACACCAAACATGGCATAGTTCCTAAGAATTATAACAATTATAAAATATTAATACAAAATAATATCATAAATGGTTCCCTAAACCCAGACAGCGTCACAGTGACCCTCCCCTTTCTTTCTCTCCCTCCCTGCTTCATATTAATCCCCCCATTCACCCTCACCCTGCCGCTAGTCCCATTTTACATTACAAAGCAGGTAATTATCAGAGTGGTGTCACCTATCACTAGGTTCACTGCTTGTGTGTGATTTCCCCATCCTTCAACTGTTCTTGCATCTCCTAGATTTTCTGAGGGAGTGTCCGTACAGTGCTTTGGCACAGTGAAGGCCTGCCCCTGACTGGGGGCTGTGGGACACTGCCATAATATAAACGACTCCTCATTTCTGGGGATGAGATGCCAAATTTTAGGAGGACTAAAGTTTGAGGGCTGGATGCTGAAGGAGCCCACAAAGAGTGGAATGATACTAGCTGAGGTGAAATGGTGGAGTGTTCCTTCCTCCCTCTCTCATTCTGTCTCTGGTTTCTAGATGAAACTCTCTTAAAGATGGATGAGGTTGGTCATATCCCACAGACATTGGCCAGCCATGTAAGCCCACCTTCAGCCAAGCTGGGCAACATGGAGCACCCAGCTGACATGCTGAAGCCTGACCCTCGGGACACTATTTACAAAGGTAAGACCCAATCAGACAGACAAACAGTCACAGCTCATCACATCACATCACGTGAACTAGGGCAACTGAGTAAAGTGGCTTTGCATAAGCTATTTCCCCAAAATAAGATAAGGAAATAGCTACTGTACTCTGCCCTGTCATTTCAGGACACCCAAGGGAGCTCTAGCCCATGAAGGATAAGTTATACATGGGAGAGGTTAGTATAGTGGGATGACGCCTGTGGGGTGGAGTGTTTAATACAGCTGTAGTGGCAAATAGGTCCATGTTAGTAGGAAGTGGCTGCAGTGATGGCTGTCCTGTTGTGTCAGTTCAGGGTGGATTTGGTTTGGTGTACTGCCCATGTAACTATTCTCTTTGTGTGTGTTTCTTTCTGCCTTGCAGTGCCTTTGATTAGAAAATTACATCTGCGCAAGACCCTACTGGACTGCCCTTACAGACCCAGTTACCTAGTGAATGGATTCCCACTACAGCGCTATCAGGGACTCCAGTTTGTAAGTCTCATTCCTTAAACAGAGATGTTTGTCCAGCTCACCTCTGTGGTGGGAAAGAGTGTTCATTCTGTAGAATATGGAATGTAACATGGACTACTTCCTGCTTGCAGGGTGGGGGTTCTTTTCGTAATGTGTGGAGCACCCGAGTAGCTGATATCTCCTGAGCAGTTGGGTTTTGTTTCTATGGTCAGTAGAATAACCCAACATCTGCTTCCTTCCTTCCTAACTCAACAGGAGCTCTTACTCAGCTGGATACACAGCGTGAGATGCAGAAGAGGGGTTTGAAGAACATGTCACCCAGAATCAGTTCAGAAGCCAGGCAATAAACAGAACTAGACTTGAACCAAAATCCCAGCTCCAGCCAGTGCCAAACACTGGAAGAGTTTGGATTAATATCTGAACTTTGCAACTCATCCCGGTTTTTATATGGGGCCTAAATCAAAACTCTAGATCCAAACATCCCTTTGAAAGATGGGATTTCTTTAATGGGATAACTCTAGAGCTGCATGCTCTCTGACAGCTCAGGTCTGGAATTGAACACTGTGGCTTATGCCCATCTATAGCAATAATTTTTTGTGCATGTTTTTTTTTCCTCTTTCCAGGTTCATTTGTCCTTTGTTTACCCAAATGATTACAGCCGCTTGAGCCACATGGAAACTGACAACAAATGTTTCTACCAGGAGAGTCCCTATTACTTGGAGAGGTAAAACAATCCTTCATTGTCACAATTCAGCAATGGCTCGTGAGGCAACTGCCTCGGGATGTAACCAGGACTCTAAAGTTTAACAACTAGAGGGGTAGCTGGTAGGAATGAGGGTTGGGATGGGGTAGAACTTCACCCAAAATTTGTAGAATTCTCTTGTTTCTTAAAAAGCTTCTGGATTCTGCAAGGTGTTAAACACCGAGAATCTCCACTGAAGTTAATGAGAAGGGAGGGTACCCAGCTTGGACCTTAAGTCCTTCACATAGCCAATGCACTTTCTTAAAATGAAAATATTTTTAACTGCTATAAAATGTCCCCCAGAAGGCAATGTAGTGAATGCAAATTAATTTAGAGTTATGGAAAATACATCCTGTCAAACTAAATTGACACCGTGTTTTGATGAGATTACATGTTTGGTTGATAAAGTGAAGAGTGTTGACATACAGACTTCTGTAAGGGATTTGACTTGGGAATTGCAGGACATTTTGATTAAAAAAACTAGAATGATATAAAAATTAACATGACACACATTAAGTGGATTAATATCTTGCTAATTACAGACCAGTCATTTTAACTTCAGTACCCAGAAAGATAATGGAGCAAATAATTAAGCAATCAATTTGCAAACACCTAAACAATAATAAGGTGATAAGTAACCATCAATATGGATTTGTCAAAAACAAATCATGTCAATTAAACCACCCACTAGCTTTCTTTGACAGGGTAACAAGCCTTGTGGAAAGGGAGGAAGTGGTAGATGTGGTATATCTTGACTTTAGTAAGGCTTTCAATACTGTCTCCCATGACCTTCTCATAAACAAACTAGGGAAACAAACAAGGAGTCCTGTGGCACGTTTAAAGACTAAAAAAAAATCTTTGTTAATCTTTAAAAGTGCCACAGGACTCCTTGTTTGTTTTGCTGAACTCGACTAACAGGGCTACCCGTTTGAAACTAGGGAAATACATACTAGATGGAGCTACTATAAGGTAGGTGCATAAACTGATTGTTGTTACTGGTTCACAATTAAGTTGGAAGGGCATAGTGAGTGAGGTCCTTCAGGGATCAATTCTGGGTCAGGTTCTATTCAATATCTTTACCAGTGATTTGGATAATGGCATAGAGTCAAAAAGTTTGTGGATGATATCAAGTTGGGAGAGTTTGGAAGTGCTTTGGATGATAAAATTAAAATTCAAAATCATCTTGGCAAGCTGGAGAAATTTGAAGTAAATAGGATAAAATTCAATAAGGACAAATGCAGAGAATTCTATTTAGGAGGGAACAATCAGTTCCTCACATATGAAATAATAAATGACTGCCTAAGAAAGAGTACTGTAGAAAGGGAGCTGGAGGTCATAGTGTATCACAAGCTAAATATGAGTCAACAGTGTAATACTATTGCAAAAAAAGCAAACAATCTGGGATGCATTAGCAGGAGTGTTATAAATAAGACATGAGAAGTAATTCTGCTCAACTGCACTCTGATTAGGCCTCAACTTGAGTATTGTGTTGAGTTCTGAGCACCCCACTTGAGGAAAGATGTGGACAAAAATGATAAAAGGGCTAGGACACATAGCCTATGAGAGAAGATTGAAAAAAATAGGTTTGTTTAGTCTGGAGAAGAAAAGGCTAAAGGGGGACAGGATAACAGTTTTCAAGTACATCAGTGAGGTGGGAGAGAAATTGTTCTCCTTAACCTGTGAGGATAGGACAAGAAGCAATGAGCTTAAATTGCAGCTAGGACAGGTTATGTTGGATGTTTGGAAAAAATTCCTAACTGTTATGATAGTTAAGCACTGGAATAAATAGGGAGGTTGGGGAATCTCCATCATTGAGATTTTGAAGAGCAAGTTAGACAAATACCTGTCAGGGATGATCTAGATAATGCTTGGTTTTCCCGTAAGTGCAGGGGACTGGACTAAATGACCTCATGAGGTCCCTTCCACTCCTATGATACTATGATTTACAAGTTTCAAAATGTAATTTGGAATGGGGAATCGTCATCAAGTGGATGTGTTTCTAGTGGGTTCCCATGGGAATTGATTCTTGTCCCTACATTATTTAAACATTTTTTTCAATGATCTGAAGAAAACAAAATCATCACTGGTAAAATTTGCACAAAAATAATGGTAAATAATGAATAGGACAGACCACTAATTTAGAACAATCTGGATTGTTTGGTGAGCTGGGCACAAGCACGCAGTGTGTATTTTAATATTGTTAAATGTATACATGTAGGAGATTTAGGCCGTACTTACAGGATGAGGGACTCTACACTGGGAAGCAGTGACTTTGGGGAACATAGAGGATAATCAACTGAACATGATCTCCCGGTGTGACGCTGTGGCCAAAAGAGCTAATGCGATACCTAAATGCATAAGCAGAGGAATGTCTTTTATGAATAAAGAGGTTATTTTACCTCTTTATTTGGCACTGGTGCAACCCAAGCTGAAATGCTGTGTCTATTTCTGGTGCCAACACTTCAAAAAAGTTTTTGATAAATTGGAGAAGGTTCAGAGAAATACCATGAGGATGATTAAAAAGGTTAAAAAACATGCCTTCTATTCTGATAGACTCAAAAGAGCTCAATTTATTTAGCTTAACAAAGAGAAGGTTAAAGGGTGACTTGATTGCAGTCTAAGTATCTACATGGGGAACAAATATTAATAATGGACTCTTTACTTGAGCAGAAAAAGGTGTACATAATGGCTGAAAGTTGAAACTGGACAAATTCAGAGTGGAAGTAAGGCATGCTTGCAGTTTTAACAGTGAGAGTAATTAATCATTGGAACAATTTAGCAAGGGTCATAGTAGGTTCTTCATCACTCACAATTTTTACATTAAGATTGGAAGTTTTTGTAAAAGATCTGCTCTACGAGTCCTTTGGGGTAGTTCTGTGGCCTGTGCCATGCAAGAGGTCAGACTAAATGATCAGAATAGTCCTTTGGGGCCTGGCAAATGGCTTCTCATTCATTCTCCTGCAGTGTTTATCTTCTAGGGACAGAGAGGTAACCCCCTCTAGCATATGATGCTCCATATGAATGGGAGCTCTCAGCATGGGGAAAATAAGAAAGGTTTTTTACAGGATATTGGTATGATGGATGGTAAAGGAGGGGTTGATGACTCAAAACTGTATTAGAGATGAGTATAAGCATGAAGACATGTAGTTTGCATTTGATGCAGAGGAAAAGAGGGGACCAGTGGATGCCAAGAATGGGGTTGGGAAAATGAGAGTGTTGAGATGTGATCTTTGCAGCATTATTTTGAATGAATTTAAGGGGTGGCAAGATGGCATTTGTCATGGTGTGATACTTCCAGCAGAGACCACTCCTCTGTAACATATAACTGTTCCTACATTTTCTCTTTACTCCTGAAGGTTTGGATTCTACAAGTATATGAAAATTGACAAGCTAGAGGGGAGAAATCTGGAGCCTGGGGAGAAACTAGAGCAGCCAGGTAGAGTCTCTAATGCGAGAGAGAGGAGGACTCTCCCGTCTGTCGATTTTTTTTTTCCTGACTCCCATTCCCTGGAGTGGATGGAAAATGCATCTGACTTCATGTGCAATACAAAACGTGGCCTTGATCAGGAGGAGGGGTGAAGCTGCACATGTGACATATTATGCATATTATTTAACAATATGACTTGCATATATGCTAATGGTTTTCCATATAGCCTTAAACTTCATCATAAAACTATTTGGGTTTATTGCTGATTAAAGGTATCACTGAGAGGTCAAGCTATGGCAGCCTCCCCATGCCCTTTTCAGACCTGCCCTGTTCTTTTTCCTCTCTACTTCCTAAATCTCAGTTCTCCCCATACAACCTGCCCCGTTTCAACCCTGTCACCCTCAATCTCTGGGCTCTTCATTCTGTGTTCCCCTTGATGCCTGCTGCGACCCCACCTCTTCCTCAGGACAGACTTCATGCTGGATAAGCACCTGATGTCAAGCACCACAGCAGGCTATAATGGCCTTAGTGGGAGCTGTGTTTCCTGCCCACAACTTAGCCAAATACATAAGATTCCAGCTGAGTTGCAGGCTGGCATGAGAGAAGTGCCTAATGTCCACACTTGGTCCATGTGTGAAAGAGGGCCATAACTGGGTGGGAAAGGCAAGGCTACACATGCCACAGGTCCATGGGCATTAGTGAGACTGGCCCACACATGCCAAGAAGACTAGTACAAGACTTAGCACAGCTTCTTCTCCCCCAGATCACACCCAGGGCATTGGAAGCGGGAATACTCACCAAGCCTTCCACAGTAGTAAATGGGAACAAGCAAAGGCAGCTCCCCCAGTGGTGGATGTGTAAAGGGGGATGAGCAGATGGGTTAACTCCCTGCTCCTTTCGGGTGTAGGTCAGATACGTGGGAGCAGCACAGGGTATGCGAGATGTAACTAGGATTGATGTTGCAGGCTCTGAGGAAGGGAAGCCTGAGGAGTTGCAGTACACAGACCAGGATGAAGAGCGCACCGGTCCCCCACGGAATCCCAGCAAGTGGGGAGTGGAGTTGGTGGGAGTCAAGCCATATCCCACCATGATAGCAGACTATGGTGATGTTTACAATGATTATTCCCACCCGGGGCATCGGAAGCTTCTCTCGCTCACAAATGGTAGCATGGGAGAGGTGCTGCAGAAGAGAGGAGCAAAAAGGCCCCAAATCAAGCCAGAGCACAGGACTTCAGGCAACCAGAGAGTCAATCAAACAGGCCTAGGAAGAAACCCACCAATGAGGAGGTCCCATCTAAAAGTCATGGTCAAGGACAGTTCTAGAAACCCTCTTCATCACGTTGAGAGCATCCATGGGAAGTCACTGACCGAGAGGAAAGTCGGAGGCCGAGATCCTCCCTCTAGCACAAGACCTCAAGAGCCCTGGGAACATACACACAATTCCAGGGATTCCACTGGCAGGGTTCCCAGGGAGGTGGGACCTCTTCAGGCAGATGTCAACACAGCCAACACCAAGGATCAGTCAGCAGGTGACATGCGAGCAAGAAGACAAAATCCAGTCTCTGGCAAAACAAACAGAAGAGCCTTGAGTGCTGCAAGCCTCAGCAAGCAGCCCCTGTACCAATCACAGTGGCTAAACCAAGTGGAGTCATACATTGCTGAGCAGAAGGCAGCTGATGGTATCGAAGTGGATGTGGAGAGAGAGCAGGTGGAGTCTCAGGAGAAGGACAGGCCTAATCCTTCTGAGCTGGGAGTGGAAGAGGTAGAAGGCAAAGCAGATGGGGAGGAGGAGGAATTTGAATACATGCCATCATTTGACCAGGTAGTGAACTGGAACCAGACTTTTAGCACAAGCCACTTGGACTTCCACACTCTGCGGACAGACTGGATCGACCTGAAATGCAACACATCAGGGAACTTGCTTCTGAAAGAGAGGGAGGCACTGGAGGTCACACGTGTCTTCCTGAAGAAGCTCAACCAGAAAAGCAAAGGGTAAGGCAAAATGTTTCTTGCAGCCCCTCATCCCCTTCTATGGCTTCCATACCACACTGCATAGGAATCACAGCACAGTGTAAGGAGCCAATAGGAATCAGACAACAACCTCCAGAGATGGAAGAAACAGCCCTAGGAAGTGAGCTGTGAAGGGGGGTCGCTAAATGCCTGAGTGGAATGAGAATGAGACAAAAAGCTTTCCCTGTAGCTCATGAGGACCTGTCTGGCTCAGGTCAGTAGTGGCTGAATGTTCTCATCTGACAGCTGCATGGTAGCTGGTGTGAAATGAGAGGGGGTTTCAGTTCAGTTCCCAGTGAGCACATTTCCAGAATGTGTAAACAAGCATCATCGTTAACCCCTCTATTGTCTGCCTTATCAGAACAGCCAAGCATTGAATGGACATACGAATGGAGCTAACTTCTCCCTGCTAGATGAGGGTTCAGATACACTAAGGGAGTTGAATAAGGCTACAACTGTGCCCCAAAGCTTGTACCCTCCCGGGCTGTGTATTCAGCACCTCTCACTGGCACAAAAATAACTTATGAATTTTTAAAAGTTATTTTTTGGCATGATCTTTATTTCCCTTCCTTCAGCAGCTATTTTATCTGTACTGGAATCCCAGATCTAATTCCAAGTGAATAATCCTGAGGCCAGGTGATAATCAAAATCCTAAATTCTGAGGTGGGGTCTGGAGTGGTGCAGTAAAGCTGTGGACTGGGAAAGCAAGGGCTGTTAACACTCCTGGACAAGGGACTGACTGAGAGGAACTTGGGAGGAATGACTGCTGGACGCTGGTGTGGGAAACATGTATAACTCAGCTGCGTCCCTGCAGGAGGTTCCACCTACAGCGCATAGTGAATGTGGAGAAGCGCCAGGACCGTGTGCGTGGGAGCCGTTACCTGCTGGAGCTGGAGCTGCTGGAAAGGGGAGGGCAGCTTGTCCGCTTTTCAGAGTACGTCTTTGCGCGGGGCTGGCAGGGCATGAGCGGTGACGAGCAGGAGGAGATGAATATGAGGAACCTGGCCTGGGGCCGCCGGCGCCACCTGATGGGAGTTGCCAATGAGCCAGACCTGTGCTGGCCACTGGGCTTTTCCTGGAACCATTGGGCTGTTGTCCACTTTGTAGTGCCAGGTAAGGGCAAAGAGGAGCAGCCTTGTAACAGGGCAGGAGATCCAACCTCTTCCAAAGTAAAAGATGAGTGGGGAGGTGGTGGGGCCTGGTCCTGAGCCAGCCTCCGAGTGGGGAGCTGGTAGGATCTGGTTTTGAAACAGCTCTGACCTATGTCTGTGCCAGTCCCCATCACTTTGCTAATGTCCCTGGAAACTTCCTTTTCCTTCCAAATGAGATTTGGAACTCTAACTGACCGTCTCCCCGGGAGTGGTTTGAGTTCCCTGAAATGTGACTCCCAAAATACACTAGGAATGGGTTCACCCTGCAGTGCCAAGACTTGGATCCAAATGGCTCCAAAACGTAGGGTATTCAAATCTGGGTTTTCAATGTGGGCCTGTCCCTATATTGCTCACTGACTCAGTGGACTCTGAGAGGTGGCTGAAAATCTTGGCTGTTTACAATCATTGCAAGGCATGAAATCAATTTTGCTTTGACTCTTCCTCCCCTACCCCTGTCCCCACCATTATTAGTGAAAAACCAGGCACGCTGGGTGCTGCAGTTCATTTCTGACATGGAGGAGCTGTCCAGGGTCACCAAGGACCCATACTTCAGTGTCATCATTATAGACTACAGCAGTGAGGACATGGATGTAGAGAAGGCTCTGAAAATGTCCAGTTTACACAGGTGAGTGTGCCACCTACTCACGTAAACCACGCACGGGCACACACCTACAAACATAGCACAAACATTAATCCCTGTGTACGTCATCCACATCCATCTTCATATAGAAGCTCAAACACACACACTTGCATCTGTGTACCATGTACAGTGTCACCATCTGCCTGCACAAACATAGCTGTTGCAGAGTCCAGATACATCTCCCGTTTTTAGCTCCTGTTCAAGTTCATAGTAAAGGGTCCAAGGCAAGTCTACAAGTGATGGAGAAGGGTAAAGACCAAGAAGGTGACAAATCAGTGAGGAATGGGACTGAGAGAAGATAGAATTTAGAAAGCTTCGTGTTCAGTCAACTTGTGTGTCTCCCTATAGTAGTTCTCTGATGTGGCCAATTGGCCACCTCTGTGTCCTAGGGACATCCCATTAATAGGTCTAGTTCAAGACTCTGGAATGCCAAGTGGTGCTGAACAGTTCTGCTGAGGATTGCCCTCACAAGAGACCCTGTACTGTCAATAAAAGGAACCAAGGCACCACGTAGGCTCATTACACAAGACTGGAATGTGACCGAACAAAAAGGGTTTTTTTGATTAAGGTTACAAATGTCTTTTCCCCTTCTTCATAACCATGACATGGAGCTGTCCTTTGGTGGCTTTGGAACCAGCTAGGAGCAGTTCCACAGAATGAGACCTCAGCTATGTGCCACATCATACAACTAGTAGTGCTCCGTGCTGATGAAGTTCTTGTCTGTGGGTCTTAAAGCACTTTTGAGATCTCT
The DNA here is from genome assembly GCA_007922175.1 of Pelusios castaneus. Lineage (NCBI taxonomy): Eukaryota > Metazoa > Chordata > Testudines > Pelomedusidae > Pelusios > Pelusios castaneus. Next base: position 1,264,074 of record ML685921.1, read on the forward strand.
GTTCTGGAACACAGGTCGCAGTTAAGTGGACATCTCAGATGTCCAGGCCTGATTTATATCGGGCAAATGCTGGGGCCTGGAAGGTGTTCACTGTGCTGTATAGGGACTGAAGGGAAGAGTTGTATGTGAGCAGTGAATCAAGGTCCTTCCTCCTCCTCTCCCACTGTCCCCCTGCTTTTCTTTTGAGAATTCCAGGGATTTGGGGCAACTGCTAGAGAGCTAAAAAGTCTCACTCGAAGGAGCTGTTGTGTGGCTCATGAATTTAACCCAATTTCTGTCTGTCTACAGTTATCAGTACTTGAAGCTGACAGGGAATTTTGAGCGCTCTGCAGGGCTGCAGGCCGGGATAAATTTAGTGAAGGTGAGTGGATGGCCACGATGGAGCCCATGCTGCAGAATGATCTATAGCTGCTGTACAGCACAGACACCTTGCACTCAGGCACTACCTTCCATACTGAAACCTTTCAGGGCACAGCTACACTTGCAGTTGTTGCTCAAGGGTGTGAAAAAAAAAAATACACCACCGCCATCACCCCTGAGTTATGCCAGCATATGTGTGAGCATAGTGATGTTATGTCGGGGGACGAGAGTTCTCTCACCGACTTAATGAAACCACCTGAACAAGAATCCGTCGCTATGTTGGTAGAGAGTGTCTCCTGCCAAAATAGTGCTGCCCATACTTAGACTTATGCTGGCAAAACGTCTGTCACTTGGCGTATGTTTTTTCCCACCCCAGAGCAACAAAAATGTTTGCTGCCATGGCTAAGTGTAAATAAGGTCACAGAGACAAAGAATAGGTGGAGCAGTACAAGTTTCCCATTCATGCTGCTTTAGTGTTGTGCCTCAGTTATGACCTGGAGGGACCATGTTGAAGAGATCAGTCTCTGTGGCCCATTCACGTAGCCTCCCTGTTGGGACTACCAAAGGAGGAACATGTAGTGCCAAGGGCTTTTGTGCCGGCAAAGAACTAGATTGTGGGAACAACAATACTTCACACCAGTCACAGCACTGCCCATTGGAGGGCAACAACTTTACTAACCTGGACCTGGGTTTGGATTTGTGACCTGCAGGTGAAAGGCTGTTTGATTCATTCCCAACCCCCCACCACTCAGTTGCCCTAGCAAGGGCTGTTTTAATCCAGTGTATGTTTTCCCATTTTCTTACTGATGAGAAAGCACTTTCCCCCATGCAGAGTCTCCTGCAAGCCCCAAGTGAGTGGGGGCCAGATCACAACAAAGCATATTAGATAGACCAGCTGTCCCTGCGCAGTCTAAGGTCTGAGAGGAGGTTTTGGGCCCGAGTGAGCTGAGGCTGTCCTTCTTGTGGCATAGGAGCCATGGCCCCAGGTTAGGCAGGATCTCTGGGCCCAAGCTGGTGATGGGAGGGCAGAGACTAGGGGTTTGATTCTTATTTACACAAGAGCCCTCTGGCACTGTTCTGCCTGTATAGAGAGTTCTTAAAGTGGATTTCATTATGTATAAGAGCAGTGTAAAGGGGCCCTAGAGTGAATGAGGTTGGGGCCCTCTGAATCTTGAACGGCTGTGTGGTTGGCTCTTGCCCACCTAGGCTGTGAGAGGGGCAGTCATTGTAGTCTTCGGGTCTAACTAGGATCATTCAGCAGGACTGGGTTGGAAAATGTCCCTAGTTCAACAGTGTTAGCAATAGGCAGAAGCTGCATAATCCAGATAGTCCCAAAAATTAATGTAGGATGCTGTGGCTGATAACAGTGTCATCGTGGATGGTGCCCTGTCTCACTCACCCACATCCATACTTGACTGTAGGTCAGCGGCAGTGAACGTCGGCTCTCTAACATAACGAATCGCGGTGTGATTGGTTGCAGGATCCACACAGTATCATCTTCCTGTGTGATCTTCACATCCACTTCCCGGCTGGGATCATTGACTCAATTCGGAAGCACTGCGTGGAAGGCAAGATGGCCTTTGCACCCATGGTTATGAGATTGCAGTGTGGCGCATCTCCACAGTGGCCTGAGGGTAAGAGGCCAGGGGTCTATGGCTCCAACTGAAGGGAAGGTGCTTGTGGTCTGAAATACCGTCAGGAAATCCCTTCACCATTATGGGGGGCCTCCAAGATCTTGACCTTGTGGATATTATCAGGGTTGCTAAGAGAATGAATAGACATAGGATGAGGATAAATTGATCTAAAATCCCAGTGCCAGGTGCCAAGGGTATTGTTACTGGGCCAGCGTAAGCGTGTTAAGCAATCAGAGTCGTATGATATATGTGGGTGATGTACTGATGTAGGATGCATGAAAATTATGCTGGTCACCAGCTAGGGTCTCTATACACTTTACCACCAGAGCCACTGCCTTAGGGCTTCTCACTTTGATCTGAGCTCATTCATCTCTTCTCAGTGGGCATAGATCATCCCTGCTGAGAAGAGCTGTGAGGGTCAGCGAGTGCACAGCTGTGCAGATGCTCACATGCAGCACTGCTTAGATACAGGAGGCCAGCCAAGTGGTGGGGGGACTTCCTTTGATTCTATCAAAATTAGGGCAAAATTCCAGTTTCAGTGTTAATGCCCAGGGCTATGTCTACACTGGCAAGTTAGTTTGAATTAAGGAAGCTCAATTTGAAATAACTTAAGCCATGGCTACACTAGGCTTTCATTAGTTTGAATTAAGGGCTTCCTTAATTTGAACTAATAAATTCGAATATGCTATTCGAAGTAAGGGTTAATTCAAACTAGTTAGTTAGAATTAACCAATGTGGCCATGTTAGTTTGAACTAATTGCTTAGTTCAAACTAACGGGCCCATTGAACTCAGTGCAATTCGCTAATTCAAACTAAGCAAGTGCCATGAATGGCACTTGCTTAGTTTGAACTAAATTTTGCTAGTTCGAATTAAGTTAATTCAAACTAACTAAAATTAGTTCGAATTAGTTAGTTCGAATTAACTAATTCGAACTAACTTTAGTAAGTGTAGACATAACCCAGGAGACAGGGCACACCCTTGATGTTGGGATCATCCAGGTGAATTAGAAAGTATTTTTACATGCAAGGTGAGGGCACCCATCAGAGTTAAAAGAAGCGTGTGCTCTCTGACCACTTTCAAAACTGGTTCTCAGAGTGCCCTAAACCTTGTACCTTGTCCTGGGTTGACTTTCTCATTCTAGATTTGTTGCCACAAGAGCCTCTGGGATTAAATTGTGTGTCCCTCCTATTATTGTAATTGTTTGTCTCTGAGGAGGCAGGAACTGCCAGGGTTGGGGAACTCCTGCTTCATTCCTTAATTGTTCAGGATGCAAACATGCTTGGTGACTTTTGGGTTTGCCCACAGGCTATTGGGAGGTGAATGGATTTGGTCTCCTAGGCATATACAAGTCAGACTTGGATCAGATTGGTGGAATGAACACCGAAGATTTCCGGGATCGCTGGGGTGGAGAAGACTGGGAACTGGTGGATAGGTGAGTGGGGATGTTCCCCCAGCTCTGCCCGTGGGGAGGGTCAGTAGAGTGGTCCCACTTGATCTCGAGATGGCAGGGAGACAGACAGAAGGGAGCTGGAATTCCTACTGAAGTGGAGCAGTAGGAAATTAAGGTGACAAAGGTCATAGCATGCATCCCCTGTGAGAGGCGAACCCTGAGTGTGTCCTCTTGAGCAAAACATTGTTTGCCAGGGCTAAGGAGGCAACTCTAACCCAAAAACCTTATCATAACCACTGACACAGAAAAGGGGGGAGCTGTCTCCAGAATGCTGGTACCTTCCAGCCATACCCTTAGCAGGCATTGCATAGGTCAGACATGTACAGTTGCTCTCACTGCATATGATTGACCCCTTTCTTATCTTTGAACAGTGCATAACACAATGGGGTCTTGATCTCAGCTGGGCTCAGTTATAACACACATAATAAATGCCCAGCAGGGCAGCTCTTAGGAGTAAAAGCCAAGAGGTGCGGTTACATTTTTTGGAAATTTTATCATACGATGTATCCATCTCTCACCTCTTCATGCCAGATAGCTCTTTTGTATGCTGTGCCCCACCTAGCCCTGGGTGCCCTTAGTTATAGGCCTTAGCAATCTTTTGGGCCAATGGTTTGTTGTCTGATACCGTACAGAGGATCCTCACCTCCTCTTGCATCATACTAGGCACTCTTACTGCCAGCCCTTCCTTGGAGTGTCTCATTGAGCCAATCTTCTCTTGAATTTCCCCTGTTCCTTCCCCGCAGGATCCTGGAGGCTGGCCTGGAAGTGGAACGGCTCTCTCTGAGGAACTTTTTTCACCGATTTCACTCCAGACGAGGCATGTGGAACCGACGACAGCTGAGGACACAGTAATGTTTCAGCCATAAAGCTGCCCATCAGAGCCAGCCACTCTTGCATCAGAGCATGCACTTGGCCTAGACCCACAGCCAAGAGTATGGACTCCCCCTCTCTCCAGGAGATCAGACTTGCAGGTTCTTGTGGAAAGGGATGTTCAGTGTAGAGGAGTGGGAACTTCTCTTTGGTACTCGGGAGCCATTGGATCCTAAATATGGGATCACTGACTTGCTCGGTATTTGCGGAGCGAAGGACTGGTTACCCCTGACACCGATGAACCTGGAGCCCCTGGCTGATGAGTGTCTGGCCTGGTACACATTTAAGAAAAGGAACAAATCCCACTTACCACTCAGAATGGATTATTTACAGTAAGCTGCTGCTTCTTTTGATACTTGAAAAACTCTGACATCTGTATCTTTGGGCTGGGGACCAAAGGAAATTCTCTGAACTGTGTTGGATCTACATTAACATGTACCAGCCTAGCCCAGCTGGGCCCAAGCATAATTTTTTCAGACCCAGTACAAACTTGTAGCACAGTCCCCCTCTTACATACATGGTAATGGGGGTTGCAGCCTGGGCAGGGCCCCCCCCCCCAGGGCCTCTGGGCCCCCAGTAAAGTGTACTCTCTCCCCCCATACACCCCAATGTGGAGTCCCTGCTGCCCAGACAAGACTAAGGAGCTGTTAGGCATTTTAGGCTGCCGGTGCTTAGCCCTGTTGACCACCCTTTCATTTAAATTGCTGGAAAAATCTACACTCTTGTTCAACAAACCATGGGCTGTATCTGGAGACCGAGATACTTTTCCTTCATGACCGACCTCATTTGCCTGCAGCTCTTTGGAGCTAGTGTTAAGAATCCACTTTGGTTAGTTGTTCCCTGCCTGGGGCTTGTGCTAGGTACTTGAAGAGGACAGATGAGGCCATTTCAGTAGGAACCAGGAAGCTATGGCAGCTGCTGTAGCCCAGTCAGATAAGCATGTGTCCCAGCAATACCTAGGAATTCATAACAGATGGAAATGGAATATTTGATTGGCCGAAATATTGTGTCTTTGTCCATGAGATGAAGAATTTTTCTGCCCCTCAAACCCTGTCTGTAACACAGAAGTGAGGGGTTAGGTTAATAAGTTACGATTTCTATTGTAGATTTTACATGTGTGAAGAGAAATTTGTTTGCGTAGTGGAAGAACAGGAGCAGTTAACAGAGCTGCATTTATGGAAGGACCACATGAGCCTTGTGCTGGACCTGGTGAGATGGACTTATGTTCAGGGACTTGCACAGGTAACAGGACCGTGGAAGTCTGGTGACTGCACTGATGAAAGGGTGCTTGCATTGGTAAAAGAAATGTGGAGAGGACCTTGGTCAAACTCTGCCCAAACCTAGGGTGGAATCCTGCCCCCACAAAATTAATGGGAAAACACCTGTTAATTTCAGTGGGGTAAGATTTCACCCATAATGCCTTGGCTATGGTCCTTTCTCATAGATTCAAGGAATGCTGAGATCCATACCTTGGCTAGTATGGACTAAATCAGTGCTCCACCAACCATCAACTTCAAGGGCTGAGGAGGGCATGCTATGCAGAGATGAGCCAGGGTTAAAATTTTATGTACAAGGGGTTACTGAGTCTTTTAATCCATTGAATATTTGTAGGAATGTAGCCATTTGGGATGTGAGAAGATGTAATATCAAACCCACTGCAAATCACAGCAATCATCATCACTAAGGAAGGTACTTTCCATATGTAGAAATAACTTGACAAACATTTTTGGAGGGGGAAGACAAATGAAGACTCTTTTCTTTAGAAGTGAAAGGTTCGGGGTTTAAGAATTCTGCAGGTGATTGTCTGTAACTGGAATAGTTGATGTGCATCGTCAGTTGCCGCATCAGTGCATGTCCTATCATGCTGCTTTATTTAGAGTCTCATGCACTTATTTGCAGGACTTAACGAATTTCTAGTACTTGCAACCCCTCTGTCCAAACTCTGGATTCCTTGGGAGTGTGGGTCTCCCAGCATGTCTGAACTAGCTCTGTAAAGAAATCCCTGGGGAATGGCTGGCCTAGAGGACAAGCAGGGGGGTCCAATGATTTACAAAGAATACTCAGCACTTTTGAAGGAGAGAGAATAATTTCACCAATGAGGAAAGTGAAGGATAAACAGGGTCAGAGACAGCCCCTGGGTCACACAGTGAATTAGTGGTATAGCTGGGCATGGAAACGGGGATAAAATCCTTGCTCCACTAACATCAATGGCAAAACTCATTGAGTTCAGTGCAATCTTCAGGATTTCACCTGGGGATTTCTGGTGTTCAGTCCACTGTGCTCCTTCCTTTGTGCCTTTTAACCTTGGTAGTGATCCTTTTTAACCTTTAGCTTGGTAGTAATCAAAACTGCTTACTTCATGAGGGCTCGCTGGCAGTCTTTGTGAAGTAGGTTGTAGGTAGGGGTGTCAAACATATGGCCCAGGGGCCAAATATGGCCCGCAAACCTCTTCCATCCAGCCTGCGACTGTGCTCCACGAGACCACACTCTCTCCTTAAGAGAGAGAGTCATCTCACATTATCACAGAGCACAGTTTCGCACACCCAGCGCTCTGCAATGCCACGAGAGTGTAGGTCCTAGTATTTCAATTTATGGTATGTACGGCCCACTTGAAGTACAGTTAAGTCAAATCTGGCCTGCCATAGCAAATGAGTTTGACACCCCCGTATGTAGGGTCTCAGTCTTATTCCCAGGGGGCAATTATGTACATCACAAAAAGTCACCCATCACAACTGGCACTAGCTGGCAACCTCAGCAGAGAATCCTCGGAGGGAATGCTCCATGGAGTCTGCACGTGCTTTCAGCCCTTGAAGAAATCACTAGAGGGCAGGGTTGAGGCTGCCACTGGCTATGGGGAAAGAGAGGAGTACCTGCTCCAGCTTTGTCAGGCCAGCATGAAATGCATAGGAAAAGGGTTCCTTTAACCCTAAAGATACTTCTGCCCCCTACCTCCACCCTACCCCCAATCAAAATCAAGACCAGAGTGGAAGCTGAGGCTCACGTTAGCTGGCTCTTGTCTGTACATTGATGGGATTGGGGTTGGGAATGGGGTTTGCCTCTATCAGGAAGGAGACATATCTCAGGAATTGCAGCATCCCAAAGATCATAAAAAGGGCTATGAGGGAGTCTGGCTTTACCAAAATGGGGAAGTTGGCTTCTCTATAAACCCAATCTCATTTCCACTGAAATTTATTTGAAGGCATTGGACCCTACCCACTACCTAGTGAACTCTGTGTCTGAGACTGTTTGGCAATACAACAAAGGGGTTGGGAGGGAATGGGTTTTCTGATGAAAGAATCTGTCGTGTGCAAATGGTGTGACTGTTTTGCCATTGTCTTTAATATTTGCCTCATATGAATGTCTTGCCTTCTCTCATTGCTGGAAAATGCCTAAAACGTTATTCAGACATCGATGCCTTATGTTATTAATTCTGTACTGTACCTCTGAATTCCAAGCCTTAAAGTGACCGTGTGCCTTTAAGATGATTCTCAGGCCTCCCCCTCAGTTAGGAGGGGAGTAGACTGGCACCCCATGGGGTTTATAAATACAGTTTCTTCCTACAACATCTCACTTCTGTCTGTGTATTCCTCACACATCTGCCATCAACACTCTTCAGTGACTGAAGGTCAAATGTTCCTCTTTTTCTCTCATGCAGGAAAAGAAAGTCAATAGAGGGGATATAGATCACTCTGTACCTCAGCTAGTTAGACTGAGACCAAGGGAAGAATTCCGGGTTCAGATCATGGGGGGATGGGGTTTGCCCCCTCGAGCTATGGAAGCTGCAGGGAATGGGACAGGAGTACACAGATGTCTCAGAGGGAATGGAATAGAGCAGCAAGACAGGCTAGATTTCTCCCCTGAGCAGTAGGGACCCCTATAGGTACTATGACAGAGAGATAATGATCAAGACCAACCCCCAGTCAGAGGGGCCCTCTCGTGGATTAGGGTGCTGTAGGGAATACAGAGTTTACCCCAGGCTCTGAGTCAGAGATTAGATCAGTTCTTTCATAGACATTGTTTATTTAAATTATTTTTTTTAAAAATTCCCTTGCTTCCCAGGGGGGCAGAGCTGAGGTAAGGAAGGCGTTTGGACTACCATGGGCAGGGGATGACAAGGAGCAGGCCACCCCAGTCCACTGTGTGCTGCTCTCCTGCTCTGTCACTGGGATATTGGGTAATGAAAAGTAGGCCCCACACAGATTTGACATGATAGATTTCTGGAAGGGGATCAGAAAAGTCAAACACAGAAGGTTGGCTCAGCTCGTGAAAGGTAAACAATGACACCAGCCAAACCCATGGCAGCAGCAGACGTATTGCAATGTCCAGCCGCTCTCAGAAGCTCTTCTTTGGAGAACATGTGAGTGTCTTCATGTAATCATCCCGTGCCTTGCCTTTGCTATTCAGCCATGATGGGAAAGTATTCAATGATATCAGCCTTAGGAATTTTCTATCAGTTCATTGGATCTGTATGTTTTCACTCATATTGCAATCTGGCTTCGCTGTGAGTGAAAAATAATATGATAGACCAGAAAACATAGAACTCAAATATGCAAATAACTAACATCAAAAATATTCAATTTTTGAGGGTGACGGCAGTAATCCAATAATCAGGCTCCCAGAAAGAACTTGTTCATTCGGAATGATCTGAAGCTGCACGAACTCACAGCAGTGGGTTTTAAAAAATGTTAAACTACTTTCCAGTACAGTAGAATTCTTGGCAGGAATCATGTATTTAGTAACATGCCTGTTACAGATAACACATTAAATCATAACACTGAACAAGTTCTTAAACCCAGTTTTCTCTTGAACACATATGTGCTGTTTTGTTTACTTTTTGCACTTCAGTTACTATGGTCAAATGAAGCTGGACTGGTCTGTTTCATTTTCTGTGTTCAGTCATTCCTTTCCTATTTCTCTAGCAGTATCCCCATTTTATCCACAGAGGATTTCTAACAGAGCCCTTGTGGTGGTGTCTGAACCTAGTATATATTTCTGTGGAACTTAGGTTTCTAGCATTTCAGAGGAATGTTTAACTATTTTAAAAAATGCATCTGATTTGATTTTTTAAACAATCTTGAAAACATTTTTATTCCTATTATTCATTGTAACACACCCTGTCCTTCTCTCCCACAAAAACAAACAACCTATATTTGTGACAGAAACTGCTTGACACTGTTATTTTAAATATGGCCAGTTACAAACTATCTGGACACTGTAAACTTACTTTTGATTACAAAATAAATATAAGCAAGCTTAGAACTCAGCCCCTTGTAGAAAATTAGTTAATACTGAATATGAGAAGCTGAGAAAAGGTGCTATTATCTATACACAGGAGCATGCTTGGAAAACGCTTTCTTGCAGCTTTTTTTGTGAAGCTCTCTAGAAATCACTGCAGTTTTCCTCAGCTTTGAAAAATCAATGGAAATGTTACTCCTGCAAAGCTACATATTCTTTACACAAATTACCTGCATAAAATGGTTTGCACACAATTTTAAAGATTAATTCAGGATTTTTCTGTTTCTACTCAGCTGGTAGGATTCTGCTGAGGTAAGTAAAAAAAAAATGGAAGGAAGGGACCCTAAAGTTGTTGCCAAATATACAACCTGCAAGGAAAAAAAAAAGATGCAAGATAAGAATCCACTAGGTTCCTCAGGTCAGCAAGTATTTCTCTCTCTCTCTCACACACATTCTCTTTTTTTTCAAGGCCATTCCTTAATGAACGCTTGCCACTATAGTTAACATTTTTTCATTCTATTTGTCCTAAGAGTTTCTTTAATTCATACTGGATCCCCATCTAGAGTGCCCACCCATCCTTTTAGGGGTTGTCCCTTGACCATTTTAAACATTGAAATTTAGGATAATTGCACTGTAGACCTGAAGGCAGTAAATATGTACACTTGAGAGAAAATATGTGATATGCTGAAGGAATGGTGTTTCCCTAAAATCTCCCTTAAAATAAAGCACTGTCCCTTAGTTTTCATGTGGTTTCCCTTTATTTTAGTCCAACAAAGGGAGTCACTGTATCCCCATCTCTTCTAGCACTGCATCATCCAGTTTAAGCCACTGGGATGGCTTCTGTGCTTATAGTTAACGTGTACAGAAGTGTTTTCATGATCAAGCCTTATAATTCTATCTTGTGCTTTGCAAACTGAAGAATCCCAAAGCATTCTATGAACCGGCTCTGACCAGCTCCTATGGAAGGAAAACCTACAGAGAGGAGTTAAAAATATTGCATAGTTCCTTCTGTATTAGGGGTTGCTCTTTATCATTCCCAGTGGGAAAGGTAATTGCTGCCACAAAAAATATGGCATCCAGTCCTGAAACCCCACAAATCTCCCAAGATCCAAAATCAATGGCATCTTCATGGAAACCTTGTGCCTCTGCATTGAACCTAGAATCCCTGCCTCCCTCTCCAATCTAAATTTCCATGGGACTCTCCTGCTGGCCATTGCCCCAGTGTTCTGGGTGGGAATCAGAGTAACACCTTGGGGTCTATTCAGGCTAGAGCTCTGAGCCATTACCTCCTTCTTAATCTTGAGATCCCACTTTAATTTAAAGATAATCCCTGGTTGGGATTTGATAGGCAAACCCAACCATTTCTCTGGACTCAGTCACATGATGCTCATCCAGGAATAAAGGCCAGAAAATGGCCATCACCACATAGTGGTAGCCATTTTGAAGAGCTTCCTGCCTACTGCCTCTCTTTCCTGCCAGCATTCATCCTTCTTCTGATCCCTCCCACTCCCTGAACAGCTCTTGACAGCCTGGTCCTTCCCCACATACACGCCACATCCTCCTTTACACAGTCTGGCTCCCCTCCCATAGGTGGGTTCAGGTGTTGCTTCTCCCAGTTACCTGATGAATCCAATAAACATGGACTCATGACATTCTTGCATTAGAGACAGAGCCAGGAAATTTATTTTTCTGAGAGATCCTTGGACAACACTGCACAATAGGGCCAGGTGTGTATGTGTGAGGCTGGCCCCCACCTTCCCTTTCACAACAGCACCGATAATATCTCTGAGACCTTTTGACTGCAGGAGCAGCCGACCCTTCCAAACAAGGGTGCTTGTGGGATCTCATCCCATCATTACCTGATTCCCTCACTCTCCAGGGCTCAGTAGGGTCTCCTGGTATTCCTGGTAGGGTAGAGACCGGTGTTCTGCACACCGAAGGCTGTGATGAAGATGTTGAGGATGACTGTGATGAAGATCAGCGCCGTGGCCGCATTATTGAGCACGTTCAGCCGCTGCTGTTTTGTCACATCATTCAGGTTCATCCGAGCTGAGGTACAGCACAAAACAAAGGGAGAATGAAAACTGGCTTAAAACCTCATATCCTAAGGACCTTTGCCATGGTCAGATTGATGAACATGCAGCAGGTAGTGGCAGAACTTTCCCCGAAGGATTGGAGCATAATTGCTGGGAAGATGATTTTATTAATTCTTCAGGGTTTGCAAGTGGCGAGAGAAGGTGCCAGCTAACCAAGAAGGGCCTCATTTTCTGACAAGCACCCAGTGACATCAGTGGGAGCCGTTGGTGACGGGCAGTTCTGACAATCAGGCCCTCTGTAAACAACCAGGGAGTTGCAGCTGTCTGCAGTCACGACTTGTGCTCCACTGTCATCCCTCAGTGCCAAACAGGAGCTGGGCGGGCACACACGTGTGCTGAGAATGACAGACTTTTGTTTTTCAGCTGAAGGGAGGCGCCAGGCATGATGGAGTCTGTAGGGATTTTTGCCAAGCAATCATATGTCTATGCTAGACAGATAATAGTGGCAACTGCGCATTGACTCGTACTACAGTGATGGACAAGGTTTTTCTGTCACCGTAGTAAAGCTGTTCGCTCTTCACACCCCTGAGAGACATAGCTGGGTCAGCTCAGCTTGCTAGCATGGACCCATCGGTGGAGAGAATGGACCTCAGGCAGACTTCTGCTAACAGTGTATTACATTTAGGGAGGGAGGGCAGGATAGGGCTCGTGGCATCATGGGAGGAGGCAATGGGAGGTTGTAGACACATGGTAGAGGCATTGGTGTGCTTGTCAATTAGATCAAGGAAATGTTTCTGCAAGTGGTGGGGGCACTAGGTGAGGTGGCAGAAGGAGGCAGAAGGTGCTTAGGAAGATTTGGCTCTTTGAGCTCCTCCTTCAAAGTGTGTGTGCGGAAAAAGGGTGGGAGAGGGGTGCTCACACAGCAGCAGACACCCTGTAGTGAGGCTGTGGCCTCCCCCCAAGGCTGATGGGAAGGAATTGTCCCACATGCCCCCTTGGTGGGAAGAGCCAAGCTAACCTTGCCCCCAGGGCCAGAAGCAGAGGGGCGGGCAGGAAGTCGAAGAAGTAGGCCAGGCGGCACGCCTCCTCCGGTGGGTTGGAGCCAGGGGTCCCTGCATTGCTGCAGAACTGTGAAGCAGGGACCAGGCAATGCGGTGCCTTGCCATTGGAAAAGACCGACTGTGGATGTACTTTCTGGGACTGCCATCTCTCTAGCTTGAGAAGACTGAGGACCCATAGACTGTGGAGCCACAGCAAGGAAAGGTGGTAGGAAAGTGCCCAGGGGAACCAGACATTAGTCTGGTTTTGTTATTGGGAATTGAGTCAATGTATTTCGGTGATTTCCCCGCTGACCCAGTGGTGGGACCACCTGCTGTTCTCAGGGACCTGGGCTGGGACCTGGTGGAGTAGGGTGGGCCTGGGTCCCCCTAATCAGGAGGTGGCCTACTTGCCTTACATTGACTGCCCTATGTCCTGTATGTGACTTGCCCTGGCCAGGAGGCTGCAAGCCCCTAGACTGTGATTGCTGTTTGCTCCAGCCTGAAGATGGAAGCTAAAGATTTTCCTTGCTCTGCCTCACCTGAAGGCCAGAGTCCCAGATGGTGTTAATCCCTGTCTGCCCAAGCCAGGAGGCTTTCAGGCTAAAGATGGCTCATTGCTCTGCTCGGCCCAGAACTATGGACTGTGTAAATGTCTGCCCCAGCCAGGAAGCTCGGGCTAAAGACTCCCTGTTATTCTGCCCTACTTAGAGGGCCAGAGCACAAAGACAGGTTTGGCTTCAGTTCAGTGAAGGTTGGCTAGAACCACAGACTGAATCATTCTGTTAGGCCACAAGCCAAGGACAGTATGGATAAGGGCAGAGTGCAGGAATGTGGTGCAGGTGACTCTGAGGGACAACAACATGTAGGGGTGATGGCAGAAACAATTCCCTATCCTTAGTACAGGGATGCAGTGGTGGGAAAGCAGAGGAGTGAAGGAGTGTGAAAACTTGGGACTCAGTTGGAGGAGGAAGACAGTGTTTTCTCGTAGATTTTCTAATTTGAAGGCGGAATGATGTGGGTCTTTGCTCCAGCCCTTTTCCCCTACCATGACCTTGATTACTCCCTATGCTGCTGAGAGTGGAGGCAAACAGTGGCTCAGAAGAGATCTTACCAATGATGATGAGAAGAATTCCAATCACCACCTGGAAGAAGAGAGAGATGCTGATGAGCGATATCAGGGTGGAGTAATATTGGAATGAAAGACCCTGCTCCAGCACTGCTTTGAGTTGTGTGACATTGGCCATGAACAGCGCCACATCCAGCATGCTTTCTGCCACACTCTTCTTCGTTGCATAGTGGTTGATGTTGATGGGACTGTCCCTCCTTGAGCCCGGATTCCCTGCCTGAGTAGAAGAGAGAGTGATGTCAGTTAGATTCCTAGGCAGACTGGCTAGTCCATTCCGTATTGAATATTAGCCCCAGAGGGGGGTAAATGTAGAAAGCTTTTGGAATCGATGTTCCATGAAACTGAAAGGCAACAAGTTAAAAACTATTAAAGAAAACACTTACTCCCCAACCCACAAACAATTAGTCTGTGGAACTCCTTGCTACAAGATAATTACGGAGGCCGAGAATTTATCAAGATTAGAAAAGGAATTGGACTTTCTTCTGATTAATAAAACTATCCACCGTTAATAATATGGATTAACAAAAGCCAGGAGTTTTGAAAGGCATGTTTAACCCTCATTCTTCTGGGCACAAAGCAACCTTAAAGAAATGGAGGATTCGGGAGAAGTATTCCCTGTGGGCAAGGTTATACAAATCTGCCTACAGCAGGGCTGTCACACCTTCCTCTGAGGCACCTGGTGCTGGCTGCTCTCAAAGGCTTTGTCGACATTAGAAAAGTTCAGTTGACTTAATAAGGTCAACTTTAAGTCAACTTAAAGTCAACCTTATTAAGTCAACTTAACAAAGTCAACTTAACTTTTTCTAGTGTAGACATAGCCCTTGTCGACCTTATTAAGTCGACTTAACAAGGTCAATTTAAGCGCAAATCCCCGTCCACACTGGCTTAAGTCGACTTAAGCCTTAAGTTGACCTAAAACTAGGTGTTAAGTCGACTTAAGTTTTCCTTAAGTTGACTTAAGGAACAGCTTAAGTTGACTTAATAAAAGCCCAGTGTTGACAGGGAGTAAGTTAGGTTGACTTAAGCCTCCTTGAGTCGACCTAATTTGTAAGAGTAGAGGCACCCAGAGACAGGATACCAGGCTTGATGGACCAAGCCAATCCACTCTAGCAATTCCTATGTTCCTACTCTTCAAACAATTACACTCCATGCCTCCAAACGGTCAGCTGTTTTAAAACACAAAAACACAGTCTGTCGATGTCAGCCTCTGCAGGGAGCAGCAGAAGCAATGAGTGACAAGTACACTTGGAAGTATTCCAGGTACTTGCCACGCAGTCAGAGGAGTAGGGTTTTGCAGTCTGTGAGCTATGACTTTCTGGTGCACATGAAGGCAGCTGTGGGATGATGCATTTTAGAGCTTTCTGGGCTATATCTGGCCTGCAGATTGCACCTTGGACTACCCCTGACTTAACAGAAAGAGTACAGAGGAAAAGAGCCAGTCACTACTACACCCCATTCCTTTCCCTTCATTCATCAGCCATCCTGACTGAATTCTGAGTCCTGCAGCCTATCTCTCCCTCCACTCTGCCCTGACCCAAATAGGCACTGGCTCGGGATGGTACGAGAGAGAGAAGCGGGGGTGAGAAAGAGATGATCTTTAATTAAATGCTCACTGGGTGTGCGGTGACATGATAGCAAACCTGAAGCAAAGGAAGGATCTGAATGTATCAGAAGGAGACCATAACTAAGTAAAGGAAAGGCATACTTGCTCTGTACCATCCTTGGCTCCAGGTTTGGAAAAGGCAGGCTGATTTTCACCCATATCCACCAGAGCCTTTAAAACTAGCCACATCATGATTTTCTGACAACTTGGCCTTTACTCAACTCCCCATTTTGAGTTTACCACCTTATCTGAGCCTTTCCTCTTAGACTCTCCTATTAGCTTGTCCTTTAAGTCTAGGAGAGAGAACCAGCTGCAGCCTCAAGGAGATAATTTTACCTCCGCATGCTGTAAGCTATTGATCCCTCCCTTTCTCCTATAGAACGTTGACAACCGGCTAAACTTGTCTAAGGGCAACTTATCAGACTGTATGCCAGCCAGTGGCCCTGCCCAGGAAAGTAGTTTACCTCACTGAAGAACTACATTTAGGGCTAGACTACACTTAAAACTTACAGTGGCACCCCTGTCATTGTTACAGCTGAGCTGTTTAAGAGTGCTTGTTTAGCCGCGCTACATCAACTGGGCCATTGGGCACATGGGACATAGGCCCCGAATGTACCAGCCAATGCAGCAGACCTCGGCACGCACAGGCTCAGACAGCCTGCCTGCACGGAGCTCCGAAATTGAAATGCCTCCCTCTGTGGCCCCAGCAGCGTGTTCGGCAGCAGCGATGAGGGGAAAGTATTTCTGTGGAGCCGGGCCCCACTGGGCAAGGGGGAGGGAGGGGGGACCCAGGCCAGCAGCAGGTGACAGTGAGTGGGCCCTGGGGCCCAGTGGCTTTTTGGGCCAGGTAATGACCACAGGCCACTGCCAGGCAAGAGCAGGGGCTGGGCCGTGGGGTGGGGTGGGGTGGGGAGAGGAAGGACAGGCCCACCGAGAGGGGGGGGGGGGGCGCCGGGGCTGCAGCTGAGCTGAGCGAGGCCGGGAGGACCTGGGGGTGCAGGGTGTATTAGCTTTCAGTGCCTGCGCGCAGAATCATTTTTCTGTGGAGCAATGCTCCTGGTTACTGAAAAATGCTCTCCCGCCATCAGAGCCCTATACACACAGGCACTTTTGTCACTTAGGGGTTATCTCATACTCCTGAGCTACAAAAGTTTTGCCAGCTCACGTGATAGTGAAGATGAGGCCTAAGAGCCATCACAGCAATCGAGGGCCACTGAGTTTGTTTCTCTCATTTATTGACCCACTCCCATAAAGCAATGGCTTTTCTCCATGAGCCCACACAGGGTGGGACACCTGCCTGACCGGTGGATTGTAACTACCCCATCTGTCCACATGGCTCAGAGACAGAGGCCCTATTTGAAAGCGTGGTTCTTCTGCTCTGTGCAGGAGAGACGGGGCTCACCATTGCCACATATATAGGGTTACCAGACGTCCAGCAAAAGAAGCATATTTCCACTCCTTTTTACCTTCACGTACTCCGTCCAGCAGGCATTTTAAAAATACATGATTTTGTCCAGCTTTTTACTTATGATTAAAATTTCACTTTTTTATATGAAGCTACCCTATATGCTTGCGTATAAACTGAGAATTTTAGGGTCCAAAATATGCCTGAAAAGCTGGGTTCAGCTAATCCGCAGATCATAGTCAAAACCAGGGGGGAACGCTGCATTCCGGTGCGTTCCACCCAGGGGCCCCAGCAAAGCGGCAGACTCAGGTGGAACGCTTGTTCCACCCTGTCCTACTGCGGCCAGGCCGGGGCGTTTCAAACCTCCCGCTCTAAGCGTGCTCAAACACAGTGTGCTCAGGGCGGAAGAGGCCTGGCCCAGGAGCAGCTCTGTTGACCACCGCTGCAGCTCTGGACCTCCAGCCAGGTAAGGGGGGCTGGGAAAAGGGGCTGCGGGGGCAGGCAGAGGATTGTGGAAGGGGCCACGGGGGCGGGCAGAGGAGCAGGGAAGGGGCCGTGGAGGCGGGCAGATATTAATACTACATTTTCTTCATGTCCTCCTTTTCGTACTTCCCTGTCCTCCTTTCCATGCTTTGGTATCTGGTAACCCTACACATATAAGAAGGACTAGCAGGTAGGGCCAGATCGAGCCTTGTGTCCCCTCCCTCCCCATTGCAGTGGCTCCCTGCCTGTGGGGTTGGGTCATGGATTTTTCTCCCATTCTTGAGGAGGCAGCACATCCTCCCAGTGGGATAACACTAGGCATTGATAGCATCTCTTGCGTAATGATGAGTAAAGGGCGTGAGAACAATGAAGCTGAGCAAACAAGACATTGCTTCTATCCAACAAGTGACTGGCACAAGTAGGCTTAGCCATCTGTTCCCAGCCACGTACACAGAGACAAATAGAGCAAATTGGTTGGTCTTTTCAAATGAAAACATTTCCTTTTCTTAATCTAGCGCTGGGCACCCATTAGCTTGAATGAGAAATCACAGAAAATATAGGGCCAGAAGGGACTTCAGGACATCATGTAGTCTGCCCCCTATGTTTAGGCATGACCAAGTAAACCTAAAAGACCGTCCCTGACAGGTGCTTGTCTAACCTGTTCTTAAACACCTCCAGTTGTGGAATCCCCATCACTTACATTGGATTCCAGTGCTTAACTATCCTTACAATAACAATAATAATAAATAATAATAATTAGTATCTTACCTAAAATTCCCTTGCTACAGGTTAAGCCAATTACCTCTAGTAACAACTGATTGCTGTCCTCTGGATAACCACCCTTAACATATTTGAAGAGTGTTATCAGGTTCTCCCCCTCAGTCTTCTTTTCGCACAATCAGACATGTCCAGTTTTGGTAACCTCTCCTCAGAGGTCAGGTTTTCTAATGCTTTGCTCGTTTTTGTTGCTCTCCTCTAGACTTTCTCTAATTTGTCCACACGGGCAGCAAGTGAAGCTTCTCCTCAGGGAGGCTAGCTGCCGATCTTGTCTCTTCTGCCAGCTTCGTGAGTTCCTTGCCTCATCCCCTTCCCTCTGCTCAGCCCCTTCACCCCCCATCTCTCCTCCACAGCCACTTCCCCTGAGCTCCCACTGCTCATGGTCTCTGGCTCCTATGAGCTGACTTATTTATTATGCACCACGCAGGTTCCCTGGCTGGCTGGGGAGGCAGTATCTGCTATTAAGATGAACTGCAGCTACTGCCTCCTTGGCCATCTAGGAACCTGCATGGTGCATAATAAATAAGCAAAAACTTCTGACTGTTGGAAGGCCACTCCCAGAAGGGCAGGGAAGAGGTGGGACCACCATGGCCTAGGCATCCAGTGATGAGTCGGCCCACCACTCATGTTTGTTCACCTCTTCCTTCCAGTGTGGCACCCAGAAATGGACATAGTACTCCAACGGGATCTACCAGTGCCAAATAGAGCTGGGGAATTACTTTCCACATCTTACACACAACACTTCTGTTAATATAACCCAGAATGATTTTAACCTTTTGCAACTGCATCAGATTGATTCATATTCAATTTATGATTCACTATAACCCCCAGATACTTGTAGCAGAATGACTGCCTAGACAGTCATGCCCCATTTTGTAGATATGCATTTGATTTTTCCTTCCTAAATGTAGCAAATTGCACTTCTTTGCATTGAAATTTCATCTTGTTGATTTCAGACCAATTCTCCAATTTGTCAAGGTTATTTAAATTCTAATTCTGTCCTCCGGAAGTGCTTGCAGCCCGGCCCCCCCGGCTGGGTGTCAGGCAGAAATTTTAGACACATAATCTCCCTTTCATTTTCCAAGTCATTAATTAAAATGAAAAGTACTGGACTCAGGACAAACCCTTACTGGACCTCACTAGAAGATTCCTCCCAGTTTGACAGTGAACCATTGAAAATTACTCTTTGAGTATGGTCTTTCAACCAGTTTCTTACCAACCCTGTAATAATTTCACTGAGTCCACATTTCCCTAGTTTACTTATGAGAATGTCACGTAGAACTGTGCTAAAAGACTTACTAAAATCGAGATATCTCACGTATAGTGCTCCCCTATCCATTAGGTTCAGTAATTCTGTCGACGAAGGAAATTAGGCTGGTTTGACATGATTTGTTCTTAACAAAGCCATATTAGGTATTCTTTATAACAATATTCTCTTCTGAATCTAGGTCCTTCCAAAATGATTGTTTAAGAATTAGTTCCAGTATCTTTCCAAGTTTTGAAGTTAGGTTGACTGGTCTGTAATTCCCTCCGTTCTCTTTGTTGCCCTTTTTTAATGGATGAGACTAGCATGGTGGAGTACGAAAATATGATGCACTGTGTGTGTTTGGAATGGACATCAAATACAAACAAATACCTTTCTTCTGTCTTGCTGGGACCAAAGACAGGACTACATCTCCCATGGGTATCCGCACTTATTTACTGCCAAAGGTATGGATTGTCCAATTTGTGCCTCATCTTTTGCATCTGCGGCTTTGTTTACTGAGGAGCTTTTAGTCCTGGATGAGTGGGTTCTTGCCACTGGAGTGCAGCCAAAATGTTCATGCTTGCATGCCTAAAGTTAAGCAGCACTAACTGTATTCAGGCAACGAAATAAATAATTTGATTTTTTAGAGGTGCTGAGCATTTGGACCTCTTGCTGACTTCAGCTGAAGTTGCAGGAATTCAGATGCATTCAGGTTTTGGCCTTCATAGAGATTCTGCCCATTACAACACTAATACCAAACGCTCTTCTGAAAACGTGGATATCGCTCTTCCTGTTGCTCATAGGATAAAACAGCCCTGCTGTGACTTCAGGGTTGTCACTTTAGTCTGGGCTCTCTGACAATGTGAGGCTTCTTAAAGCCAGCAGCCCCCTGATATAAAGTGAAGCCATGTGCATGCAACAGGGTTTACTGGTGCATTTTAGAATATCTTGACTTGAAAGAATTGAGCCCTTGCCCCATTTTAAAATTATTCACCCTCTGGTAGCATGTGGAACTCCACCTTTCTCTGTCTCTGTTGTGTCAGGGAAGAGAATTCACTATAATGCAATCAAAAACTGGTAGTATTCTCTATAAGCACTGTCCTGGGCTGTATACAAAAATGTATAGCAATTACCAGTATGAGGCATTTCACAAGTCCCAGTGCAATTTGTTGACTAATACTGTTTTCCATATTAAAGAAACCTTGTGCCCATGAGTCATGACACAGCTCTCCCTAGTGCAAAACCCTCTGTGACCCTGGACAAATCCCCTTTATTTTCCCTTTCTTTTAAGTATGACACAGTGACATTATTTATTAAAGAGAGCCTTGGCCTGCTTGGGTCCAATGTTTAGGTTTTCTAAAAATAAAAGATTTTATAAAACATCATTCCTTTACTTAAAACCAATGCATCTTAAAATGTCGATTTGATTGACTTCTTTTTTTATTTATGATGTTAGAAACTAGATTAGGGAAATGTAGGTGGGTTTAAGCCAGTGGTCGGCAACCAGAAAGATAAGAAGAGCCATTTAAAAAAATTCCTTCACTAACCAAGTGTTTTGAGAGCCGTGGTGGTGTAGCCTCCTGGTGGGGGAAGCAGACCAAGGTGTCTGCCAAAGGGTTCCCTGAAGCCCAGAACCAGGAGCTGGCCCCCCTGCAGGGTCCCTCAGTAGCACGGGGGAGCCTGCAGCCTTGTGTGGGCTGCCCACATGGTCCCGCAGTGGCAGGGGGTGCCCAGAGCCACAAAGGGGCAGTCAAAGAGCATCATGCGGTTCTGGAGCCAGAGGTTGCAGACCCCTGGTTTAAGCTATGGGGTTTTTTTACTTGAGTGCAGAGTCTAGATGAGCGAACTATTGTAATAATGATTTAAATCACCAATGTGATTTATGCCATCATGTGCCGGAAATGCCCCTCTGCCTTATATATTGGACAGACAGGACAGTCTCTGCGCCAAAGAATCAATGGACACAAATCTGACATCAGAAACTGCAATACTGAAAAACCTGTAGGGGAACACTTCAATCTCCCTGCTCACTCCCTTAACGACTTGTTAATAGCTGTGTTGAAACAGATGAATAACAAATCACAGCTTCAAAGAGAGTCTGCAGAACTCGAACTTATAGGCAAATTTGACTCAGTTGCCTTGGGGTTAAACAGGGACTATGGATTTTTCTCGCATTACATCAAGTGAATTGACCTCCCCCCTCCTCTATGTGCTGTTCCCCAGTGTTTTGAATCCTAACACCTACTTTGATTTGCTGTTACAGCCTGACCTGATGCTATGTCATACACTCCCCTGCATTTAATTTCCTCCCACTCTGTAACTTTCCTATCTTCAAAGCGTCTGACGAAGTGGGATTTTCTCCCACGAAAGCTCATGCGATTAATAAATCTGTTAGTCTTTAAAAGTGCCACAAGACTCTTTTGTCTATTGTAATAATGACAGTATATTCTCAATTTGGCCACAAGAGGG
This sequence comes from Pelusios castaneus, assembly GCA_007922175.1. Taxonomy (NCBI): domain Eukaryota; kingdom Metazoa; phylum Chordata; order Testudines; family Pelomedusidae; genus Pelusios; species Pelusios castaneus. The sequence goes on from ML685921.1 coordinate 1,285,809, forward strand.
CACACCTCTGCCTACTGAGCCAGATAGGCAGTACTCGGTTGCAGACCCTGAGGTACTGAGTCGCGGCGCCCGCTGCTGCTGCCACCGAAAGACTGGAATGCATGCTCAAAGATGTCATTGTTGGACTGCGGACATAAATAATTTCTTTTTCCACTGGGCCCTGAGAAAAAAGTTTGAAAACGGCTGACATAGACCATCTCTATTGCCCATAAGGCTAGTAAAAAAAACTAGTGAAATTGTTTTTCAACGGAAAATTGGCGTTTCCATTAAACAATTCTTTTTAAACATCAGATTTTAATAAAGACTTTATTTTTTTCTTGGAATATTTCAGCCCAAAACTTGAAAATGTACATAGAAAAATTTCAGTGGAAGCAAAAGTTTTCTTTGTTTTGTTGGAAATAATTTCCATGATGGGGAACACCTTTTTTGGACCAATTCTTATTGCAAGCAGGGCCGTCCCGTGGGAGGAGCGGGGCCCAGGGCCAATTGGCCAAAGCAGGGCCGGGAGGCTGCCTGCGGAGGGGAGCCGGCTACAGCCCCAGCCCTCGGGACAGCACAGGGCCCACGTAACCGCAGGGGCTGGGGCGATCGCCCTGTTCGCCTCCCAGGGATGGCCCTGATTGCAAATCTTTTTATGACACTCATGAGGAGAGACTAAAAGAGACACTGAGACAGCAAGGGACAGAAAAAGAAGGATTTGAGTGATAATCCCCTTCATGACAATTTGCTGGCAAAGAGAGTGTTTTCAGAGACACTGTATTGACCATTGATTCCAAAGGAGCTGCCGTAGAATGCCAGATAAAACACACACACACACACACAGGAAAAGGGGCAGAAACATACATGTTACTTATAGATCCAGGCACATAAATGTCTATATGCAGATGAATACATATCAGAAACATGCAGAGAGAATATGGTATGCACGAATATTTGGCACTTCCATAGCACTTTCCGACTGACAGTTTAAAATTATTTTGTAAACATTTATTGACCAAGCTAAAAAAATAACCTTGCAACGTAAGAAAGTATCCTTATCTCCATTTTACTGATGAAGAAATTGATACAGGGATTAAAAATCACACTTTCAAATACCCTGTGTATTTTTAGGTGCCCAATTTTAGACGTTTTGGCCTGATTTTTCAGAGCTGCTGAGCACCTGCAGTTTCTGTCCATTTTGTGCCACTTTGTGTACCATTCAGTAATTCTAAATAGCATCTCCAAAGTGAGTAAATTTGGGCACTGGAAATTAGAAACCACTTTTCAAAATGTTGGCCTGAATAACAGGCTACTGTGGGCTCAGGGCTATCCACTTTTCTGCAGCCCCCCCCACCCCCCGCATGGTTGCGCTCAGCCTAGGGGTGGGCAACGCTTGGGCGTGCCAGTGCTGGGGCCTGTAAACCGGCTAGCCATGGGGGTGGAGCAAGTGAGTGCTGAGGGGGCCCGGCAGGCTGGGTCTGCAGACTGGCCAACTGCGCAGATGGGGTGGGCTGGTGCTGGGGCCCAGCTAGCCTGAGGTGCCTGAGCAGCCAGCTGCACAGGCACAGGCTGGCGGTGCTTGGGTCAGCTAGCACCCAATTTGTTTTTCAAGGCTTGAGGAGATGGGGTCCCCTTGAGCCCAGCACCTGGGGCTGCATCCCCTAAAACCCCTTAGTTAATCCAGTCCTGGCATGAATACATATGGAGTGATTGACAGCATTGGGAACAAAACCTAGATCACTTGATTCCCCTTCACCCCCCTACTGTTAGTATGCGACACCCTCCAACATTCCTCTCTGTGATGGGGGGTCCTGAGGTGAGGCCCTTTAAGATTTTGAGGGTTTTATATATAAAAGGAGCTAGGAAATACTAAATAGACAAGCTGGCTGAGGTAATGTCTTTATAGACCCACTTCTACTGGTGGACATGACAAACTTTGGCGCTCCCTGGAGCTCTTTTTTCAGGTACAGAAAAACAGTAAAAGACAAAAATAGATATTGATAGGGAAGAAGCAGTCCAGGGAACAAACAGAGTTTGGGAGGAAATCTACTGTTTCTTTAAGGGCTGAGGTGCAGGGGCCTTGTAGTGTGGGTTGGGCAAGGTTCCCCTCCAGCTGGGAAGGAGAACTGTATATATGTTGCCTCCTCGTTCAGAAGAGAAGGTCTGTCTGTTGAACCATCTGAGCCTAAGGACTAATGGTGGGGGAGGGGGTAAGGACAGCTGAAGGAAAAGCTGGCTAAGGCCCTACAGCTGACCTAATTACAACTCCATCTCCAGGAAGGAAAGCTGGAGGACTTCTGCCTGACAGAGAAACAAAATGAATTACAACTCCTGCTTCAGGAGGACAGTTGGCAGGAGACTCCTCTCAAGGAGGGATGCTAGAAGGATTGTTTGAAATGCTGCCCAGCTCCTGTCCGAGAGGAGATGGCATCGCTAGGAGCTGCTTTGAGGATGCTCCTCAGTAGCTGGTTGATGAGCCACAAATTCCAGGCAGAAAAAGAGTCACCAGACCTGTGGAAGATGCTGACAAAGAGGGGAAAGGGAGGAGCAGTGGGGAGGGAATGAAGGCTCAATCCTTGGCTTCCTTTAAAATCCAGAGGAGAGGGCAGGCCTGGTTTCCTCTGCTTCTTCTCCAGACCAAGAGGGGGAGAAAGTACAGGCTTCAGGAGAAAGGCCAAGAATGAGGAGCCCCTCATGAGGATCAAAGCTGTGACAAACAGGTCTCTAGACTGGGTTTTCTTATTTTGGACTTTCCTGTTAACCCAAGAAGGGGACTGGCCTGCAAGGTGATAGGGCTAGAGGAGTAGGCTATGGAAACGCCACTGTTGCAGAACTGGAGAATAGACAAAAGTGGTGCTCCCATGCCATGGCCTGCTGCAAGGAGGTGCTCTGGTGGTGAGCATGCCTTGTGACAACCCCCTCATCCCAGGGATGAATGCCAGCGTACATATGCTGGGACACAGACTGACATGTAGAAGGGGTGACATTCATGGTCCTGGATTACTAGGCTATATCAGGGCATGCGCGCACACACAAGGGCCTTCCTCTGGGTTTTGCACAGTACCAAACATATTGGCAATGTTCAGCAGAAAAAAGTAATAATAAACCCCACCATACAGGCTATGCACAGCAGGTGAACTCAGTCCTCAGGGCTCATTCCCACCTTTGTCTCTATGCTGAGGCATCCAGCAAGAAGGCCAATTGTAGTGGCTGATTTTTGTAATACGAGCACTTGTTTGCTCACTAGAGGTCTGAGCTTTGCAAAGTCCATTGAAAACAATGAAAGCACTCCCACTGACTTCAACTGGCCTTAATCCTGAACACCTCTTGGGGAGTTCATATCTCAAGGTGCAATCCTCTAGAGTAAGAGCACCACCTAAATGTAAGGGAGTAGTCTTAATAACCAGATGCTCAGAAATACCTCTTACACCTGAAAGGAGGGGCTTTCCAGCAAACTGACAACAACCCAAAGAGTTAGAGCTGGCTTCTCTTCTCCAATGGAAGGGTCAGACAAGTGGCCTGCTGAAGTGCCTCATTTTCTCTTAACCCCCTGTTCAATTTCTCATACTCGCACCTCTTTCATTAGTTGTAATTCATCTGTTGTGTCCTGTCTCAGGCTTAGCCTGTAAGGTCTCTGGGGCAGGGAATAGTGGAATAATAGAGGAATAATCTGTATTGCACCTCACACAACAGAGCCAACATTTGTGACTGGGGTTCCTGAACATGACTGTAATATTAAAAAATGGCCTGGGTGCTAACTGGAGAAAGTGGACAGAGCCTCCCCGATTTACCTCCGCTGAGAGTCTGCCTAATAGCTCATCTTACTGTAATGAAGTTATCCAGGAACAGACGGTTAAAATGGAAACCTAAAACCCTACAAAGATGAGGAATTTGGCCTCTAAAATCTCCAGAGTAATGTCTGGAAAGGTCTATTTAAACCTGGGCTGTCTCCTGGCTGTGGTTCCCTGAGGAGACTCCTGACTAGTTGGAATTCAGAAGAGCAGCCTTGGTGATGATAAAGTAACATAGTTTCTCACAGACTCACACTCCTCTTCTTGCCCTTGCCCTCCGGCTGACACTGCAACAGGATTCCACTTCCCAGCTGTCTGGCTGGATGCTCGCTGCCTGCAGAGACCTGCTTGTTGGATCAAATGTGTGCTAAGTTCTTCATCTCTTTGTCTCAGCGTCTGGCTTGCTCTCTCTGCTTCCCTATCTCTCCCCTCTCCCTTGATCTATCATCACCTTCCTTTTCTTGTTTCCTCACTTAGTACTTTTCCCCTTTTCTCTTCCTCCTTGCCCTCCGCCCCTCCTTCTGTCTCTCAAGTGCAGATCCATATCCATTCCTGTTATTTTTTTTTTTTCTCCCTCCTGTCAATGGGTGCTCCTTCTGTTTCTTTCTCACACATAGAGGTCCTGCACTACTGTGCACGGATATTCTCAAATCCATTCAATCTCAGCTGCCATTGATGGCTTTCTGTGCTACAGAGCACCATAAATAATGTATCACTTAAATAACTGTCCTATCAAATATATATTAATCCCTCTAGTTAAATGTATTTACAAGAGTGAATTGAAGGTATGCAGGAATTAATGGACAGGCAGCAGGGCCGAGCTGCTATTAGAAGATAACTTTAGATTGTCAGGATGCCCTGACAGGGGTGCTGGTGGGGGAGCCTATTTCCATAATTCAGAAGAATTAATGGATTTGAGACTCAAGAACAGCGTGGCCCTGGCAATTGTGACTTGCTGATGTGAATTTTTTTGATTGTCAGACAGACATAATCGGGCAGAGGAGGAACCTCTTTTAATATGTAGCACACTGGGCGTGCACTGAAAAGGACTAGCTGGAACAACTATTAATAAAGCCAGGATGAGAGTCTAGACTAGAGTATACTCAAGTCACTCCTAGCTAGCACTCGGTGGATTTATCTGAGTGGTTGAGAATGCAAGTAGAGATTAAAACCAGCCATCCAGCTTTGCATGTGAAATTCCAGGTAAGCTAGCAGAGAAAATGAGCCTAGAAACAATAAAGTGCACCCGGGAGGCACAACAGTAACCATTGCATTGTGCTTACGAGGCTTAAAATGTGAAGATGAATAAATCCCCAAGGCTGAACAGCTTATGCTCTGAAACATTCAGAAAAGCTGGGCCTGAGCTGATTGGAGCCAGATCCAAAGGTAAATGCTCATCACTTTAGCTAACCCTGGCCAGTGTCTGCCTGTGACATTTGCTTCCACATTTGGAAGATCTCAGATTGGGGTGTTTCACATGCTTGCTTAGGGTCAGGCCTGTTTCTGATATTGAGAAAACACTGAGTTTCCGGTGGCTACTTCATCAGTTTGCTAAGGTATAATGAGGCAGCATGGTCTGGTGGCTAGGGCACTGTGCTTCAAGTCAGGAGGTCTGTTTATTCTTGTCTCTGTCGCTATTTGCTGTGTGGCCTTAGGACATGTCAATTGCCGCTCTGTGTCTCTGTTTCCGTACTTGTAAAATGAAGTTAATGGGAGTGACTGCCCTGTGAAATATATGGCTAAGAAGTGCTCTACATGGGCCAAGTGTTATTTCTATTTTCCATGCACAATGGACCAAATACATTTCTCACTTAAGGCCACTGAAATCAGGGAAGTTACACAGGTGATATGGGATCTTTGGAACTCTAAGGCCGATCTCCTCACTTCAATGGAGCTATGTTAATTTATACCAGCTGAGGAACTGGCCCACTGTCATTTAAAAACAAAAAACAGGTGCTGTCGCCTAGCTAGACTTTAATAAGCCCTTAAACAATATATAAATGGTTGTGTGGGGGCTGGTTTGGGGAGCTTGTTAGATATTGAATAAAAATAGCAAGCTGGTTAAGTGGACAGGTAACTATAATTAGCAATGGGTGGCAGTTTAAGGAAGCTTGTCATGGGCTACTTCTTTTCAATGTGGTGTTTAATAACAGCTGTGCCTATGGAGGGGCAGGGGGAAATGGCAATCATTAGCTTGAGCAGCAGAATGGATTGAATTTAGAAAGATAACTTTAAAAAAACATGCGGGGAATAGTGTAGCAAATGGTGTTCACATTTTTATTGTTTCTAGATGTTCTGCTGTGGCAATTTTTATTGAAATGGTTTTCTCAAGAAGACTGGAACTGCTGGTCTCTTCCTAATGTAATCAGGAAAGGACAAGAAACAAGAGGTACAGTTCTCCACTGTGACCATGTGAACAGCTCCATATACCCCAGCATACATCTGTACACCCATCTGAGCAAGGCTCAAGGCTCTGCTTGGTTTAGTTCTCATATTGCTGAGTTTGTTGCTTTCTGTGGGGTCAGCTTATTACACTTATGTGTATGTTCTGTTTATTGTCTGAGCTACGGTATTACACCTGCCCTAGGATTTATTTTGGCAGCTGCCCTTTTATTAATTACACTTTTTGGGGGGTTAAGATTTGAGTGGAAGGTTGGTCTTGTAGGTTAAAGAGTTAGACTGGGGTTTAAGAGATCTGGACTAGCATAGAATTCCTGCATGACATTGAGCAAGCTGCTTAAACTCTGTGCCTTGGCCCCTCATCAGTAAAAAGGGCTAATACTATTTCTGTTTGTCTCGTCCATCTAAATGAAGAGCCTTCCAGGGCTGCGAATGTCTCCTACTCCAGTGGTTTTCAAACTACAATTTGGTACCCAGTACAGGGTCGCAGGCCTTCAGGCACTGGGTCGCAACACCCCTGCCGCCACCGCCAAAAGACTGGACTGCATTGCTCAAAGATGTAATTGTTGGGTCACGGGCATAAATGATTTTTTTCAACTGGGTCCTGAGGAAAAATTTTGAAAACCACTGTCCTACTCCATGTATGTACAGCATCTAGCACAGTAGGAGGATCTTGTCTCAGTTGCAGCCTTAGATAATCAGATGGAGGTGGGATTGGAGGAATAGGCACCTAAAAATTTAATTTGCCTATTAACAAGAATTAGTACCTAAAGATTCACAGACTGCTCTTACTACCCCAAAAGCACTTCCTGTGTGACCATTATCTCCCTTCTTATAGATGAGGAAAGGAAAGAGCAGAGAAGTGCAACGACAGATTGTGGTTTGTGGCAATTGCCCAGTTAGACTTGAATCTGTACCCCTGGCTTCTAAGACCACTGCTCTAAGCCCTGAGCTATGAAGTTAGGCCTTGGGTCTGACCAGAACAGGAAGGAGGCTGGTTAAGGTGGAGCAGTGACAACTGACTGAGGAAGATGTGATGAGGGAAGAGTCTGAAGCAGAGACTACTTCCACAGGCCCCAACAAAAATTTGGAGTAGAACCCAGGCCTCCTGCCTCCCAGTCCCTAGCTATCACCGCTGTTACCTCCCTTGGAGAAAGCAACTTGCGCAGCAATATGATGAGAGAGGGCCCCCAGAAATGAAATGTAAGTATGATTATTTTAATTTTTGAATTAATGTGGCTGGGTATAACTAATGCACAAATTAGCTGATAGATAAATCTTTGATCTCCCACACTTATTATGTTAACACTTAATTAAGCATGGATTTCCATTTCTCTTCCTTGTGCCAATGGCCCAAGCAATTATTTGGGAGCATATAGTTTAGTTGCTGCAAAGTAGATCAGTAGGAGACAAGATTGCATCAAATAGGGAATTTGAAACAAAATATAGGACGGTATTACTTCACAGTGCAAGGCTTTGGTACGATTTGCCACCAATTATGGGTATCTTGGGCACAATCTGGTGCTCCTTGAAGTCAAGGGGAGGTCTGCAGGGGAAGTCAGTGGGTGCAGGGCAGTCTTACATTGGTCACATTTTGGGTGAACTGAGGGGGTGATTCACGCTGGAACTGAGGTGTGCTGGCACAGCTACGTGGTGAGGAGGGCCACGACTGGAAAAGACGTGGGGTTATGGTGGGCAGTGTTGAAGTGGTAGTTACTGTCTAGAGAACATGACTGAGATTGGGACTCCATTGTACTAGGTCTCGTAAAAGAGTCCCTGCCTTGAATAGCTCAGAGTCTCAATAGACAAGACCAACAAAGGCGGAGGGAAAGGATTATATGCCCGATCTTGAAATGGGGATCTGTGCCACAGAGGCTTGCCCAAAGTCACATAGCATAGTGCTAGAGCTGGGAGCGGAAGCCAGAATTTGAACAAGCTTTCTCTATAACATTTTGCCTCCCTTCATTTAATCATTGCGCTGAGTCCTCACCCAGATCCTTCAGCCTTTTCGCTGCATGCTTACTCCTCCATGACACATGCTCATCTACGCAAAGATGTTCTGCTGGGATGAGATGCTAAGGCTCGCCCTGGAATTCAGCTGTTCGGAGACCATGCACATTTCAGAACGAACTGGAAAATCCAGGTAGAGCGCTCTCTCTTCCCTGCATGCTCATGCTGAATTGCAAGATTACTGCAGCAGGATAACCATGCACTCACATGCTGCTCCCTACGTGCCTATTGTCATAACCAGGATGTGACTGGTCAGAGCAGGAATTGGACTGAGTCGGATACTGAGTGGTCAGAGCCTAGGATAGGCCAGAGGGCAAACTGAGAGTCAGGAGGAAGGCAGGGTCAGAAGCCAGAGTCTAGAGTGTCTTGTGAGCAGTGTATGGAACAGAGACGAACAGGCAATCTATTTTGCTACCCAGACAGTTCCTCTTTATGGCTTCCTGGTGTAGGTATTGGAATCAGCCAGATAAGGAGGTATTTTGAGATCACCACCACAGGCCTGCTTGGTGGTGCTCCCACAGGAATCCAACCTAAGACTCTTGTGACAAGGCAGAAACATTGGTGACTCTGAACCCCCATGGTTCCAGCCCTGTTGGCTCTATCAGGAGGTCCGCTCTGTAGGACAGTAATTGGGACAGGGGGGGCAGGGAGAGGGGGGGAAGGGATGGAGAGAGAAATGATTTTTCATGTCCTAATATTTCCCTTCCACCCAGTCAGAGATAGAATCCAAATTATATCATCCAGGGGCTTTGGATCAAACCTCTGCTGTCGGATTAGCTTAACTCTCCTTCCCAGAGAGTGAACTGTTCCCGTAAGAGAATTATTTCATCCAAGCAGATCCCTACTACGCCACAAGAGGGCAGCAGGGCACAGAAACCTAGCAACACAACTCAACCATTCATGTGTGCACCCTTCACTTGTCACCAGTAACAAGCAACTGCAATGAAATAGCCTAACTTTTATCCCTCTGTCCATGGGGAACGTGTGAGCTCCACGCAACTGAATGGTCAGCTTCTTTTATGTAGCTGTTAAACTTCTCGCATGTAAGTTGGAAATCTCTGACTCCAATGTTCAGTGATCACCTGTGAATACTTTAATTTTAAATTGGGATTGTACATTTCTTTATGATGAATAGTGAAGGCCAGGAAAGAGTTTTTAAGGTGTATTTTTTTTGATGGGGTGTTATGCTTGTTTTTCTGAACATTAGAAATGTCAAGTTTAAGTCTTTCCTGGTTTTGCTGGTGGATTTCTTGGGTGGGTTGCAGAGTTGCTTGTGTTGTAGAATATGGCACACACAGAGAACAACTTTTCTTCCATCCTCTACCGCATCCCAATGCCAAAAGAAAAGACATCTGTAGAAAACTTAGAGAACGAATATATGACTGTATGTAATGAATGCTGATGAACAAGTTTAGTTTACGGTACAGTATCAATTAAATTGGCATTAGAATGGAAATGGCTACTGGGCAGGAATGCCTTGCTTCTGCAAAATTATGCAAGACTAGGATTGATATAGACAAAGCAGACAAGTGAACTTAGCCATTCAACACCTATTGAAATAATGGAAGTTGTGTGGCTAAAGCTCTTAGCTGCCTTTGAATATCTTAACCTAAATTCAGATCTCCTAAATAGCAATCCATCAATGTAGTTCTGACAATATTGTCTATACAATGGGCAAAATACCAGTACAAATGAGTTATTGGGATCTCATGATCTAACACTGGTATTGATAAAAACATCTCTGTTTTTAAGTCAAAATTAGGTTAAGAAATTTAGCGTTGACCAGATCACTGAAACACAGAGGAAGTGGGTACTAATATGGCTTATGTGCAAACCAATGATGGCTAAGGGAAATGGGAGAAAACTGCATTTCAAGGGAAAGCCAGGCCAGTGCCCAACTCATTCAGCTATGCTGTAAATCAGCAGCTAAAGGTACTAGTGCTTTTTGTTCCTGGTTAGCAGGCTGCATCTTTTGTGCATGTACTGTATTTAAAACAGGGTGGAGTGAGGGAACATTCGGTTACAATCATATCATACTAAGTAAGAGAGGATGGGTATTTGTCCCTTTCTAGAGCCTGGTCCACGTGAGGTTTGAGTGTATTGTTTCCAGCTTAGTCTTTATCTCAAGTGGTAGAAGCTCATGCACAGGTCCCATGTACAAACTTCACTGTCAGATCAAGCAGGATTGGTTAAATTAAAACAGCAGTTCCACTACAGACATAGGCTTGGCAAATGGTCAATTGAAGAGTCAGATAATGACTACTGACTGGCAGGGGCAGAGTTTATCAGAGACACAAGAGGTCATTGCCTCCCCAATTGCCTGAACTCTGCCAGCCCGAGCCGGGGACCCAGGGCCGCTGGTGGTAGCGGCAGGATCGGGCCACGGCTGGGGACCTGGAGCGGCCAGCGGCGGTGGGATCCCACCCCAGTGGCAGGAGCCAGATTGGCTCTGACGGTGAAGGGGCGTGGCTGGGGCGACCGGGGCAGCTGTGGAGCTGCCTTCCCCGGGGCAAGTTCCAAAATCCACGCATGCTGACTGGTCAGATGGCCACCTATTTGACCACAGTCAAATATTCCAGCAAGAATTCCTTAATGTAAATAGTGGCCTACCCTTTTGATTGCATCATGGTGCAGTTGTGAAATAGGCTAATCTCATTCTGGGATGTATTAACAGACGTGTCATATGTAACACATAGGAGGTAATTGTCCAACTACATAGAATTGTATTCAGTTTTGGGCAACACACTTTAAGCAAGATGTGGACAAACTGGAGAATCCAGAGGAGAGCAACGAAAATGAGGAAAGGTTAAGGAAACCTGACCTACATGGAAGGCTTTTAAAAAACCATAAACAAACTTCAAGTGCAGGTAAGACCAGTAGCTGTCAGCAAGGGAGATCAGGTTAGGTATTTGGAAAAGCTTTCTAATTACAAGGGTAGTTAAGCACTGAAATAGATTCCAGGGGACATCGGAGGTTCCATCTTTGGAGGTTTTTAAAAATAGGTTACACAAACACCTACCAGGTATGGTCTGGGCTAACTTGGTCCTGCCTGAGTGCCTGGGGATCGCCTAGATGACATGTTGAGGTCCCTTCCAGCCCTATATTTCTACTTTTTAAAAAAAGGAAACCTGAAGAGAAGGAGTTTTGTGTTTGTTAAAATAACTCACTTAAGTAACTTGTCTCTTGTAATCAGGCATAACTATCTACCTAAGATAAAACCGATTAGAGACCATAGTCTTGTGATGGTGGAGGTTTTTTGTTAATGTTCTGATAAATTGGTCCTTTCAAATATTTGACTTGTCAACTGACCAACTATTTTGGACAGGTCAAATGCCCAATCCTATATAAGTAAATACCCCATTCCTAAAAATCAGGATTTGTTTCAGTATTTGGGCAGGGGAGGGAAAAGGCCGGGGGTAGGGTCATCAAGTTAGGTTTGACATCAACTAACAAGCAGGTAGTGCTGAGTAGTGAATCTAAATGAGGGTTTCTCAACATTTAGTGGGCTGGGGAACACCTAAAGATATTAATTACTTTACATGGAACACTTGATGAAAACATTCTCTTCAAAGCATCTGACGAAGTGGGATTTTCTCCCACGAAAGCTCATGCGATAAATAAATGTGTTAGTCTTTAAAAGTGCCACAGGACTCTGTTGTTCTTCTGCAATAGAGTAACATGGCTACCTGTCTGGAATAAAAAAAGCTGGTAACAGTGTTAGGAGATAAACGCCCCAGTCAGAGCAAAGCTTCCAGGTGTGCATCAACATCTGCTTCCACATACCTGAAAGCTTTGCTGCAACTGGGGCATTAAATTGCTCCTCCCTCTCCCCATTAACCACCCCCAGGGAGGGGTCGGGGTGGGTCATGGAACACCTGCACCATGTTTGAAGAGTACCGGTGTTCCATGGAACACAGGTTGAGAAACACTGTTCTAAACAATACACTTATCGATGCATTTGAAAGGATGATTTTGCAACAAAATCAGTTATCCTACGCCATGGCTAATGTACCAGTTGTTCAGAGCATTATGGATTTAGATAGAATAATGACTAAAAGGGGTCAGTATTATCTGGATAATATTCTAGTTCTGGTAGAAACCACAATTGCACTTTTGTAATTTGAAAGCTGTACTGCGCACCCTACATGATCCAGGGTTGAAGTCTATGGGTGAAAAGTTCAGAAAGCAGATGTTTGTTTTTATTTCAACACATCTTGCGTGCTTTATTTAGGATTGAGACCCGAGGATGCAGTGTTTCAAACTGTTAAAATACAGTATCTATGAACTAAAACCCAATGAACTTTCCTGATATCAGTGATCTATGAAAAAAATCATGAGACTAAAAAATGAAACCCAGAATCTTTGGAATAAATTGTAACTAGAATATTAAAAGTTGATGATAATTCCAGGAAAATCAAAGCATTCTAATGATGATGTAATTCCAGGTTGTTTCATTGGATGAAGATGTCACTCAATGTTCTGCTGGGAGAGTTAAATGGTTAGCATTATCTAACAAGCCAAACCACTCTTCCTCTTTGTCACGTAGGCTAAACTGGTGCGTCATAAGCTCGTGGTGATTTTTCTAAGTGCTCTCTGACATCTTATAGAATCCTTCCAAACACCACATAGCTCTGATTTCACCACCACCACATCCCACTCCAAACATCAACTTGGTAAAGTCCTTAGAGCCCCATAGACGTGTCTGCTCTTCAACTGACAAGCCTCATGGACTATACATCTTGCTTCCAAACCTAGTCACTGTCAGTTTAGCGCTATGTTGTGCCTAGTCCCAGACTGAATATACAGGAGCCTTTTCCATTCTCACTCTCACTTCTGAAAGGGCCATCTGAAAATGGAGGTAATTGTGGGAGGCCATGGCTGTGCCCTCCCATCTGTAGTATGCACCAGATGAAGAGGTTGCAATAGGAGCAGAGGGATGGATTGTACCTCAGGCATAGTCTCTCCCACCAGTGCAATTCTAGACAAAGTAATGTTATTGGTCAGATTTTTGTAGTGTTTTATAACCTAACACACCCTTTACCTAAATATCAAATAGGGTAGAAACAATCTGAGTTTTGGAAGCTATTCATTCTTTCCAGAATGCTCCAATCTGGTATTCAAAGGCAAATCTACTTCTGCCCAAGGTCTGATGGGAGAAGGAATAAACAGTATTTGCCAGGATCCCAGAACATACCTTATGGATGGGAAAGCAAGGCAAGAAAATAGGTTTTCAAAGGGTGCGTCTACACTTGTAAATTTACTCTGCGTCTACACTACACTTTCCTTAAGTCGACTTAAGCAGCTGCCTAAGTCGACTTAAGGAAAAAATTAAGTCGACTTTGTTAAACCTCCTTTTAAGTCGACTTTCTGCTCAAGTCGAGTTTCTAAAGTCGACTTAAGCCAGTGTAGACATGGAGTACTCCTAAGTCAACTTAAGGGCCTCCAGGGCTTCCCCACTGCCCTCCCTGCCAGGGTGGCTGGCACAGGGAGAGCCTGGCATGCCCTGCCCACCCTGCCCCTATGCCCTGCCAGGGTCCCTGTCCCCCTTTGCCCCATTGTACCCAAGTACAATGGGGCAAAGGCTGAGCCCCCTGGCACTTGGCAAGGGGTGCCCCCCTGCCACCGTGAACCAGTCCCAGGTCCACCTAGCCCCTACAAGTTGACCCAGGCGTCCAGTGTGGACGCTCTAGGTCGACTTTGTAGGGTCCCCTCAAAGTTGACTTAAAATTTAAGTGTGGACATGCTAAGTCGACCTAAATTAACAAGTGTAGACATAGCCAAAGAGACTCTTTAGAGTCTCAGAGAAATGGAGCTGTCTAGATTTGGTGTTTCAAGTACAGTAGGTGATCTGTGGAAACCTGAAGAGAAGGCGTTATTTAATCCAGCATCCTGACTGACACTGGAGTCTGTTGAAGAAGCTCACATGGCTAAAATCCAGTCTGTTACAGCCCTTTGCAAACATCAGGCATGTGTTGAGAGGAAGGACACGTATTGACTTCCTGGCAGGTGCTGCAGGAATTCCAGAACTTTCTGTAGCAGTCTCTTGCTGATCATTCGGTATGTAAGGAAAGCCATCCCTCCAGAAATTCACATAGGGAATGGACCCAGGAGAACTGGAGCTAACGGGTTAGAGCCGTGGTGCAAGGACCATTCATTGACTTATCTGTAGTACTTATTTTTAATTTTGAAAGTAAGTAATTGTCAAATTCTTCTAAACCACAAACTAATAACTGTTCTTTTCAGTGCATCTAATAGGGGATGGAACGTCTACTATCATCAGTGGGGGCGAACAAGTTCATGGCTCTTTAGCTAGGAGTTGGTTCCAGGCAACTCTTTAGCAATAGAGCCTAGTGTTAAAGTGGAGCCTGTGTGCAATGTCCAATTATCTAATCCCCTAGAAAGAGGCTGATGGGAAATGGTCAATGAGATTCATTCTGCTGCTATATCTGAAGTTCAAAGGGAGCTACCTAGTAACAGGATAGCCCAGGTAGCATTTAAGCAAATTTGTTTTGAACAACGACAGTTCCCACAATACTAAATTAGAGACTCTGTTGGCCGTTGATCTGACTCAGTGCCTGACCCCTACGCCTACTGAAAGCCAGGGAAAAGTTCCCAACTTCAGTGCGGGAACAGGATCAGGCATTTAATGAACAGTAATGTGTGAGCCCCTGCTCTTCCTATGACTTCCGTGGGGTATGTGAATACTGGTGCTTCCATGAATCAGATGATATTTGTGTAAATAGAAACAGCTTCTATTTTAACAAAAATGCATTTTAATTATTTAGTAGATACTCTTGTGCTTTGTTACATGAGGCAATCCAATCTTTCTACCTCCATCTATCTGTCATGTATCTTGCTCTTTTATAGTCTGTTCCTATGACGGCAGCAAGTTTCTCAATGGTTTTCTTATATCATCTTTTGTCCTCCTTTTTCTGTCTTCCCATCCACATCAGCTTCCCAGTCAAGAACTTGTCTAGGAATACAACTTTTTGATACCCGTACAAGATGCCAAAACACTTCAGCCTTCTTTTTTCCAGTCATTGTCTTTATGGTCTGCTGTCCAGTCCTTTGTAACACATCAGCAGTGGACGCTTTATCCTGCCAGTGAACATCAAATGTCCTTTACAAGCATTTCTGATGGGATGTATTAAGTTTCCTGTTAGGAGTTGCTAGCATTTGCCAGCATTTGCTAAACTTCGAAAACATAATAAGTGAGGCATAAGGATGTGGTACTGTGTAAATTGATCTTGGTTCTTCTGTGAATCTCTTCATTTTCCCAGATATTTGCCAGTCTTAAGCTACCACATATTCTGATTAGGTCAGAGGAATAAATTAAGAAAATGAGGACAAATCAAAACTTTATGGAAGAGAACACAACATTGTAAACAGGAAAGTTGTATCTGCTTACTAAACTGGGATCAGGCATACATTTATTTTAAAATTATTCTAACACTTAAATCTCCTTAAAGAGATTTCTGATAATGGTCCTCTGCCAGCAAAAATATATTCTCTGTAGAAAGAGCTGTATCAGTGACCTGTGCGGTTCTGGAGGGAAACAGGCTGAGATCAGACAAATATGGGATCACATTATAATTTAGGGTTGCCAGCCAAACTCTTCATTGCAATGCATAGGCTTTCTATAGGAATTATGAACTTGAAAGCACTGAAGCTAAAAGAATCCATTGACTGCAGATTCTTGGTTAAATTTGCAGCACTGGAAGTTAGAAAAAATCATCTTTTGACTTGAAAAATGAAAAAATAAGTAATTTGCGGGAAACAATATAGAATGACATGTCCTTTTCACAGAGTTGTTTCTTCTGCATTTTAACTATAGTCACAGTAACTAGAGATGCTGCAACTGTACCTCAGTCTCTCTGACCTTATCACTTACACACTCCGGGTTCTGGCAGGTGATTCATATACAGTGTATCTGAACAGCTGGATGTCATTCACAATATATCCTGCTGGAGACTTCCAGGGAAAGATGTATTTTTAGGGCCTTAGCAGTCAGAAAAAGAGTTACTGGGTCTGCTTCTTCTCTCACCTGGCTTTTTATGCCACTGCAACTATTGATTTCAATGGAGTTGCTTCTGATTTGCACTGTCGTAAATGAGATCTGAATCAGCCTTTTATTTAGGCATAATGGCATTTTAAATAGCAAAAAACAGATCTCTTGTTACATTTCTTTAGTGGGACTCGCTTCTGCATCAGACATTCCCTCCAGATTCACTCCTCTGTGAAGAATCAATGTGACTGAAAACTTCAGGAATAATTCTTGAGCCTCAAGTAAGAATGTAGACGGCATTACACAGAACCACTTCTGCTTTACTTATACCAACCAAATCCTTGTGTGTGCTTAGAATGTCATTACCCACTGCAGTCATGAGACCTTTGGACAAGTTCTTGGGGCAATGAAACAATGCCCATTTAGCACTTCTAGAGTTATCTTGATGAGGCAGATAGATCTACCAGTTAGAGCACTGATCCCCCTGCATGCAATAAGGGCACAAGTGGGGTGGGAGTGACACACAATGCCACTATTTCCATAACTGAAAATCTCAATACACATTCTGGAGAACTAGTACCCGCCATCACATGCTTAGACTCTGGGCCTAATCTAACACCGTTGGGAGTCAGTGGAAAGGATGTTTAGGTGCTGCTCAGGACAAGTAAGAAGATGAATCCCTCAGTCTCTTGAGCACAATAGACATTACGAGGCAGTGAGCTAGCACCACATTTCAGACACATGCAATCTACCTGTGTTTCACTCTCATCTGCCGCTTTTCCAAGCCAAAGGTGCATTGTCACTTTTCACGTTTGCGCCATGAAGGTAAACAGTGACTATGACAGACATTTATTTACAGGAGTGAACAGGGACACTGTTGCCTAAAGAAACCAGTCTGGTTAGTCATCCTGTGTGGTGACAGGAGATGGAAGGAAATCGTCAAAGGAAACTGCATCTCAGGTGTGGTAATTAGCTGGGTGATTGTCACGAAACAATGGAGGATTATGTGGAGCCTAGGGAATGTGGAGATAACTTTACCTTTCCAAAGAGGAGGGCACTGAGTCTGCTTTGTTGCCTAAGAAGTAGGTCAGGAGGAAGTGATCTGTCACTTCACATTCAGCTCATAATTATTTCTCATGTAGCAGGCAGCAGACTCCCAGTCTAGGGGAAAGATGAAAATTGCTGCTGGTCTCACCAGACAGCCTTTTGGAAGAAAGATCTTCCATTCACTGAGAAATAACAGGCCTATTTTAGTGCCACAGTGAGCATCAGGGCCGATCACAACTGTCTCCAACATGACCTTTAACCAGCATTTCCACTCTTATTGCCATCCTCACCAGACCTCGGCATTTCTGTTATCACCACTGGTAAAACCACAGCACTGTTCTCGATACTACTGCAGCAGTTTCCTAGTTGTGACTCAGACCAAAATAAGAAATACATACCATTCCCATTCTGGAAACCAGTAGCCTTCCTTTAGTGGCAGTTCCGGAGGAACTGTTTGTACCTAGCAGAAACATACATACTAGAAAAACACTGGCAGTTATTTCCACCCCACTGCACCCGAAATCCAAAACCAGAACGGTATCTTAAAAGAAGTTACTTTCAACATGTATTTATGTCTGAGATAAGGCTGCATGGTAGTTGATGAAACCTTGGATGTGTTAAGTGTACAGGGGAAGGAGGATAGTGAGAGGTAAGAACTGATAAGTTTTATATTGGTGTAGGTAGACAGAAGTGCAGTTCTTGATCATAACTCTGTATTTCCTGGAATTTGAAGGTGTGAGGGAAATCTCATTAAATTAGACCCATAACTTACTTTACACAAAAATCTTCTTTGAGAATTTCTCTAAATTTTAGAGAGACTGTAAATTGGTGAAGGGGTGGAGGTGGGAGAAATATAAAAAGCAAATAGTCACATTCAAAGAATGATGACCAGTGCTTTTTTTTGTATTTAAAAAAGGTGGGGGTATTCATAGCTTGATAGTAAATTTGAAAAATGCCTCTCCCATCTCTCTTCTTCCTGCGCAGCCCCTCTTCTTCCAGCAGTGCACTCCTTCCCCCTGCTTTCCACCCCCCCCCCCAGCTGGGCAGCCGGGCCAGCAAAAAAGGTGCTGGTGCTCTGTACCCCTGTGTACCATCACAAAAAAAGCACTGATGATAATATAGTAAATGAACATGACAGCTACTGCGCACATTTTACTATGCAGAAATGTCAACATTAGATAAAAGGTGACTATGTAAATTGGTGAATCTGCTGACATGTCTAAAAGAGATGGACTCTAAAGAATGTCACCATTAATTAATGCAATGTTTTCAAACTGATCACACTAAAGTTAGTGTTGACACTAAAGCAAATGGGGTTATTACAATTTGATGAATCTGCTATTGTGTGTCTGCCCAGGCAGCTGCCTATGAAGCAACATAATATGGCAATTTTAAACTGGTGAAAATCTATTATTAAATAAAAAACATTGTTCTCAGAAATTCCAAAATGGAAAAAATATATAAATGTGGTATGTACTGTAGAGTTTACGCAAACTAAACCAGAAGTTTAGTTTGGAATCTTTCTCTTGGAAATTGTCCATGTTTCCAAAAAAAAAGTGAGATATTAAGGACCCAATATTAAAAGCCATCTTTTCTTATTTCCAGAATACTTTACTCCTTACAAATTCCAACTGCACAGAAAACTAAAAGCCCTCCTGTTTCAGCTATCTTCCTATAGTAAAATATTTAGTAGGTATCCATTTCCCCCACTTATACACAATTGTCTGGCACAATCTTTCAGGCTTTATCTTCACTGGAAAAAAAAAAGTGTGTTTTACAGTGTCATAGTTATTTAACATTACATTGACTTATCTAAAGTCCAAGTGGGGATAAGTGTAGTTTTTACCCTGATAGCTCGTTGAGGTAAACCCTTAGTGAGAGGTGTAGGATTGACTTCAATGACATATGTAAGGGGAAAAACTAAGTGCATTTTTTTGCAATGAAGACAAAGCCTACTATGGATTTGCTGTTACTCCATGATAATACTATGCATGCATATACACCCCAGCCTTAGTAGCAATTCTGTTGCCTGCAGTAGCAGTATAAAATATTTCTGGGATGAATCAACCAGTTGTTGAAATTCAGGATTGTTCTTTCCTTTCTGACCAACTGTCTCACCTATGCAATGTGAGTATTTAGCTAGACTCTTCTACACTCTCTCTCTCTCTCTCTCTCATGTCTTTAATTTTCCCATCTCGTCCCTTCCCCCCTGGGTAGAATAGCAGCCATTTCCCAGTGTAGCTACTTTTCTCATGAGCAGCAGTGTTCAGACAGAGCAAAACAGCCAGCTAGACCCAGATTCTGGAAGTTAGGAGCCTAAATACCTTTAAAGATCTGGGCTTTAGTCTCTTCATCATTGGTCCCTCTGTGAGCTCTGCTGAGATTTAGTGGGCTTCTACCACAGGTCCAAAGACACTCAGATGTTGCTTCACTGCATTCATCAAAGGCCAGAGCTGGGTAGTGAAAGTGCAATTTGCTCCCTAATAGTATGACAGAAGGGTGGTTGGGCCCAATTTACATGGCATTGTGACCCCCATGTGTAGCGTTGCAACACTACTCAAATTTTGTGTCGCCGTGCGGCTAACCTGGGCCCTCTCCTTAGCAAAATTCTGCTTTTGCCCCTTCTTCACTGCATTCTTCCAGAGCCAGCACTCAATAGCAAAAGCACCATCAAGACAATGACCTTGTCCATTTTTTAGACATTCTGTGCTGCTTGCTTCCATGAACAAGATGTTCCAAATCTCATTATAGACGATGTAGTTATAGCAACCTGTAGCTATAACTTTTTCTCATAAAACAGCTCATTAGAAGCAACATCTGGTTAGTCATTTCTATTTGAACTGGTAGAGTTCAAAGAGATGTGACGGGTGAGCACCCAAAATTTGAATGCTTTTCAGAGCCATTTCCAGTCTCTTCTCTCTAATAATCAATTTTTCTCCTAAAGTCACATAACCAGGAATAATAAGTTTTTGAATGATCACATAAGTAAAGCAGAGTTGCTCTTGATCAATAGGTGGATGGGTGGAAACCAGGTAATGCTGAGGAACATTGGTGTTAATGATTCAGTAGGTGACATCTTTGAACCATTACTGAACTTATATCCCTGCATGGTGCGAAAGGCTGCTAGGATGCTATAATTCTGCTTGAGTGACTAAACCAAGACCCTAATTTCCTGTGCTCATTACTCCACTGCAGTTTTTGTAAGAGTTAGTAAGTTAACCACAGAATCGTGGCCAATTCCAGCTCAGTATTTACTATGTAGTATTTAGTATGCTATTTACTTTCTGTCTCAGTTTATATCTGAAGGGGTAGCCATGTTAGTCTAGGCCAGCAAAACAAACAACGAGTCCTGTGGCGCTTTTAAAGACTAACAAATTGATTTATTGCCTGAGTTTTCGTGGGAGAAAATCCCACTTCCTCAGACGCTTTGATTTTCTCCCACGAAAGCTCATGCGATAAATCAATTTTAGTCTTTAAAAGTGCCACAGGATTCCTTGGTTTTTTAATATCTGAAGTTTCAGTAGGATGTTCTTGGTGCTTTCAAAGGGCAAGTTTCCCCAGAACTGAAGAAATTATGAGAGAATTTGATTGGGAGGAAGAATCTAGACAGAAAAACAGCTCCCAATTTTCATTAACATTTTAAGAAGAGTTTACTAGATGGTAAAAAAAAAAAAACCAACCCGCAATTGTGGAATTCCACAATTGTGAAAGTGGACAGCTTTGGTTAAAAGCCCAGCCTGGTTAAACAGAGAAGTGAAAGTAGCACTTAGAAGCATACATAACAAATTGGAAAAAAGGACGAATAGGTAATAATCAATAGAAAACTGAGAAGAAAAGAAATATCATGGGAAAAATCCCTATCTATCAAGTCTAAGGACAATAAGCTAAGTACAGCCAGAACAAAAAAAATTCTAACAACAGTATAGGCCCATTTCTAGAGGAAGATGGTAAGATTGTGAATGTTTAAATATTTCTGTTCTCTATTTGAAAAGGAGCGGGTTAATGAGGATGATGATGTACATTCCAATCCTCTAGTAACTAAGAACGAAGTTAGAGATCATCTATTTAAATCAGCAAACCCAGCTAACTTACACCCAAGAGTCTTAAAAGACTTGGCTTGGGTGACTTCTGGCGCTCTGATGTTAATTTTTAAGAAGTCTTGAATACTAAGGAAACTTCAGTCAAGCGGGAGGCAAGTGGGATTATCTGTGGCATTTATAAAATGGTTAGCCTGCCATCAGTCATGGGCGCAATAAGGGAAAAACTGTTGAGGGATTCAATCAATAAAGAATAAAAGGATTAATGTTGATCAACATGGTCTTATGCAAAATGTCTTGTCAAACACCCGATTCTATTTTTGATGCGATTACAGGTGTGGCCTACACATCTATGCAGTGACCTAACCTACTTATACTTTTGTAAGGTGTTTGACTTATTATAGATACATGAATTTAAAAATGCAATATAAATAAACAATGTTAAATTAATAAAAACATTTTACTGATAGATCTCATACAATAGCAGTCAGTGGAGAACAGTCATCAGATAGAGTGTTTTTAGGAGAGTGCTATAGGGCTTAGTTCAAGACCCAGTGCTATTCAATATTTTCATTGATGAGGTGGAAATAAATATAAAATCACTGTTACTATATATGCTCGCTTATAAGCCGACCCTGGCTTTTAAAGCCCAAAATCCGGGAAAAATGCACCACCCGTGCATAAGCTGAGGGTCAAACTTTATTACAGAAGACCACTACAGGGCCAATCCCCTTTTCCCCCCTCCCCGCTTTTTCCTGCTCCTCGCCCCCTCCCCCCAGCCATTCCCCGCTCCTCTTGACTCCCCCACCCCTGCCTGCAGCCTTTGCTTGCTCCTCTCCCACCTGCGGCGTTTCCCTGCTCCTTTCGGACCCCCCTCACGGCTTTTTCCCGCTCCCCTCAGCCCCCCCTTCCCCGCTCCTCTTGCTCCCCCCCACCCTTTCCCTGATCCTCAGCCCCCCCACGGCTCCTTCCTCTGCTCCTCTGGCCCCCCTTACCTGGCTGGAGGCCCGGAGATGCAGGGGCGGCCAGACCGGGAGCCGCTCTGTGGCCAGCTGGTGAGCCAGCCGCTCCCGCCCTGAACACGCTCTGTCTGAGATCCAGCCCCTGGGCAGGCCCGATCCAGTCCGTGAGCTCCTGTCGCAGAAGACTCGGGCGGAACAAGCGTTCCGCCCTGTCTTACTGCGGCCAGGCTGGGAGTTTCAAATCTCCCGCCCTGAGCCTGCTCTGTCTCAGACAGAGCCTGGTCAGGGCGGGAGCAGCCGGCTGGCCACGGAGCAGCTCCCAGTCTGGCCACCCCTGCACCTCCAGTCCTCCAGCCAGGTAAAGGCGGCCAGAGGAGCAGGGGAAGGAGCCATGGGTGGGCTGAGGAGCAGGGAAAGAGCGGGGGGACTGAGAGGAGCGGGGGGGGGGGGGCCGCAGGGAGGCGCGGGAAAAAGCCGCGGGGGGGGCCGAAAGGAGCATGGAAACGCGGCGGAGGGAAGAGGAGCAGGGAAAGGCAGCAGACGGAGCCAAATGCTGATCGAAGTATAAGCCGAGACTAGCCTTTTAAGCTCTTTTTTCTGCACAGAAATCTCGGTTTATACGTGAGCATATACGGTAATAAAGTTTGTGGACAGCACAATGATTGGTGGTCATAAATAATGAAGATTGAGCAATCAGACAGTGCATGTTGGATCACTTAGTACACTGGACTCATTCAAATAAAATGTGTTTTTAATACAACCAAATGCAAGGGTATACAGCCAGGAGCAAAGAATGAAGGCCATATCTGTAAAATGGGGGCATGTGTTCAGCGACTCTCTGAAAAGAGTTTCGAGGTTACAGTGACTGAACAGTTCCCAGTGCAGTGCTATGGCATAAAGAGCTAATACAATCCTGAGCTGTATAAACAGGGGAGTGGCGAGTAGGAGTGAGGTGGTGATTTTTATCTCTAAGTGCACTGGTGAGACAGATACTGGATGTAACTCTAGTGTGGACATTTTAAGAAGGATGTTGAACAGTGGGAGATAATGCAGAGAAGAGCCTCAAAAATGATTCAAAGGTTGGAAAAATTGAGTCTCACGTTGAGAGACTTAAGGAGAACAATCTTTAGTGCTTATCAGAAATATAGTAGGTGTCAATATGGTCTCTAAGTACCATCACAAGGAGAAAATATCAGGCACTAAAGAGCTCTAGCACCGGATACTATTGTGTGACCACTGCTGTTTTGAGCTAACAGTGAGAATTCAACTGGGGCTCTCCAGAGGTGAAAGCATGACTCTCTACAGCTTGAGTTTGAGAATCAGTCTCCCAAGCTGAAAGCTGTAACAGACTTGTCTTCTGTGGATCGAGCACAAAGATCTATAATACCCACTGACCAATTCTGTTTCTCCAAGTGAAATGTAACACACTCGTTCAGCATTTCATGAAAAACTTGTTCAGAGATCTACGAACTCCTAGAAAAAATCCTCCTCTGCAAGAAAAATGCATCTGTCACTGTTAAGGCAGAAACTGGCTGTAGTGACAACACACATTTAAAAATGTGGACAGCTGTCTTTTGTAGAAGTATTTTGCCACCCTAAAACATCTTGCTTTAAAAGTGTTTCAGTTTTTGTTTTTCAAAATGGGGTCAGATAATGAAACAATTGGGTTTTTATTTAATGAAGACAGAGTGTGAATATGTAAAACCACATCTAATAATGCTGACTTCTACTGCTGTAGAGAGCTCAGTGGAAAAAGATGGGGGCGGGGGTATTGTTATTTGTTGTCTAAATAACTGTATGAAAGAATCTTAAAGCTGAGGCTGCTGTCCAGTGATATGGATCAGAAAACAAGTAGATCAGCAGTGGGAAACATTCGGGGAAATTTTTTTTTCTGGCCTCTTGATAACACATACGCATCCAAACAACATCTGGAGATATATACAAAAAAAAAAATCCAACTACACACAATCGATTAATAATATGTCACTAAATGGACTCCAATCCACTAAAAAACCCCACTCTGATAATGGCCCAGCAATCACCTCCCACTCAGGTAATAATAGATTAAGTGATTAGTATTTGACACTATGAAGGTCAAACAACTTGGGCCCCTATAGACTAAAGGGGTTGCATGTTTCTAAGGTTAAGATTTTGGCACCTGTGTTCTTATTAAAAGTCATGGCCAGGATGTGGGCAATAAGCAATTACAGAAATGTGTACACTTAATAATGTAGTTTTCACTACATCAATACAAAGTGTATAATGATCATTACTAACATTTAGAGCTTTCCAGGATTCTGAAACAACATGTTATACATTAGCAGGTTGTCATCTTTAATTGAGCATCTGTCATCTTGCAAGATATTGTTAAGACAAAAATGATCTCTCACAGTCTGCACTGTTAATAGACAGCAATAAACACCTCAGAGCTATTATGGCCAGACCCAGAAAGCCATGTTTTACGTTGAACTAGCACCAAATTTGACAACATTAAGGCAGTTCATTTCAGAAGCTGCACTATTATAGCTACAAAACTCAGCTTTTGCTAACTCATTGTCTTCACGTACAGCACTAGGCTAAAATACATTTAGTGATACTAGGGCCAGAAATTTGGCCTGATGGGGATCAAACACTTAGCAGGCTTTAAAAAACATTGACAGAGGGCTCACAATACCAGTCATGTAGGCTTTGATTTTATCGCTGTTTTCACAAAGAGCTTTCTTAGCTAACAGGTTAGCAGTTGTGCCACTGAAGGACTTTGTCCAACTGGCAAGATCAGCCAAGTCATTTGCCACCTTATGCAATCTGATTTCTGGGTGGTGGTATTTTTTTTTTTTTTATTTGTTTGTTTTTTGTAGGTAGTGAGAGTCGTCGTCATTCTTGCTGAAAATGCTTCTGCTGTTGCAATATCTGTTTTTATTGCCATCGATTCATATGAACTCCGTTGCAGCCCGTGAAAGCTTATGCCCGAAGAAATTTGTTAGTGTTTAAGGTGCCACAGGATTCTCATTGTTTTTGCTGTATACAGACCAACACAGCTGTAACAGATTTAAAGTGACCACGTCTTCAACAGATGAACTACAGATTTGCTCCAACCCCCTCCCCCCCAAATCCACATAATCCTACAGGGGGCCAGTATGAAAATGGACCACTTCAAATCAGCTGTTCTGCTATGTGAAGACAGAATGGCAGACACTCTCCCTTTCTCCTGCGGCAATTGACGGAACTGTGCTGTGTAGGTAGGGCCAGCGCTCAATGTACGTTTTACAGCAAAGACAAGTTGATTTATTTTTCCAAATGTTTTTCTATGGTTATCACCAACTAAGCTGAGAAGATGTGCAGTGCATGTTACGTGCGTTGCACTCAGAAACGGCACCCGGAGACTTTCTTCCCAGCGCTGTCAATGACAAAAGCAGAGACTTTATCAAAAGGAATTCTGTATTTCCGAACTGTCACTCACAATCAGGGGCGGTCTTAGTGAACCTGGAGCCCCCCCCTGCCTCACGAGGCCCCCACCTCTTCCGCTTGGACCCTGCTGTTGGCCCCCCCTGCCGCCAGCCCCTCCCATCATCACCCCGACCTCCTGCTTGCCCATGCCTCTCCTGCAGTCTTGTTGTTAGCCCCCGCCTCCCTCCAGATATCATCACCTCCCCGCTGGCACCTCCTCCCAGGCCTGTGCCTGGTCTGCCTGCCAGCCCCTTACCGCCATCTCTCCCCAGGCCTGCACCTCTCCTCTGGGCTCGCCACCAGCCCCCTGCCTCAATGTTTCACTGCTGGTGCCCCACTGTCTCACTTCATCAGTCTTTGCTGGGCCACCCCACCCCACGCTATCCCAACACCCTCTCTCCCAGCCCAGCCACCCAACTCACCAGGCTTGTCTGGCTGGAAGCTGCCCTGGCTGGTTGGCCAATGTGTGGAATGTGTGCCAGCTGTTGGGAGATTCCAGGAGATTTAAAACAGCCAGCCAGCCAGCCGGCACTGGGCCCACCCTGCCATGGGAGCCCTCCCCTAGCATGGGGTCTGGGGCACTTGCTCACCCTCCCCCATAGTTAAGACCATCTATGCCAGTGGTTTTCAAACTTTTTTCTTGGGACCCAGCTGAAAAAGAAAATTATGCCCACAACCCAAAAGTTACATCTTTGAGCAATGTATTCCGGTCTTTTGGTGGCTGTACTGGGTCCCGATCCATGGTTTGAAAATCACTGGCCTATGCTCACAATTAAAAGTTAAGAAAGTCCAAACATACACACACGATTAGCCAAGGCTTCAGTTCTAAGCTCCCTTCCTCTAGTTGGCTTGAAAATGTCTGCAAAAACAAACAGGGCACATTCACCGTATAGTACAATTCAGCATCAGTAGTATAGTACAGTTCAGCATCTGCTCCGAGCCTAATTTTAAAATATTGATTCAGCAGTTCTTTCAGGTTACTTATATGTCTTTCAAAAGCTTTGGCAAGTCTGTTTTCTGGAGATGATCCGAAGTAGGTAACACTGATGTTTTGCAGGAAGTTTTCCAGATAACTTTTCATACCAAGGTTATCTAGGACATGTGGTGTAATATTAGCAGTGCAAAAAGCCTCTGTAAGTTGGCAAACTTCTGTCCTAAGACGCATCTGTTCTTTGGTCTTTATAGTAAACAACTCACTCACCATTTTTTGTAGTTTAGCTTTCTCACCCAGACCTTATTCAAGGCCTTGTGCCTTATGTTTATACAAAGAACTTTCTATATGTTTGTCATACTTTCCTTTTTTGCTTGTAATCTACAGGAACATTAAATGCTGCACAAAACATCTATTTGTCACTTTCATGAAATGTTCCCTTAGGTACTTACTACTTCTCTGCCACTTTGCTCCTCAGTGTAATTGGTGTTGCCATTTTTTCTCTCGCTCAAGGTGTGCCTCACACTTGACTGCTCAATTACAACAAATCTTATTGGCTAAGCAATAACCAGGGCTGGCATTAGACTTGCTGGGGCCCAGGGAGAAGCTATGGAGGGGGCCTGAGCCCCACCATTGGGTTGAATTAGTGGAATTTTGGGGAACTTGCATAAGTTTGTAAAATCACGGAATGCATGAATTCCATGACCTCTGTGACTAGCCTTACATTTTAGAGAACAAGGGCCTCTTTGTCAAAACAGCTCTGCCCCCATCCTCCAGCCATTCAAAACTATAGAATATTAGCAAAATCACCCAGCCGATCTGAATGATTGCAGCTATAGACATAGGAGAAGAGAAAGCATCTCCTGTAGACAGGTCATGAACTATATGGAACTTTAAAGATCACAGTCAACACTTTAATTTCATCTAGAAGTGAATAGGAAGCAAGGAAAGCTATTGGAAAGTAGGTCTTGTATGCTTGCTGTGGCTGACGCAGTTAAGCAAGCAATCCCATTCTGTGCTTTCTGAGACTTCTAAGACGTTTGCAAGGATACACTCCTTTGTAAAGCCTATTTCAAGTAATCCAGTTGAGAAATCATTGCACTGTAGAAGCAGTGGCGGCTCCAGAAATTTTTGTATGGGGGGCATAGAGGGGACACAGTGAATTTCAGGGTGGGCAAGCGCTCATCCTAAACTTATTTTCCCTGAAATAAATCCTATTGATTTAGATGAACTTAGGTGACATAGTTTGCTCTTTATACTGCAAGCAAGCATTAACCAACCACATTCAAATTACAACAAGGAAAACAGCTTCCAAACAAGTCCCTATGTAAACATTTTATGTACAAATTAGGCAGGACAGAACACTGGTAATGGATTTCTTTCAAATAGAGTTGCTTACTTTTGAGCTAGTGCTAGTACAGACACACCCAGGAGTACACTAGGTGTCAGTGAGAGGAAGCAGAGCAAACAGAGACAAGACAACCCCTGGTTGGGTAAGAAAGCCAAGACATGCTGTTGTTTATCCAAGGTCTGCTTGATCATGCTAGCAGTACACAAATGGGCTTTCTCCTTCATTTCAGACTCAGAGAGATCACCAGAGTCTGCAGAGCGGCTCTTCTTTGATTTGTGATTCTTGTTTCAATCATTCCCAAAGGAGCAGCCCTTACCTTCCTGTTACACTGCACAATCACCGTCCAAAATAGTCCTCTGCTGTACAATGTGTTCAAATAGAATCAGATGCCAGTCACAAGCAAGAAGGAAATGAAGGTGACATTAACCTAAGGGGCTTTTTGTAAACTTGGGCTGTGAGTGGTCTTCTTGATGGTCTCTGTGATCAGTGGGCCTGTGTGACCTGGGGTAAATTACTTTGGTTTGAGCTTCTCTGGGGACTTTTGGACTGTAAGTAGAACTACTTTGGATGTGCTATGTAAAGAGCATATGGGGGTGATCCTACACAGGAACGACTGTCTGGAATTTGCAATTGCAAAAGAATTGAAATGAGATTTGTGAATAAAGAAGAGTTCATAACATCTGGTCATGGTGATCTTTCAGAAATGAAAGGGTGACAGCATGTGTACTGTGAGGTGTTAGGGATTTGGCGCAGCCTGGTGGTGTTCTTCCTCATGTGTGAGATGTCTTTTTTTGCAATTTGATCAAGTGGGAAGTCAGTGAGAGGGAGGAGAACAGAGGCAAAATACACATGTAAACGTTTACGGAAGTGGAATCCGCCGATTCTTATGCAATTCTGCAAAGCGGTTAACCACTGCTTCCAGGTCAAGAGCTTTGGAGAGTCTCTTTTCTGTTGCCAGTATGGCAATGTTACATAGATGTTCATCACCCATACTGTTCCTCAAATAGGTCTTAATTTGACGCAGACACGAAAATGTCCGTTTACAGCCTGCATTTGATGGAGGTATGGCGATGGCAATAGCACACAATCGACAGAGTTCACTGAGAGACATTTTCAGTTCTTCAAGTAGATTAACCACTTGGTTCATTGTGACAATTTTTACTTCTCTCCCACGTTCATACCTCTCTAGAACTCTTGGAAATAGTCTCAGTTCTGCTTCAAATCCATCCATAACACTATTGTAATGTCTTGCAAATGGTCTGAGTTTCTCTGAATCAAGAAAGTAATGGCACTTTGGACTGAATGCACTGACTCCATTTAAAACATGGGAGTTGTCTGTAAATTGCCGTTTAAGTTCACTGATGGTGCGATCACGAATAGGAAGGAACATCTTTACTTTAAAATCATGGTCAGTTTTTGGAAGCATTCTTTCTGCTGTGTTGAGTTCAGTAACATAGCTTTGAAATTTTGGGGGCATACAGCGGATCCTCTTTTCTTTAGTTTGCATTTTGATGGAATTTTTTTCTGCAATAATCTTTACATCAGCCATAATTTTGTTGAAATTCTCCTCATGATCCCTCAGATCTTGCAATTTATCAATCAAAGAGTTAAGAAGGAAGCAAGCTTGAGCCACATCACAATCTGATTTCTGCAAGTAATCTGATACCACTTTAAATTCAGGAAGCACCTCACTAAAAAGATTCAGACAAAACACAAAGCAAAAGTCTATTTGGTTTAGAATGCCATGTGTCTCTACACTTCTTTCAGAATTCGATTCTTTGCTGATTATATTCAGAAACAATAAAATTACTGAAAGTGTTGCTTTAACAGCTAAGCATGATGCAATCTGACATACCCAGCGAGTGTCTGACAATTTCTTCAGTTCAGTAATTCTGCTCCCAGTTTCTTTTTGCGATTCAGTGAAATGTGAATGCGCAGAGGAACGCGATGGAACCATATATAGTTGTTGAAGAAGAGTAAAGAAATTTGCAACAACATCTATGTTTTTACAGACACCAACAATTGTTAAGTTCAACCTGTGGTTGTAACAATGAACATAGATAGCATGTGGCACCTCTTCCAGAAACTCTGCTTGCACACCACTTAGTGCTCCACTCATTACACTGGCACCATCATAGTTTGTGCTATGCAGGTTTTTATATCTATGCCGCAACATGCCAAGGTGTTGTTTATTTAACTCAATAGTGAAGAAGCATCCAGTGAATGACACGGACAAAAGCCAACAAATCGTTCAAATATACTGCCTCTGTAGCAATAATGGAGGACCACTGAAATTTGTTCCTGCTTACGTATGTCATGTCCTTTGTTTCATCAGCAATTAATGCAAAAAACCCAGCTTCTTTCACTTCTTGGGAAATTGACTCTAGAACCATTCTGCTCATGACACTTAATTCATCTTGAATTGAATGATGTGTATACTTTGCATTGTGAGGTAAACCATCTATTTTAGACTGAATTCTGTGATCATGGTTTGCAACTAGCTGCAAGAGTTCAAGAAAATTTCCTCTCTTGTCATTCATCTCATCACTTTCCCAGTGTCCACGCTGAGCAATTTTTGTTTAGAGGTGGACAAAAGAATTTCTGCAAGAGTAGCCACATAATGTCTATTTTCTTTTACAAATTCTTTATGAGCATCACTTAATTGGGCTAAAACTGAGCCCCCTTTGCCTGTCTGTGTTTTTCTGTAACTCTCCCAAGCCACCATGCAGTCTTTGTGGACTGCACGTGTCATGCAGCCTCAGCCCTGAATCATTCTCAGTAGCTTTTTTCCAGTTGCTGTACCCCTTGTGAGTAAACACATTTTCACCACTACTTGCATCCTTTCCAGTGAAATGGCGACAAGCAAAGCAAAGCAAAACACAGCATTTTCCAGTGCACTGTATTCCAACCAGGAGTACAGTTTGTACCAGGCTGGATTGAAATGTCGCCATGATTTGCCAAATTTTGTTGGTGGGAAATATTTTAGCACTGACTGTACAGGACTTTCTTGCTTAGATTGTGCAATGTCAGTTGGACCAGGTAACTTATTTACATAAGTAGGTACACACACCTCGGCGAATAGACCAGCACATGGCACCCTGGCTCATTTTCCTCATCACATTCATCAGACTCACTAATACTGCATAATTCCTCCTCCCAACAAATGCTTGCTTCACTGGATCTTTCTGAGGAACCTCCCTGTGACATCAGAACTTCTTTGAGGTTTTTTTGGCTGGATTCATGAAATACTGATCTAAAGCTCCTGAAAATGGGCGTTTTTGCTTAGACCGCATGATAGGGCGGAAAGGGGGTGGAATGCTTGGGCCTTCACAAAGAACCAACAAGATTTTTCATTGTCTGTTCCTGGAAACCTCTTCTCCCTTACCAGCTTTCTGGGCTGTAGCTCTGCTTTCCCTCAGCAATTTGTCTGCTCTCTCCACTTGTCTCCTGTTTGAACCCTCTCAGGACAGCTACCTTTCCTGTGTTAGCAGAAGCAGCTGAATAAAGCAGACAGCAGTCAGGACTGGTCTAACAGAACTTAAGAGTTGAATGCACAAGCAACAGTACAGATCAGCAAAACAAGGCCTTCCACCTTCTCACTCAGAACAGGAGAAAAGAGACTGAAAAAAACTCTGCAGGTTCCTCAAAACAAAACTCCCCCCTCCCACTTAGACAATTTAATAGCAGTCTTTTGGTGTGATCCTCTACCATTGCTATTCCAACATCCTTAATGAGCCCAGTGAACCTGTGAAAAATGCCAGAGTCTGAAAGCCTTAACAAAAGGAATATGTGAAAAGTGCCTTTCCCTCCAACCAATCAAAGTGGTCCAGCCAGGCTAGGGGGGCAAGCTCCTTGTCTGGGGGGTCTCTCACCCCCCCACCTCCCCTCTGGCACTGCCCCAATGTAGACGTGGGATCTCCACCAGAGAGAAACAGGTGCAACTACCTAGCCCAGTGCAGATGGAAGAAAGGCATTTCTGGCCACCAGTTCTACCTGGAAATCAAGGATCATTTGGATATAAAGGAATGAAACCATAAACCAGGGGTCTGCACCTGTGGCTCTGGAGCCACATGCGGCTCTTTGGCTGCCCCGGGCTCCCCCAACCACCAGGGTACCCTGCAGGAGGCCCATGCCTGGCTCTGAGCTTCCCCCAGCCACCAGGGACCCCACGGGTAGCCCATGCCAAGCTCCAGGCTTCCCCCCCCTGCAAAAGGGGACCCTGCAGCAGAAATCCTGGCTCACCTCCCACCAGGAGGCTACACCCATTGTGGCTCTCAAAACACTTTGTTATTGAAGGAATTTTCAAAAATGGCTCTTCTTATCTTTTGGGTTGCAGACCCCTGCCATAAACAATGCTAACAGTACAGTCTAACACAACAAGCTTCATTTTCTCCATTATACATGCCTCAAACTGCTGACTGATACAACAGGCTTCAGTACCATTCCCACTGCCAAGATGCAATGTAATACAATAACCCTGGCTTCCAGGGCTCTTTGAAAAGGGATGGACATGCCTCTTTATAACAGCAGTAGACACCAATCCCTCCACTTTCTTAAATGCTTCTCCCTGCCTACTAGCGTCAGTTGGTTGTTTTTTTTTTGTTTTGGTTTGTTTTTTTTCCCCCTTGACTAAAAGCTTCCAGCTAGTTTTCTCTTATCCAAGGTCTAATGCCACTCTGGGCTGAGGAAGTAAAGAGACTGCACTATCCAGATCTGATTTTTGTTTTTAAAACAGTCTGTATCCACTGCATGCTGAGGACATTTCAGCCCAGACTGTCTTACTTCCAATCTCCTCACATGGACATTCAACAGGAGGGGTGATAGGTGGGGCCTTTCAGGCAGCTGTTTGTCTAATCTCCGCCTACACACTTGTCCTCATTCATACCACACCTCTGCTTGTGCATTACACGCTGCCAATGCCTCTGGCCTCACTGAACCATTCCTCTCCTCTTATTCACATCTCTGTATCACAATCAGAGGAACTAGAATCAGACAGCCCACATGGACTGCGATTGAGGAGACACTCAAGAAACAAGGAATGTGAGGAGTCAGCTATGTGGACAGAGCAGTCCATGATTTAATAAAGTTCCATTTGCTCTAATTAATGCTTCACTCTTTGCAAATGAAACCATCTCCACAATTGTTTCCTGCTCCCCGGTATTCCTAGAATAGCATCCCTGATCAACTGCATGCCAGCTTGCGCTCCTCCTCCAAATCCCTCCTAAAAGCTCATGTGTTTGTAACACCCAATATTTTCAGAAAGAAATTATGGAGGTCCAAAAGAGCTGCCAAACCTCAGCAATGCATCTTCCAATGATTGTTACATCAATTCCCTTTGTCTAATTTGGGGATTTATCCTGGAAGGTACTGAGCATCCTTCAATCCTGTTGAATCAATTAAGAATGTTCATCATCTTGATAGACTGGGCCTTTAAATTGTAAACTCTTGGGGGCAGGGAACTTGTCTTCTTGCATATAGGGTGCTTTGGAGGCAAATACAGCTGTGATTCTGTAGTAAATAATATATAAGCATAATTAATAACTACCCTTTGGGCTCCATGTAGGAGGAAAGAACAGAACCATTATTAAATAGTCATGCTGGCTATTGCGGTGAGCAGTGATTTTTTTGTGATGGTACGCAGGGGTACAGAGTACCGGCACCTTTTTTGCTGGCCCCAGTGCCCCGCTGGAGGGCGGGGTCAGCAGGGGAGAGGAGCGGGCCGTTCCTGTCCCCTGACAGTCCTGCCGCCTAGCTTGGTGACAGGATCTGCAGGGGAACAGACCATGCCGCTCCTGTCCTTGCCGGCCCTGATGCCCAGCTGGGGGGTGGAGTCAGCAAGGGAAAGGCGCACAACTCTGGAAGAAGAGGGGGGATGGAGGAAGAAGAGAGATGGGAGAGGCATTTTTCAAATTTACTATCAAGATATGAGTTCCGGCACTTTTTTTTTTTTAAGCACTGGTGGGGAGCCACAAGGGAGTCAACAAAACTTCAATGTAAACAGTATCCAAGTCTGCTGACGCAGCCAAAAGAACTAATATTGACACCTGACCATGTTGATCACTCAGAGATGAGGGGCAGCTATCAATCCTACCCCAGACTGAAAGGGACCAAGGAAGTCACAGGGCTCCAAATGGTATTGAAGTTGCTTCATCGCAACTTACTTAATAGCTTTACCCCAAAGAGAAGGATCAGAGCAATGTTTCCCAACACTCCCCACATCAGGAGATGGTGCTTTAAGTTGGTCATTAAACAACTGTTCACCGGAGGTAGGCTGGCTCCTAGCAATCCCATAGGAGTCCGGATTGGCCAATTCCACCACTAAAGGATCAAGGAAAAAAACCAGCAGTTCAGGCTGACTCTAAGGTGCAGAAAGGTTGCCTAGACACTACTACTTTTTCCAATTTAACCTGGCCTTAAGGACTCCAAAATAAGTTGGACACACACTAATCCAACTTCTATAGCTAAAGTCTTATGGAACTAATGCTTCCTTTCTACACCGGTCTTAGTACAAGACTTTCTGTCTGGAAAAGCCTGAACTGAGAGAGACCCATGAAGCCAAAGTCTGTATTACAAGCAGTTTCTGAGTTTCAGGCATGGTGATAGTTTAATAACACTCTGTCCTTAAAGTCAATTGCCGGAACTGAAAAGCAGACCCCCTGTCAGCTAATTCCCTGAACCGCAGAAATGAGATTTCAGATGAGTATAGCTGGATTGTTTATAGATTTCAGCCTCTTAATCTACACTTGGAGTGTTTATTACTGCCTTGTCTTCTGCCTTTCACAACAAGGACCCCAGCCAATGTATTAGAGCCCTAGTTTTCACTGACAGTAGCATATTCACTGCTGTCAAATTGATCTTTCCAATTGACTGATCAGGAAGTTGATCGCTGAAGACCACCCCGATAAGTAAAGTCATGCTGAATTGAAGGGAGGGCATTTCCCTTCGACTCAGTGCGCTGAAGACATTGCAGTAAGGAGGTGGCAGGCAGTCAAAGGAAGATATGCAAGGTATTTTAAATAAGTTGTGTATCTCCCTTCGACTGCTGCCGAAATCAGCGTGGTGTAGACCTGCCCTCAAAGCCAGTAAAAGCAAGGTGTCAGAATCAGGTGGTAAATCTGGCCTTGTCTGTATCAAGAGATGATGAAGCCTGCTCTGCTGAGCAGAACTTGGTTATGGGAAGGTTAAAGAATGACACGGAGCATTGTGTGTCATTGTCTTTGTGCCGTTGATCAGGGCCCAATCCAGCAAGTGAAATGCTGAGTGCTTTTCGTGGCATCTCAGAAGCTGCAAAAGCCATTTGATGCAGACAAGGAGATTTAACCACGTGCAGAGGCGTCAATCACTTTGGACACTCACTGCACCTGTAATCTTGGCTTAGAAGGGGTCCCCAGTTGGAGTAGAAGCTGTGATTGGTCACAGAGTGCTCAGTGGCAGGGAGAAGCTCAGAGAGAATGAATCGCTCGGGTGGATAAGTGCAGAAAGTATTTATACTCCAATAAAGAGGCCTTAGGTATAATATCTGGAGTAATGAGAGTCCATAAACACCTGGGTGGTAGACAATATATCTTGATAATTGAATATAAAATCTTCCTTAAGTGTCTAAGACACAAGACTGCAGATGAAGCTTCTCTAGCAAATGAGGGCTAGACAGTGGTGACCATCTTTTCTTTCTCCTACTCCTCTAGCTGAATTTTAGCTTCTCAATAAAGCAATTAGTTTGCTAATTCACTTCTAGGTTCAGTAACTGTTACCAGACTTGTCACTAGGCATTTTAGCACCCAGGGCAAGTAAGCATATTTGCACCCCAAAGAGGTAACAAGTGGGGGGGGGGTGTGACCTCATTTGTGCCTTCCATTTAGCATGGGGAGGGGAGTAGGTGCACCATCATCTCCTGCCAGATTCTGGCAGATCAGCAGCTGATGGGAGCCAGTTGGGCACCTGCCCTCTGACCTGTAGGAGCCAAGGTGCTGGCTGCTCCCTGAGCCGGGCTGCCTCTGCACTGCCAAGCACTTCTGAGGCAGGGCAGGCACCACAGCTCCAAGCTGTGCTCTAATGCACTCTTGCCTCTCCCTCAAGGAAGTCAGGCACTGGCCAGAAACGCCCAGTGGAGCTGGCTTCTGCCTGTATAGCCTGCTGCTATGGGAGCTCACTCACCACTATCCAGGTGCTTCTGGTTCTGCTGTTGCTCCTCAGTTCACCTGTGTTAAATGGAGGTCAGAAATATGGGCGGGATATGTGACCCTGTATGCCACCTCATTTTTCTGTCCCCTGGACTCAGTGCCCTGAGTGGCTGCCCCGGTTGCCCTGCCCTGATTACAGCCCTGACTGTACTCCAAATGCCAAGAGAAAAAAAGGTTACGATCATCCCTATTAAAAACAATTAAACCACAAATAAAGCTAATGGTGTAATCCACACAGCTCTGGATGCCATTCTCTCATCTTCATCCTCTAGACTATTACTGTGCCATAGTCTTCAGCAGTATTGGCATAATACAGTTCAGAGGAGTAGTTTGCATCTTTCATGCGGAGTGTAGGGGTGGAAGTGTCCAAGGAGGCTAAGTGATTTAGGTGCATACATCACAAGGTTCTGGCACCTTCTCAGTGTGTGTAGCGTGAAGTACGGTGAGGTTGTGTTAAGAGACAGAAATAAAGACTGTGGTAAATGAGGGGATGGTCAGTGAGTAGAGAGAGCATGAAATAAGGGGCCAAATTTAGAGGGGACTTTAAGGGCTTAAGCTGCACTCTAGGATATTCAGGGTGCTATCACAGTGTCCACATGGGAGATTACTGTGTGGCGAGCTGGTACACTGTTGTTTCACACTGGTTTGTAGCACAGTAAAATGCCATGTAGACAAGCCCTAGGTTATAACTTGTGCCCAGTGGCCTGAGAAAAGGTGTTGCTGCATGCTGTTTTACACTGCCTTCAATTCCCTATTTGGCCCCAGGTGACTGAGATAGGTTGGAGCAACTCCTTAGAAGGTTTTAAAGACAGAGGGACATTTTTGAATTGCATCTTGAAATGGAGAAGAAGCCAGTGAAGGTGTGTTAAGGTTAGCCCTGTTTCTTTGTTCTTGTGAAAAGGAGGGTAGCACAGACTAGAACTGCTTTCGAGTAGAGAGAGTCCTAAACTGAAAAGTTTGGGTCTTGATCCAGAGTGAATACTTGGAAGTGGGGATTTCAGTTTGACCACTCTCTCCCTTCTAGCCTTTCATATGGATATCTTTCAAAAGCAAGTCACTGAATTCATCCCAGAAAACATGCATAAATGGGTGCTTGCCTGCAATTGCAAGCGCAGTATATGAAATTTCACATTCAAATTAGGTTGTTATATATGAGAGCACTGAATGGCTCTCTAGTGCATGCAGTTTAATCTTTTGCTTGTATGGTTACCTGATTACACACTTATACACACATTTTTGCACATAACAACTTAGGCATCCGGGTTATTAAAAAATGAAATATAAAATAAAATTGGCCTATTAAGTTTACTCAGTCTACTACAAAGAACGCTCACAAGGCCTCCACACAAATACTAACATGGAGACCCCATCTCTTCTAACACCAGGTGTACATAAAACTCTACCTTCTATGTCAGTGAATCCGTGGCATCTACCAAATTATTAACAGTCTCGATTCCTCTTTCTTCCAGAGTTTGTTATTAATTATTGTTCGTAAAAACCATTGTGATTCTTAAATGAAAGGCATTACCAAGGTGTAGAAAGTGTTGTTGTTACTTCAGTGCTTGTTATTTGAACCTGATGTCCTGCCAAAAGGAACACCCCCAGTCAGAATCTTTCAGCAACTATTCCTGGGTATCCTCTATAAATTTACTGTTTTCTCATGTGTTCTGCTGGTGACCCGAGTTCTCAAATTAGGCAAATGAGAGCCCCCTTCCTTTCGTAGGTCAGGCCCCACATTTAGAGTTTAACCTAATTTTTCCACTATCTTGTTACTAAAGGTTTTTTTCCCCTTGTTTTTCAAATACTTGTGCCAAGTGGATTTAAAATGTTACCACTGATGCAAGTGAGTGGAAAATTCTGATTTGGTAGCATTTTACATCCAGTTTGCACAAATGTTAGTTTTCACAAA
Organism: Pelusios castaneus; assembly: GCA_007922175.1. Classification (NCBI taxonomy): domain Eukaryota; kingdom Metazoa; phylum Chordata; order Testudines; family Pelomedusidae; genus Pelusios; species Pelusios castaneus. The sequence continues at coordinate 1,323,858 of ML685921.1, forward strand.
AAGGGTAAATTGGTGGAGAATCAGGCCCATGAGCTCACTCAATGTTACAGTGAATTCTAAAGACTGCACAGAGGTTGAACGCTAAAGAAATGACCTTGGGAGGCTGATAGGTGTGTGATGGAAGCAGTGACACAATACACCCAGAAATCAGTGAGATCCCCCATAACCACTCATTGAGGATTTAGTTTTGCAGAGGTCACCTTGGCTGACCTAACTTTCAGGAATCTTTTGAGCCATGCTGAGTAAATGAGTATAGCAAATGAGAGCCTAGTGGGAGACAGGGTGAAAAGTTTGGGTTAAGGAAGCAAGTGCCTAAATGATCATCAACTGGACAATTACAACTACATAATATCCAATTCCTTGAAGTCTAGAAAGCACTTAAATTTCAGTCACCAAGACAGGACTAAGGAAGAACATAAGAATGGCCATACTGAGTCAGACCAATGGTCCATCTAGCTCAGGGTCCTGTCTTCTGACAGTGGCCATTGCCTGGTGCTTCAGAGCCAATGAATAGAACAGATAACCATCAAGTGATCCACCCCTGTTGCTCATTCCTAGCTTCTGGCAAACAGAGGCTAGGGAACTTCAGATCATTGTTATGCATCCTTGCTCATCCTGGCAAACAGCCATTGATGGACCTATCCCCCATGAACTTATCTAGTTGTCTTTAGAAGTCTCTTAGGGTGCGTCTACACTGGCACCTTAGGTCGACCTAAGGACGCTTAAGTCAACCTACAGAACTCTGCGTCCACACTGGGCACTTGTTAAGCCGACTTAAGCGCTTCCTTAAGTCAACTTAATAACATCACCTCTGAAGGTCGACTTTAGGCTTAAGTCAACCTTCTTAAGTCAACTTAAAGCCAGTGTAGATGGGTATGTCTACATTACAGGCTCTGTTAAGTTGACTTAACAAGGTCGACTTAAGTCGACTTTAAGTGTAGACGCTCCATTAAGTCGACTTAACAAGGTCACCTTTAAGTCGACTTTAAGTCAACCCTGTTAAGTCGACTTAACAGAGTTGACTTAACTTAACAAATGTAGACATAGCCTTATAGTTGTGGCCTTCACAGTATCCTCAGATAGAGTTCCACAGGTTGCCTGTGCATTATGTGCAGAAATACTTCCTTTTTTTTGTGGACAGGAACACTCAGAAACAAGTATGCATTTGTTAATATGTTTGGTATCCATCCTCTATTCTAGGAGTTTTCAGACTATGGGTCGGGACCCAGTACTGGGTTTCAGACCTTCAGGTACTGGGTCACGGTGCTCCCTGCTGCTGCTGCCGCAAGACTGAAATGCAGTGCTCAGAGATGTAATTATTGGATTGCGGGCATAAGTGATTTTTTTCAACTGGGTCCCAAGGAAAAAAGTTTGAAAACCACGGCTTTATTGCATCTGTATAAGAGGATCGGTTGGAAGGGAGTGAATCAATGCTGATGTCAAAGAAATGCCCTTGTTCTCTGGTGAATTTCAGAACTAGAATCTAAATTTTGCAGCAGAACCTATTTGTTAGAGTAGGTTGAATCCTTTGGATCTAAATAACTTCTTCAATTTGTGGGGTGGAGAGGGAAGGGAGGCAATAGAAATGCTGAATCTAGAGGAGACATTTTGCTTCAGGGCTATCTTGAGATCCTAAAAGACGTCAGAACTCCTGCTCTGCCATTGCTCAATAATACATCCAGTTAGTTACATGAGTCCAGGTACAAAGGATACGTCTACACTGGCAAATTAGGTCAACTTAAGGAGGCTTAAGTCTACCTAAACAAAAGCGCGTCAACACTGGGCTTTTATTAAGTCGACTTACGCCCTTCCTTAAGTCGACTTAATAAGAGCTTAAGTTGACTTAACACCTCCTCTGAGGTCAACTTAAGCCTTAAGTTGACTTCTTAAGTCGACTTAAAGCCAGTGTGAACGGGGATTAGTGCTAAATCAATCTTATTAAATCAACGGGGATTAGTGCTAAATTGACCTTATTAAGTCGACTTAAAGCTGTTAAGTCGACTTAACAGGGCCAGCTTAAGTCGACTTAAAGTATTGCCACTCTGTTACGTTGACTTAACAAAGTCGACTTAACTTTGCCAGTGTAGACGTAGCCAAAGACAGGGCAGTTAAAGTGTCAGTAATTCCCCCACCGTGTACTAACTTGCAGTAATTCTCTTTGTCTCAGGGTCTCTGTCTCTCGCAACGTTTCATGTCTCATAAACTTTACTTCTCAGGTTTTGCACCGTGTCTTTGGAAGGTGCTTTGTGCTGCCCTTCTCCTCCCTCACTGTCAGCCTCCCAAGCTAAAAATGCATGCAGTTTTGTTTCTAGTTGCTATTACTGTAGGCAGCTTCCACAGTATTATCTACGGGCAGCCTTAGAGATACCCTGTCCAACACTTCTGCACTGGAGATGATACTCCATCAGAGAAGGGGGTGCAGGAAGGTGTTCCTTTCCCTTAATAAATTAGAATAGTGGGAGTGGTCCTGCTTTTAGCAGGGGGTTGGACTAGATGACCTCATGAGGTCCCTTCCAGCCCTAAGATTCTATAATAGAATTTCCAATAATTCATCTTCCAAAATCCACATTCCTTCATCCATGCCTACCACCCCTGCTTGGGAAGGTATTTATTTAGCAGAATTTTGACCCTTGTTCTCCTCTGTCTTTGAATCTGGCTGGCTCCAGAAATTCTTGTTTTTGTTGGTCCTTTTGAAAAGGTCAAGTTTATTCTGAAAAATTTTACACTCCTTCCAAAATCTATTTGAGGCTTTAACTTTGCCATCTCTGTGTATTTAGATGTAATTAAAAGGTTTGTCCCCTTCTTCTTCCAATTACAGCTCCCCATTTACAGCTTTGCAAAAGTAGTATGTACCAACCTTCCTGATTCCCCCACACCTGAGGAACAGCCCCCAACATGGCTCTCTCCCTGTTCCCTGGTATGGTATGACAAGAAGTGTAAGAGGTACCCCAAGTGAAAATCAGGCCACCAGCTGCTCATCTAATACTCCCACTGTTTTTGGTCCAGAAGAGATCTACTGAAGTCACAAAGGCATGTTGTCCCTCTGCATTGTATTGAGAAAAGAATAGGCCCAATGCTACACACAAATCTTCCCAGAAGAAAGCTGTGATTGGCAACTCCCAGAATCCGTCAGCCTTTGTATTTTCTCTGTCCTCAGAGAATTTGCAAAGACTGAACAGGTCCTAAGAAACTACCTGGTTATCCCAGCAGAGTGGACGTAGGGAACAGAATGTGAAAACAGTTGAGGTGACGCACAGGGTGCTTGTCTAGCAGACTTACATTTTGGACATATATGGTGCCTTCCATTTCAAGACCATAAAGCTCTTTGTAAGCACATGCACATACACACTTAGACAGCGAGGTAAGTGAGAAGAACTAAGTCGACGGGAGATACGCATATGCATATCTCACATAGACTTAGACCCGCAAGGTAGACTAGGCCTTAGTGTAGCTACCCTGTAGTCAGAGATATGATTTGCAGTTCATGAGCTAGTTTTAATCTAGCTAATAGCTAAAAATAGCAGTGAAGATACAGCAGCTATGGCACAGGCTGCACAAACCTGCCCAGAATCCCGGGTTCATATTTGCGTTGTTAGCCCACGCTAGTGTCTGTGCCACAGCGTCTTCACTGTCTTCATCTGGTATTTGCACTAGCTGAATTAAAGCTACCACAGGTGTGCACTCAGGTTCCATTCCATCCTCTGACTGTAATGTAGACATGCCCAAACAAGCACACTGTAAACTGAGGCAAGTTAAGTGACAGGATTGAGGGCAGAGTAGAGATTAGATCTAAGGGCTGATTACTCCCACCTATGTTTTAACTCCTAAATAACAGTCCAAAGCCATTTTGATCAATCTGAGTTTAGCATGTGCGTTTTCCTTTTCAGAATGTCTGAAGCATTTAATAATATATGAAACAAAAGCAGAAGCCACTTTGTGGGGGGGAGAGGGGAAGGTACAATGATGTTGGGCATATAAGGAGTAGATAGACTGGATATTGCTTATTCTTTGTTGAGTGAGAAACAAATTCTCATCAGACAGGGAGAAAATAGGGGGTGAACAAAACAAGAAAGTGAACTACTCTCAGATAACAATAAATATATCAGAAATCCACCCATATGTGATTCATCTCTTCTCTTTCTTTTGCTCTTGGTTCCCAGGGGGTATTAGTCTGCTAGACTAACACCTTTCTCTGCAGCTGGCCAAGTAGCTGAATCAGCTGCTCCCACTGGAGATATAATGTTGTAGTTTACACTTCTGGGCATGAGCCAACAGGAAATGCTTTAAAATGACCTATTCGAATCAGCATTTGCCCCACCCCGGCTGCAAACACCTGAACTCACCAACATGTTGGCCCCATTCCCAGAGTTCTGAGTCTGTTTCCCCACTCACAGATCCCAATCACAGCACATCTGTGTTTTGCCACTCAGCTGGCCTGGAGAGTGAATCCCCAAAGGCTGACTGAGCTCTGCAGCTCTCCAGTGTGTTGGAGGTTTATTGCCAGAGATAGCTCAATGGGTTGCAGCGCCATTTAACTCTACACCACAAGCTGAAAACTCTTGTAAGTGGTTAGTCCTCAAGAGCTCTTGCTAGCTGTTCTTCAGTGGCTTATGTGACATGGCCCAGCCCCTGGTGGTTGTTAGGAGCTCCATGTATAGATACAGATGCTAATTGTCCACTTTGGTGGAAGTTGCAGCAGATTCAGACTGAATTAATCTCCAGCTCTTGGATATAGTCCCCGCAGTTGAGGTTTGTGGCAGATTGGTAGGGTGACATGAGGAAGTCTGTGCTGTATCTTTTCTTTAGATAGAGAATTTCAGTCTCCAGGATGGTCCAACCAATACTCCATATCCCTGTTCTGTCATTTATTGCCCCCTCTTTTTAGTTGCTTCCTCATTCTGTGGTACCTGCCTCCTTCAAAGGAGGTGGGCCTTTTATTCTAGTAAGATCACACCACCTTCCCAGGAGTAAGACTGCATCGTAGCCCAGTTTTTTCATTCTGTGTCCCTTGTATTCAATTACATTCTCACTCAGGCCCTGGCCTCATTTGTGAGGGGGGGCTTCTGTTGTTCTGGTGAGCTCTGCCCATCATTCTCAGGATTTAAATAGACTGGCAGTTTTCACAAGTACTCAATCCATTTCACAATGTTTTTAAGAGGTTAAGCAGCTGAGCCTGCTGAACAACAGACACCAGGGGGAGAACCACTGTTTGTGAGAGCCCCAACTTCCTTAAAAATATGCATGGAGCCATCATGTCAAAGCGAAAGCCTTTTGACAAAGTTCTTCAATGAGACTGAAATTGTGTGTGTTCCTCAAACAATTTTTTCATGATTACATGCCAAAAATGGGGACTTACTAAGGAATCAAACCAGCACCAGCTCCCAAGAAGCTAGCACATGAAGATCAAGACAGAAGTAAAAGCAAGTCTGATCAAGAGGGGGAAAAGTGGTGGTTATTGTGTTTACTTGCAATATATTATTCAGTCACTAGATATTTTGCTGAGCTGTACAGAGTTCCAGACAGGTTGTGCTCCTTGATAAACACACCAGAAAAATCTGGAGTTCACGTTGTGCAGAAATCCTTTCCTTTGTGCCTGTATTTATATCTTTTTCTTTCTGAAATGCCTCCAATTAAACAAGGGCCATTGATCCCATATATCATAAGAGGTGCTTTATTATTATCTGTACTATCATACCATCTACAAGTCCCAGTCACAGCCCAGGACCTCATTATGCTAGGTATTGGGCAAACCCAGAACAAAGAGACAGTTCCTGCCCCCAAAGGGCTTACAGTCAAAGTATCAGGCAAGAGACCACAGATTGGAAAGTATAAGGGAACAATTAGGCAATATTGTCTAAACAGAGCAGTGGAGCCAGGTGGTCTAAGCAGTACCCCCTTGTGTCCCATCACGGGGAAACTCACCCAGCTGCGGGTCCCAGCAGTCAAGTATCAATCCTTGCAGACCCAGTGCCTTGGTGCTTTAGCTCTTTGCCTATATGTAAGGGGACTGTTGGATCCTGAAACTTAGTGGGTTTTTTAGTTGGCCATCTTTCAGTACCATCAAAGGACAGGAGAAGGGTCGAAGAGAAATCAGGATCCTGAGACAGACAGCCCCCCTGCCCAGGGCCTGGAGGGGAGGGGGCAATGCTTCAGGTCAGTCTGATTGACAGGGCAGACAAACGAGGGAGCCCTTTGAGCTGGAGCTGCCTGGGCGGAGTGGGCTGAGCTAAGGACAAAGCAGCACCCTGAAACACAACAGCAAGCGGCAGAGGTGCATCCCAGGGACCTCAGCTGGAAGCAGAGCAGCAGTAGAGGGGTGCTGGGGCTGAGGCCAGCTGGAGCCGTGTGCGGTGAGCAGCTGGGGAGATCAAGGGGGCCCAGCACAGGGAGACACCACCACCCAAAAGGGAATGCAGGCAGGACTGGAATGTGGGTCATGATGCTGATGGGGGGAATGCTTGGGAGAAAGGTCCTGCCACATAGAGTGTCTGACCCTCTGCATCCTTGCAGTGCAGGGCCTGGGCAGGAAGCCTGCAAATTGTGGGGAAACAGACTGTGAACATCCCTTACACTCCAAAGATGCTGTGTGTGGTGTCTCTGTGCTCTGTGTTTTCCTTTAACCTTTCCCATTTTTTTCCTTTTATATTTTAATTGGTTGCTGTTTAATAAATTATATTTGTTTTTAACTATATACATCGAGCAGTTGGTCAGAAAAGTGTCCAGAGGGGGGACACGCAAGCCCCTGTCTTAAGTGACCATGAGAAGACTGGGAGTTGAGCTCTCCTCCCTCCCCCTCAATCCTGGCCCCAGCCTTGCTAGGATTATAAGGATTCTGCTATACATGAGCATGGGAGGGGAGTCCTCAAGGTCAGGCAGGCCTCTGGGTAAACAAAGTGGGACCAAGGATTCAGATCCTTTTGCTAACCAATTCACCATGGTAGTGTATGAGCTATCAAATCATGTCAGACCAACCTGATAACTTTCTATGATAGAGTAACAAGCCTTGTGGCTAGAGGGGAAATGGTAGATGTGGTATATCTAGACTTTAGTAAGGCTTTTGATACGGTCTCGCATCACCTTCTCATTAACAAACTAGGGAAGTACAATTTAGATGGAGCTACTATAAGATGGGTCCATAACTGGTTGGATAACCACTCCCAAAGAGTAGTTATTAATGGTTCACAATCATGTTGGAAGGGCATAACAACAGCGTACCACAGGAATCGGTTCTGGGTCCGGTTCTGTTCAATATTTTCATCAGTGATTTAGATAATGCATTGAGAATACACTTATAAAGTCTGCGGATAATACCAAGCTGTGAGGGGTTTCAAGTGCTTTGGAGGATAGGATCACAATTCAAAATGATTTGGACAAACTGGTGACTGGACTCTCTGACCTCTCATGCTCCTTTCCAGTTCTGTGATTCTGTGAGCCAGGCAAGTTGCCCATACCAGCAGGACCATTCACGCACTTGCAAATAGCACTTTTGAGATCTATCTTGTACATACACTCATTGGCTATGTCTACACTGGCAAGTTAGTTTGAATTAAGGAGGCTTAATTCGAACTAACTAAAGCCATGGCTACACTATGCTTTAGTTAGTTTGAATTAAAGGCTTTAATTTGAATTAACTAGTTTGAATTAGCCAATGTGGCCATGTTAATTTGAACTAATTTCTTAGTTTGAACTAGCCAGCCATTGAAATGAATGGGGATCACTAATTCGAAGAAGCAAGTGCCATGAATGGCACTTGCTTAGTTCGAACTAACTTTTTCTAGTTCGAATTAAGCTAATTTGAACTAACTAAAATTAGTTCGAATTAGTTCATTCAAACTAACTAATTCAGACTAATTTTAGCAAGTGTAGACATAGCCACCAATTTTAAGGCCAGAAAGGACTATCCTGATCATCTAGTCTGATCTCCTGCAGATCACAGAAGCTCACCTCCCACCCCAGCAATGGTCCCTTAACTTCTGGCTGAGTGACTAAACTCCTCAATTCTGGATTTAAAGACCTCCTCTGGGATATTAGAGGCCGAAATTAAAGGAAAAGCAGAGAATTCAAAATTATGATTGTCTCAGGATTTGTTGACAAGACCTCACCCTTCTACACAGAGCTTGTCTCAGTTAGGCCTATTCTTGTTAGTCTTCCTGAGCCCCGTTGTCCTATCCACCAACCAGCTTGTCCAAGTAGCAAGCGCTGCCTCAGGATCTTGGCTGGAACCAGACTTCTCTTATCAAGGAAGAAGCGGATTCATCCTCTCCTCCCTGTTCAGCCCTGAGCTGAGCTAGGTCTCCTCCTTTTAACTCCCCTCTACATGCCTGATGTGTACTGCAGGTGTTGCAGAGCTGGGCCAACTGGGTTCACAGGGTCTCCTTAATCCTCTGGGTGCCAGTGTTAGGTCTATTTCACGTTAGTGCCATGATGATATTTGGGGAAGGGACTGTTTACCTAGGAGGGGATCAGCTAAATAGAAAAGGGATGGGAAGGAGGCTGAGGGAAACAGGAAAGGGTAGGAAAGGTAAAAGGAGCCAGAATGGAGTGAAGCTGTGATGAAGACACTAAGACTGGGGAAAAAGGAGGAGTAAACAGCAAGTCAGCACAGGGCCTCTACCTAAGAAAGCCAGATATTAAAATGATCAACAGTGAAACAATAAACAATGTGGACAATCAAAGAGTCATTATATTGTATAGATAGGGATCATTTCAGGCCTTTTAAAATGGCTGCCATTTCATTTGTCTGTAGACTTGGGAAGACAGGAAGGCATTGGTTATTCTTTGCAAGGCTTCCTTCTTTCCCAATTTACGGCCCGATTCTTAGTTAGATTATGTAACATGACAAGGAATTACGACTTGTGCAGTGCACAAAGCTGCAAAGAGTTATAGCTGTAGCCATTAATACACAAATCTTTTGCAGCATCCATGAGTGTATCCATCTCCTAGAGAAAAACAAACTGTCAGATTTCTACATCTCTAGTTGTAACCCAGATTGGGACTATGTAATAGGGAATCCAAAGGGATAGTGCTGGTGAGCACTACAGGATACAGATGAGATGATTCAGGAGCATCCCATCCTCCCCCACAATATTTTTGTTAACATTTGACTCACCAGCCATATTTTCAGATGTGGATACAATGGATAGTCCAATAAAAAAACCCTTACATCCTTTGCACCAGCACAAATCCTGCACTTGTGGACATGTCTCCATCTGTACGTGATGCTGCACACACAGGCAAATTTTTGCAGGCACTTTGTGTAGTAAATTTAGCCCTTTTGTAGTGCTTTCTAGCTAAGGATCTCAACAAGCTTTACCAATATGAACTAAGGTCCATCACTTCCCTATGAGGTAAGTAAGTGATGATGTTATCACCATTGTACAGACAGGAAAACAAGCTCCGACAAGCTGAAACCAATATTTTCAAAGTGATCTGCATAAAGTTATGCCCCAGCCTCCATAATCAGGCATCCAAACAAGAGGCTGGTTGTCAGAGTTTCTGAGCACTCTTGGCTCTCACTGAAAACCATGAGAGCTGCAGGTTTGGTGTTCAGCTCCCTCTATTTCCTGAAACTCAGGTCCTTTATTTAGATGCCTAAGAAATCTTGGGGCCTACATGTGGGGTTAACTTTGAAAATTCTGGCCCAAATTGTTTGCTGAAATTAACTCCATGTGTCTGATGTTTTTTCTTGCCTTGCCCCTTCTGCCATCAATACCTGTGAAAAATGGGAATCAATAAATTATTTAATGAGAATGAGGGATCATGTCACCCACTTTGCACATCGTTCTTGAAGAGGCAGGTGTAGAAATGGCACCTTCTGTGTGACTTTATTACGAGGTTGTTCTTCCGTCCCCTAGTCCAGTGGCTACTGCAGCAGATTTATACACTCTTTCAGAAGCAGTGAAAACTGGGTGGGCCCAGTTCCAGCAGGGAAGAGATCCAGAAGCAGAAGAGCAGGTACTGAGGGAAGAGACTTAGAGACTTGCTATCCATCTCTATATATTCTGTATTTCTAGAGCACCCAACAGCATAATGTATAGGCACCTCTGGTCCAACTAAGAGTAGAGGACAGGAGCTTACACGGAGACTCACACCAAAAAGTACCCTGATTCTCAGTTGCACTAAGGTGACTTTACACGACTCTAAGGCTGTGTCTACACTTGTTAATTTAAGTTGACTTAGCATGTCCCCACTCAAAATTTAAGTCGACTTAAAGGGGACCCTACCAAATCAACCTAGAGCATCCACACTGGACGTCTATGTCGACTTGTAGGGGCTAGGTGGACCTGGGACAGGTCCATGGTGGCAGGGGCACCCCTTGCCAAGTGCCAGGGGGCTCAGCCTTTGCCCTATTGTACCTGGGTACAATGGGGGCTGAGCCTGACAGGGACCCTGGCAGGGCATAGGGGCAGGGTGGGCAGGGCTGTGGTCTGCCCTGTGGGGGGGCACGCCAGGCTGTGGCTGTGCCAGCCACCTTGACAGGGAGGGCAGTGGGGAAGCCCTAAAGCCCCTTAAGTTGACTTAAAGTCAACTTAGGGCTACTCCATGTCCACAGTGGCTAAGTTGACTTTCTAAAGTCAACTTAGCCAGCAAAGTCGACCTAAAACGAGGTTTAATAAAGTCGACTTAAATTTTCCTTAAGTCTTAAGGAAATGCCAGTGTGGACTCAGAGTAAATTAAGTCAACTTAAGCAAACTTAAGTCGACTTAATTTGTAAGTGTAGACGCACCATAATAGTGTAAAGAGGTCTTAAACTGGATGTAATTGTCATTTATTGTATAAAGGGTCTTAGTGTAACTGAGAATCAGGTTCTAATAATAGGGTTATGTGTTCTCAGGGGGAGGGCATGGGAGTTTGGCTTACAGGAGGACATGAAAAAAGATGATAATTAAATCCCTGTTTGAATTGTTGGGAAGGTGAGGTAGGCGATTATCATTATATATTATTTGTATCCCCATAGCACATAGAGTCCTATCTGGGAAGATGAATGGGTATAACATCTCACTTTTTAGGAGCTGGGCGAACATGGAAACAGATAAGCAGGCCAGACTGATGCAGATAGCTCAATCCAGTTCTCATTAGGGAATGACATGGAAACCAATATGATCTGTGATTCATAATTTGCTTTATAAGCAAAGGACCCATTGATTTGCATAGACTATTAGCTCTGGGGAAGGTTTGTTTTATTTTATGTTGAGGTCACAATTCATCATATTAGCTGGATGATCAGGAAGTCACTGCAGCTATACTTAAGCTTATGATTATACACTGAACAAACCCCATTTTTCTACTCAGACCAAATGGCACTGAATAATGAGGTGCCCAGTGGGGCTGCACCATAAGTCTCCACATGGAGCTGGTGGCAGGGTCCGCGTGGCAGGCTGGCAAAAGCATGGAGGAGCTCTTCAGGGAAACACTGAAGAAGGAGGAATCTGAGGAGCGCTGCTTTTCCATCCAGAAAAACCCAGAGACGGCTTCACTCCATGCTAGTGCTGAGGGTGAGAGAGCCTAAAGGGAACTTAACCACAGGCTGGCCCTCAGTTCAGAGGCATGCAGCTGTCCTGATGATGTTAAGCACAAATAAAGGGCTCATTTGCTGTTCGGTGTTTGGACTTTCAACCTTGTAATATTCGTTCCAGTGAGCAGGTGGGGGAGTTCACAGGCCATGTGTTCTCCTTTGCCCTTCTGAGGGAGGGGAGCTCCCTAGTGGCTTTGGACTGCCTCCCGCTTACTGTGTGCTGAGGTGTAGCCTCTAAAAACTAAACAATAAAAAACCCAAAGGCCACTGACCCACAAAAGCTGCCAAACAAACCAGGATGGGCTGGAGGGAAGGGTGCGAGGAGGGGAGGGGGTTGTTTTTGTCCCCATGTGTTTTTACTCCGCCTGTCAGCTGACCTTGTTTTTCTAAGCTGCCCCTCATTCATGGTCCTGGTGCAGCTGCGCTGATTCACGGCCTCTTTCTGCATGAAAATGGTGTCATTCAATGCTCTGCATCCCCATTCCTGTCCCCTGGAACCACATGGGTTTGTTTCACTGCTTCAGCCACAGAGCATCTCATCTTTCTTTCCATGCTCCTGCTGTTTGATGTGGTAACCCCAAACTTCTCAGTCCCCTCCACTGCCTCATTCTCAACTGTCGTGAGCTTTAACAGCAGAGAAACAAAACCACACACTTTATTCTTAAAATGCTTTAATTCCCCAAGCTCCCTGTGATTCTTCATGCTACGTGCCTCCAAACATTTCAGTGTCCCCCGCCCCACGGGAAGTACTGCTGACAAAAAATCGCATACATCCATCTCATTCAGCACATTGACTGACTTTGTTACCAACACTCTGTGCCACTACATCCCACAAGCACTGCTTTTCCTTACTGGGGGGAATGTTACAGCACTAGTTATGAGATATTGCTGGAACCCCCCTCACACAAGGTATTGAGATGACTCAGCCTCACCTTTGTCCTCTTTAGGGATGGGTGAATTACTCCTGATTATACAATAATCTCCCACAATCTTCACCCATTTCTAGTTCCAGAATTGAACTAACTCTTTGCTGAGGTTCTGAAATGTTTAGAAAAGGTTTTGTTCCCTTTAGGATTCTGGCTGGGATAGGAAGACATGAGAGGCAGTGAAAAAACCTGTTCCTCGAGTATTTCTATCGCTGAATGGAAGCAGATGTTCATAGTATTTTTATATAATGAGCGCTGACTGTCAGCTCAGAGCTGTACAAACATAGTGGGAGCAGGATTGGTCTCATGGGTCTGATAGAACCAGGACAGACTAAACTTCTGTTCTAGCTTGTTATCTTGTGCCCCATATTGATTACAGTTGACAAAGGATTTAGCATTGGTCATTGTCCCTTAAACTCTTTGGAGCATGTTGTGATGCTGTGTGTATTGGGGGACCATTCAGAATATTATTTAACATCAATATTTCAAAATTAGAATAATTTCTATGGGATAGGCCATGTCTGTTAAATAAATCTGTTAGTCTTTAAAAGTGCCACAGGACTCCATTGTCTTTCTACAATAGACTAACACGGCTACCCCTTTGGAATTTGACTATGATGATATTGTTTATGTTCATGTGTCATATTTGTACTGGAAGTTATGAATATGTTTGATGTGTCTGTATTTCGACTTGTGCTGTGTTTCTGGGTGACACCCCAGGCAGGGTAGCTGTGTAACTAGCCTGCTTAGTGGCTCATGAGGGAAACTCACAGGTACAATGGGCCCAGGGAGAGAAGCCAGCGCTACATCTGATGAGTTACCGGGACTTACTCAGGTGACCTTAAACTTCATCGTATTCCTGTAAATTTCCACACGCGCATGGCAAAGGGACATAAAAGACAGCTGCATCGACCATATCCATATTGTCTTCAGTCTTTTGTCTTCCTGTTCCTTACCTCAACTCATCTGCAACTGAAGCTGTGAAACAAAGGATTGAGACCCATCCAGGCACTGGATGTACTCCAGAGAGACAACACAAGCTGGCAAACTCCACAATTCTATTGAAAACCTGAAATATGTGGGCTTTCAAATCATTTGTATGTATCGGATTGCTTTGACCACTTCACATTTCTCTTATAGTTTGTTTCTTTCCTTTTATAGTAAACCTTTAGTTTGAGTTACTAAAGGATTGGCAGGCAGTGAGGTATTTTGGGTAAGATCCAAACTTATATTGATCTGGTAATGTGGCTGACCTTTTGGGAATCAGGAGAACCTTTTTGGTAAGAGCACAGAGTTTTAAATAACTTATCTCTTTACTGAAACTAGGTGCTGATTGGAAGCCAGAGACTGTAATGCAGTAAAGGGTGCTGTGTATATTTTGTTGTAGCTTCTTGATAACCGGTGTGGGAAATCGGAAGCACCGTTTGTGGCTGGCTGGGGACTCTGACTTCAGTGTCCATCCACCAGTGCTGGGAAAATCTGCTCTCCTTTTTCAGCCTGCCCTGACCTTGGCATTTTCAGGTGGTGTACCCTAGGCACGGACGGATCACATGTGTATTATATGTTTGCACAGTGCCTTTCCTGATGAGGCCCTGATCTGGTTGAAGTCTCTAGGCCAGTGGTTTTCAAACTTTTTTTCTCGGTACCCAGTTGAAAAAAATCATTTATGCCCATAACCCAACAGTTAAATCTTTCAGCAATGCATTCCAATCTTTCAGTGGCAGCAGAAGGAGGTTCTGCAACCCGGTACCTGAGTCTCTGCAACCCAGTATTGGGTCCCAACCCTTAGTCTGAAAATCACTTCTCGAGGCAGTACTGTAATATAAATCTTTACTAACCATTAAGAAGTTTGTTCTAAGAAGGCATCCATGATCTCCTGGGAGAGATCTCCTGTTATTGCATGAATTTCAGACTTAAGGGATTAAATTGATCTCTGATGTAACTCCAGTGACTTCAGAAGAGTTACCCTGGGGATGGATTTGGTCCTGAAGACACACTGAAAGTTACCTCTTGGAAACTTGCATAAATAGAATGTTTGGATCTTTATCCAAAGCTGGTGAGGTTTACTCATCACTAGCCCCTTTTGCTGCCCCAGGAGGAACATTGCTTATGCAATAGCGTTACCTGCTCAGTCCTCCACTCAGGCAGGCAAAGAGTCAGAATTCATCACCAGGATGGCTTGAGTTTAAGAATCTTCAGGATAGGTTTCCTCTAACTTCAGTAATTTACAGCATGGCAAGTGACTTTTATGGGCAAACTTTTTCCTCCTCTAACATTGGTCTCGGTAGTAGCAGGAGTTATGCTAACCTTATGCACAAGGGAGGCCATGGATTATTTAACTGGTTGCTTGGAAACCATAACATCTTATATTCATGTACAGTAGCACTCTTATCACATAGTACTTTATAAACTAAACTTCAGACAACACAGGATTCATGCCATACACCACTAGGGTTAAGTGGAGTGGCTGTTCAACAACACACAGTATCATTTGACTTCCTGTCCTTAGCAGTTTAGGTAGGGAGAACATAATTACCCACTGCACTTCAGCCAGAATATCAAGGCAAAAACATTGAACCAGATCCTTAAATCATGTAAATTAACAGAACTCTATTGACTTCAATAGGGCAATGGTGATTCACGTCAACTGAGAGTCTGGCCCAGTATCTCTTCCAAAAAATGCTATGGAATTTAGAATGTCCACAAATAATCAAAAGTCCCACCTGCTGTATCACTAAGCACTGCTGTCTCCAGCAGATAGGTACCCTGGAGGATCTATCTCCAAGTAGGGGAGATGGAATGATTTGAGGAATGGAAAACTTATCTTATGAGAGGCGATTCAAAGCTTGTTTAGCCTAACCAAACAAAGGCTGAAGTGAAATATAATTGCTTTCTATAAATATATCAGAGAGATAAATACCAGGGAGAGAGAAGAGTTATTTAAGTTGAGCACCAATGTGGACATGAGAGCAAATGGATATAAACAAGCCATCAACAAGTTTAGGCTTGAAGTTAGGCAAAGATTTGTAACCATCAGAGGAGTGAAGTTCTGGAAGAGCCTTCCAAGGAAAGCAATAGGGGCAAAAATCCTAAATGGCTTCAAGACTGAGCTTGATAAGTTCATGGAGGGGATGGTATGATGAGACTGCCTACTATCGCATGTGAGCCATTGGTAACCACATTAGCAAATATCTCCACTGGCCAGTAATGGGACACTGGAGGAAGAGGGTTCTGAGTTACTAGAGAGACTTCTTTCCCTAATACCGGCCTGGTGGGTCTTGCCCACATGCTTAGGGTTTAGCTGATCACCATACCCAAGTCAGATGAGCAGAGACTCTGGGGCTTTTTCATCTTCCTCTGCAGCATGGAGCATAGTTCACTCGCAAGTTTAAACTAGTTTAAGTGGTGGATTCTCTGTAACTCAAAGTCTTTAAGCCATTATTTGAGGACTTCAGTAACTCAGTCATAGGTTAAGTGTCTACTACAGGAGTGGGTAGGTGAGGTTCTGTGGCCTGTGATGTGTAGGAGGTCAGATCAGGTGATCACGATGGTCCCTTGTGACCTTAAAGTCTATGGGTATGTCTACAGTAGAAAAAGTTAAGTTGACTTTGTTAAGTTGACTTAATACGGTCAACTTTAAGTTGACTTAAAATTGACCTTATTAAGTCGACTTAACAAAGTGGCAAACACTTCAAGTCGACTCAGTCCATTTTGTTAAGTCGACTTAACTGGCCTTCAGTCTACTTAATAAATTTGACTTAAGGGTTACTCCCCGTCCATACCGTCCTTAAGTCGACTTGAGTCGACCTAATGGGCAGTTGTTATTAAGTCGACTTAAGGAATTACTTAAGTCAACTTAATGGAAGTCCAGTGTGGACACGGAGTAATTTAGGTCGACTTAAGGGTCCTTAAATCGACCTAAATTGCTAATGTAGACATATCCTATGAGTCCAAAACCAGAATACCTTGGCTTAGCGTATGCAAGGTGCTATAATCACAGAACAAGAAAACAATGCTGCTGGATTGATACCTAGCTAAATATACAATGAGGTAAGCATTATCCATTTCCATGAAATGTCAGAACATAGAGAGCCAGATTTTCTGCTGCACAGTGATCCACTCAGTGGAGGACTGGGCAGGCTGTGAGGGAGCCCAGATCTGAAGGTGTACTGTAGAGAGAGAGAGTGGGGGATGGCGGAGAGGAAGGGGTGGATTCATGTGGCTGGTGGGAATGAAGAAGAGGATCTGGTTAGAAGGAGGGGGAACATGGGCTCCGAATGTGGCATTTTGGGGAAGATCAGGTATCCAGTGATCCCTGCAGGCACATTGTTTCAAGCAGGATTACACTCAGCAAGATTAATTCACCATGTAGTGTGTTTTGCATACAGCTGGAGGATACCCATTAATATCCATCCCTCCCCTTTGTGTCTTCATACTCGTAGCCCTGTTGTAGTCCTGTACTTCTGAATGAATAGCATGGATAAGACTCCTCAATAACTTTCATTAAAATGTTGATACATTTCTCTCACCAAAGCTCCCTGAGATGGAGCACATGGGACTAAATTAATCCCTGGTGGAAGGCCTCTGATTTCAGTGAAGTTACACCACAGCTGAATCTGGCCCCTACTCTGTGTACGTGCGTGCGTGCATGCATGTGTGCACATCACACTCCACAATGTACTCAGCTTTTGGATCTCCTCTAAGGCTGATCCGGTTTCTTCAAGGCTCCTCCTCCCTCCCCCCAGATACTGTGCTTGAAAGATTGCCATTGTGCTCCTCCCATTCTAAGGAAAGTTGCTGTCCAACCCAGGGAGAGGAATGCAGAGGGAGCAGGAGGAATTTATAGGAATGAGGAGAAATATCACAGCATGATTAGAGAGCAAAGATCAAATTCATACTGCTGTAAAAAATCCACTCAACACAGTGATGTGCTAGCATCAAGTCTTCTAGTGTAAGTGTGACAGGCAGCCTAGAGAATAGCCTGGATAGTGCTGTGCAGAATCACAGGTCCCTGTAACTTGGAGAACAGACATAAGACCTTTCTGTCTCCCCAGACTTATATCAGTTTTCATGTCTCTGGTTTTTGTTGACTACATTAGAAGAGCTTTGTTTTCATGGTGAATTTTCTCCCTAACCCTTTATGCTCCTCCCATCCCACCCCAAGACTTTTTGTTGTAAAAAATCCATTCTTATTCCTAAATCTCACAGTTTGAGCTCATGATATTTGGGCTCTATTCCTTTCTCTGCCACTGAATCATGACCTCACTCAGTTAGGTATGTCACTTAACCTCTTTGTGACAGAGTTTCTTCACAATAATAATCCTTTCTTATCTTGCAAAAATATTTCAAGGCTTACTTACTGTTTTTTAAGCACTTGGGAGCACTACATGAAAGATCTGCATACATGCAGAGTGTCATTATTAAAATACAGTATTATATATTGTCTGGTGCCCAAATGACATTATTGAAGCTCTCTAGGACAGGAACACTGCTTGGACTATAACATCAGATTGTCACATTTCTTGGAAATTGCTGAATGAGGGTAAAGGTCTGCATAGCACTAAGAAGCACAAACTGACAATTCCTGCAGAAGCAGACAAATATGTACCCAGACAAAGAACTTGAAACCACAATGCCAAAACTTAAAAGCCACAAAAACAAGATACTCAAAACTCTCATCCAGTTGTGAGCAAACCCACTGCATTCCATCATCAGGCACAGTCTGAAAGTAGGATGTGGGAGAGAGAATTTATGCTTTACATGGGACTTTCCATTCATTTTGTATCTATTTAATTTAGAGCTAGTCAAACTACCAGCTGGGAGTAAACTATCGAATGAATTTAATCTTTTTTTTTCATTATAAATTGTTTATAAACACATCCTAATTTCTGCAAATGTCCTTAATATTCACAAGTAATCACTGAATAGTTTATACAAGGAACGTCATTTAAGGAGATAATCTCAAACTGTTAACTTTCTCTTTTCATTCTTTGTTACCTCTAGGGTGTGTTCACCCAATTCTAAGTTATCGTTTCAGTCCCCAATACTTGATGACTGACTGAAACTTTTTAAGCAGAACAGGAATCTAAAAAAAACCTGACAGAACTGAACAGAGGATACTCATCTTCAAATATTTTTGTTCACATAGGAATACGGATAACATTCATTCTGTGAGAAGCCGTTTGAACCCAAGCCCATTCACACAGATACTTAAGAATAGCAAATAGTAAGGTGGCAAACATGATCCCACTGAACAGCCAATCAGAATTGGAGTGTACGTTCATGGATGTTATCTGGCGGTGTTCAACTAATGCTAATGTAATTCATCTAACCAATCTCTTAATTTCTAATGCACCCATCACCATGGTTTGACATCAGTTTTGAGGCAAAATGGAATGTGTGGTGGCAGGTTTTATTTTATTTATGTTAATATTCAAAATGCTGTTTCAGCCCCCAGTTATCTCAAATTAGAATTTGCCAATCTGGATCAGAACATTGATCCACCTAGTCTAACTTCCTGTCAACAACCAATACCAGATGCTTTATAGAGCAAAATGAAGTTACCATTGCTGGCAACATGTAGAGGCCATAAATAGAAATGTTTGGGGTGAAAAATATAGCCACACCTTTTAATTTAGCTTAAAGTTTTATCTGTTTACTCAGGTTTTTGCAGGCTGGGAGGAGTTGAGTTCCAGCTTGTTATGAAGTATTTTCATTTTGACAATGTCTGTGTGTAGTTTGATATTTTGTACATGTGCCTAGAAGTGGGAGTTGAAAATAAACTCCATAGAAGTGCTCTGGACTTTGGAGTTTTGGGGAGGGAGAAAGTAGGAAAATGCTAGATACTTTGCTGTTAGGAAAACAGATGTGGCCCCTGCAGTAGGGCAGTTAGAAGGTATCCTTTTCAAAATTCCTGATCAATTATACAGAGTTGTTGGGTGGCAGAAGGGCCAATCTTCCTGATACCCATGCACCATTAGCTGAACCAGGGGATTTGAAAGTGCCTCTTTTAGCTTATGTAACTCTAAATATCATTATTGGTCATAAAAATTATCCTGTCCCCTGTTCAGAGCCAGCTACAATATTTGATTCTCTGCCCTGTTCCAGGACACAGTGAATTCCACAGGCTGACTACATGCCGGGAGAAGTAGTATTTATTTTTATTTGTTCTGTTAACTTCATCTAGTGAGCTCTTGTTCTCCCTTTATGAGACAGCCTAAAAAGAGGAGACTGATCTGGTCTCACCCTTCATAATCTTAAATGATGCCTTTAACTCTCCTCCATTGCAGGCTAAAGGCTCATAAGTTTTGAATTCTCTTCTCAAATGAAAAGCCTCTAGATGTGAAGTAATATAAAAATCTTAGTTGGCGGTGAGCAGCCATTTGGGCACTGGGTGCCTGCAAAATAAAACCAAATAAAGCAATATAGAAGTAAGTTAGAGTTCTTGTCCGTTGCTGTGAAAGCATGCAGCAGCTCTTTCAGATAAAGAATTCATGCAGCAGCCATCGGATTGCTCCAGAGCATGCTGTGCATATACCAGCAGAGGCCTCCAGTGCTGTGACTGTTGGACTTCAGGGCAGGCACCTCAATTTCATTAGCCAGCATAGGGGACCAAGGGATATTTTCAGAAGTGCCTTTAATTAAAGAGCATATTCACTATCTTCCCTCGCTCCTCTTTTTTTCTCTTTCATCTTCTGCTTCCTTTGCTCTTCCTTTAAGGCTGTTTCACACTCTGGTCCTCCCAGGACCCCCTACTCCCCTCGCCTATATGATCCATAATGCTCTTTCTTTCCTTTGCCAATCTCATCTGGGAGGTTTCCTGGGGACAAGTATGCAGGAACCTATGAATACTTTGAATGTTTGCCTAAGTTTTGTAAACTCTGGTTTAGAAAAATCCCCATGAGGTGCCATTAGGAGAATCTCAGAAAAACACTCTGTCTTGTGGGATTTTGCAGAGAAGTGGATGATATCCTACACTTGTCCAGGTCAGAAAAAAAACAAGTTAATTTTAGTTTTGAAATTCAAACACACTCTCTCTTTGGTTGCTCACACCCTATGCCCTTTGACTGAGGTTACCCTTAAAACTTAACCCATCCCCAGAGCCAAACTTTTTCTGATATTTCGGAGTAGTTGGATCCAGGGTGCTGTTTTGTCCTGTTCTGGAGATTGGGTTCATGCACAAAAGTGAGCTACAAATCTGAATTTTTCCAAAGTGTAGGAGGCACATATTTTGGCTCGTCTTTAGTTTATATCTCTTGCCCTGTTCCTTTTATAGTTGCTCCCAGCTGATGGAACTATCTACCTTCACTCTTTCAGTTTCTTCCTTGCTTTGGGAAAGATCAGCCCCACTTTGCCTGTTCAACCAGAGTCACTCCCAGCAGCATCCAGTTTCACCAGTTGCCAAAGCTACCTTTGGATAATACTGGGGATTTTTTCTGTCATATCTCAGGACAGCCATTCCAGCCCTTTAAGAGCTTGCCCTGCATCTCATTCCTCTGCTGAAATGACTGTGAATCTGCCTGTAGCAGGGCAGTGCCACAGTCACTCACTCTTTTTGTCCTTCCCCTTCCTGCAATCAAATTTTGAGAGAGTGGGAATGAATCTTCTTCATTACTGCGCTGATGAGTTCCATAACAGGCCCCATTCTTTGCTTTGTGGTCTCTAGAGATTTGGACCCAGATCTGAAGTTCTCCAGTTTTGCTGTGTTCAGGTCTAAGAATTTGGTGAAGGCCCCTGTAAAGATGGAGGCCAACTACAAAGTTGGATACTGGTTCAAACTTCCCCAAATCTGGGAATTGAGTCAAGGACCATGCTTGGAATAGTTCTAGAGAAGGGGCCAGCTGCAAGGTGCATATCCGACTCTGAACTTTCCCAAAGTTGGCAAATATTTCTTATCTAGGGTTTTGATTTCAATCCATCTCCAATAACTTCTTTCGAAAGCCTTGGGCAGTTGCCCTTTCCTAAGAGTTCAAAGAAACACGCTCCTTAAAAAGCAAACACCTGAGACAGGGAACATACAGGACTGAAAGAGCTTATATCCATACGTTTTATTTCTCTGTTAACCCCACAGAGGAAAGCCTGGCTTGTGCTCTCTCTCAGCATTTGCTGTATGTATTTCTTTTCCTCCTCTAGACTGGGAGTGCTTGCTTCCAAACACAGAAGGGCTTTGTGAGGGGGGGAACAGCTCAAACTCTTACAGCTAGTAACATTTGCACTACCCTCCTCTCAGACCAGAATGTTAACCACCTCCAGTGTTTCACTCTCGCCACAAAAATAGATCTCTCTAGTAAGATCCTGAAGCACCACTTTCATCCTGTCTCTTTCACAATAAGGATCTAATAAGCCCTTTCACTGGCAGAGTGTAGTGAGAATCCTATGATCAGCTTCTCTCCAAAGGGAGCTGAAAAAATTCAGGAAGGAGTTTTCAAAACAGAAGAGTAAGTGAGAGGAATTGATATTGCCCCCCTCTGCCCTCTCTCACCCCCCCCCCCCCCGTAATTCCCCAAAATGGACTCACTTGAAGGTTGATGATTTCCCCTTCTGAAGCCATCCTTTTGCCCTTAGGTCTCTTCTTCAGTCCTCCCTGGACTGCACAGTACTCGTGACTCCACAGTCCCAGGGACTCTGATGCTTCCTCTGTGTAGGAGAGTACAGCTGCTGAAACAAACCCGCTATTCATCTCCCTGATGTGGGACGCCAATCTTGGCACAAGTGTGCAGGGGAGGAAGGGGGTGGCATATGAATTCTTTGTCTTCAAGATGCTGAATGGTTCACAGAATAAACATCCCTCTTAGATTTGCCATGACAGTTCTGTTCACTATGTATCTCCACTTTGCCTCTTGGTCCAGCTGAGCCCTGTGAGATCACTCAGGCTGGCATTCTGTGATGCAGCTAGTGTACCATGGGGGTCATGGCACAGGCTGTACAGAGCAGTCAGCAACAATTAAAAACCCTCTCTGCAGCCACAGAGTCCCTGTGTACGTACCAGGGCTACCATATGAAGACCATTTGAAAACGAATGGCTGAAAAGGTTAATGCCAGAAAGCCATGTTCTTTTGCAGCTGAACATTACAGCAAAGGTCCAGAGAAGCCTGAGATAGGATTTCCAATCTGAACCAAGTCTCAGTTACTTCTCAACCATGAAAATGTCATTTGGGTCTGGAATTTTTATTCCTGGTCTCAGCCCCAAATGAGCTTTTCTTTTGATTGGTAAATGAAAGGTGACCAGAAGTTGCTTTAGAATGGAAGCATACACAGCCAAAATCAAGTCACAAGTGGTACATAATACAAGTGGGATTCTCAGCCAGTGTAAATCAGCATCCACCCCACTGACTTTAGCAGAGCTATGAAACTTTACCTCAGTGGAGGACCAGGTGGAGAAGTTTTGTCCTTTGAGGGACATCTTCACTGATTAGTTACGATGGCACAGGACGTTACATTTTTACTAAAGGCTGTCATGGTAAAAAGTATGCTGTGTCATTTAAACCAGTGTTTGTCACTGTTTACGTATCACCAGGTCTGTGAAAGGTGCTGAAATTTGGCTCTCAGTGGGAGCTGCCATTGTACTGGTACTGCTCAGCAGCAGGCTCAGTTTCACAGTGATAACACTAATGCTTAGCAGTTCTGTGGCACCATTTCATCCTCACAATATCCCTGTGAAGGAGAGAGTGTTATCGACACCATTTTAAAGATGGATAGACTGAGGCACAGAGGCTCGTGTTAGTGACATGCTTATGGTCACAGGACGTCTGTGGCAGAGTTGGGACTAGAACCCAGACCATTTGACTCTCAGTCCTGTGGCTTATCTGTATGAACATTTTTCCTCTCATGTTGTAGTTTAGGAACCATGCCACGTAGTTTCTGCGTGAAAGCATTAAAGAGGCAAGCAGCTGTCAAAGCTATTGTAATGTGCATTTGAAAAAGTAAAAAACCTTTCTGGTTCACTAAAAAGACAACCATTCTTTATATAACAGCTTACCTAATAAACCATTTTGAAAGTCATCTGTCCACTGCATACACTCATATGTGAGTTATAGTTCACGTGCCTCATTATCATGGAAGTCAGTGACTGTTCCTTGCATCCTGTGAGGCATGGGCTGGGGAACAGAATGCAGACCTTTGAGTCCTAATCTACATCATCAGACTGTCATGACAGCAGGTTCCCATTTGATTTTTTTTAATTCTATGTTTTTTTTCTATATTGCTTACCAATTTCCCTATAAGCGTACTATTGCAGAGGTACCAATGCAAAGAATTACCTGTTCAAAATTCCTTTCCTTAAAGGTGTCTATAATAAGATGCCATAGCTCAGATTATATATAGATGCAGTCAATTAATGAATAATTTATATGCATTTTATGTCCACCACATCTTTCAAACCTGCTCTGAAGGGCTGAGGGAAGTTCATGCTATGCTTGTTCTTTATGAGTAGAGTCTATGAAGAAAAACTAGAATTTCTACCAAAGTTTTGCTGTCCCTTGGTATCTTGCTTGTGTTATGGTAGGCCCAAAATATCATTCTGTGGTTAAAAGTGGATTAAGTGTCCAGCTATTTTTTTAGACAACAGCCAAAGACTAGTACTGAGCTAATTTCAGACAGGACCACAAGATGTATGTGCCTTTTAAACCAGTTTCTCTCCAGCACTTATCTAAGTGTTGTGCTGAAACTTTTGCTATGCTCTCCAGGGAGATGTCCTGACCCAAAGAATAATACTCTTATACCGTGTTTTCAGAATATCCAGAGAAATTAAGCAAGACCTACAGAAACCCTTGTGTCCTTCCAGACAAGTGGAACTAAATCAAACCCAGTTCTCATTCCCCAGGTAGAATGAAAGTCTTTTTGAGGAGCATATTAGTAGTAACGATACTACACAGCCTCTCTGAGGCCATCTGGAGCCAAACGCATTAAAATTATACAACTTCAAACAGCAAAATCTCTCTTGGAGATTATTTTTGCATGTCATATTAATAGCAAAGCTGTGAGTCTAAACATGCAAGAAAATGGGTCAGTTCCCATTTCCAGAACTGCCAGGGGAAGAGGAAATTCCTCAAAGGCAAATCTCAGTGTAACAGAATAGGTGTTCTGATCACTACTTCTGGTTGCAAAGAAGCGTTAATACGGTTTCTTATAATACCTTTAATAATTAAAAGACAGAAAGGTGGGTGAGGAAATTTTTTTTTTATTGGACCATCTTCTGCTGTTGAAAAAGACAAGCTTTCAAGTTCCGCAGCTTTTCCTCAGGACCAGTATCACTGCAACCCTGCAAACATTTAGTAATTATTAACTCTCATACAGGAGTCTGCCAGCCTCTTGGTCTGATGCAGATTAGGACACATACAATGCTGCACAGAGTTTGAATGCACCAGAAAAATAAGAGATTTCCAGAGCTGGTGGTTGTTGTAACTAATGATGATAGAAGAGAGTAGAAGTCAGTAATCGTTGCACACACCTGAGAACACAAAAGAGCGTTTGATGAGAAAAGATGCTCCAGAGAAGAGAATTAGGTGACTGTGGCTCTGTTTACCATTTGGGGCCAGATTGTGCCCTGCCCTTGTGCTATGAAGTGAGAGGGCACATGTGCCTCTTCCATTTGTTCCCCACACCTCACAAAATACCATACGAGTGGTGCTAGCCCCTGCAACAGAACTGAGTAACAAGGTGCAGCCGTGATCTTTTTCCTCAGCATCAGTCAGTAGAGATTGCTGTTTGCAGAGGGGAGTTCATGATGCTTCAAGGGAAGTACAGAAACAGGCTCCCCAGAGGTTCTCATGATGCTCCAGAGGGACCTTCATCTCACACTCAGCCAATGAAAACAAGATAGAAGCATTGTACCAAAAGAATAAATTCTCATTAGCTGATTGAACCGTAAGGCCCAGCACTAGAATTCTACTCAGCCACCTGCTCCACATGAATATTTTTTTTCATAGACAAGTCAAATGCCATTAGCTTGTTTTCCTTAAGCAATTTCCAAGAGCTGAAGGCTTTACAAATTAATCTATTCAAGGATGTTACATTACAGAAGAGGTAACTGGTAGCTTATGAATGAAATTCTGCAGAGTTCATCTTTCAGAACCTCTTATGTTTAGGATCTGGCTAGAAGGGAAAGGTGAGACAAGAGGCCAGATCCTCAGCAGGAGTAAATCATTGCAGCTCCAGTGAAGCCAATGGAAGTATGCCAGTTTACATTAGCTAGGATCTAGTAAGACTGGAGGAGGTAACTATTGGTTGTCTGGGAGTGGTCCAGTTCTCCTCTGTGTGCCCCTTGTGTAGTCATTCACCCTCAGGAAGAGTGAATGTAAAATGCCAGCCTCATGAGTTGGTGGAAGATTCCTATTTGGTGGCATTTTACACCCACTTTGCACTGGTGTTAATGGCAATGGAAGGTTCTAGGGAGTGGAGAAATCATCTCCTGTGTTTTTAGATTGATAGTGGGAGTTTAAGGCATAGTCTACAATTACTGTGAGGTCTGACTCAGAGTGAATTGCCTGCCCTTTAGAGAAAATCATTACTTTCAGACAGAAGACTCAGGATAGATACTAGACAAGAAAAGGGTTATTTCTGCAGAATTCAAATTAATTTAATTTTGTGGTGAACCATAAACAGAGAGTGAGAATGAAGTAAGGATGGGGCTACAGTAGGTCAACTCTCAAGTGCCAGATAAACTGCTTGTTACTAAATGGCTCCTAAAATTCCCTGGAAAACTTTGCAATCTTGTTTTATTTTGTTTTCCTACTGAAGGATTAACAGGAGTGAAACCATGAGGAGGGCACTAGAGCCTGGTAAAGCCACAACACATTTAATCTGATGGAAAGAATGATGGGGAAATGTGGGGTCACTGCCTCATCTCCTGACAACACAACAGGCGCCGACATCAGATTTCCTGGGCTACAGCCCATAGGCAGCTGGTGGAGCTGCTCCGTGGCCTCTGGGGGCTGCTTCCTAGTCTCCTTGCTGGGCATCCCACTCTCCCCTCCCTCTTTGAGTTTCTCGGTCTCCCAAGGCAATGGTTTGCCTTCTCCCCAGGCCAGCTCTGGAGAGTCATCACCCACTACAGCCAGTCATCATGGCCTCTACTGGCTGCTCTGCTTTCTGGGAAGGACGTCTGGCTCCTTCCCGGGCCTAGCTCCAAGTGAACTGCAGGATCTTGCTCTTATTATTCCTTTCTCACCTCTGTACTTCCTGCAAGGGGAATGGGGTAGTTGTTTGCTGAGCCCAACAGGGTGATTTAATACCCTCTGGATCAAAATGAGGCCACTTTGCCACATTACACCAGGTTAATGGCACAATTTAAACATGTAAAAACTTCATTCTCCCCTGTTCTCCTCCTTACCCTGCCTGACAAAATCCCCAGATAAAGCACAGACGATACAGAATCTGACACCTTCAGTTTGGTAATGTCCTGTGTAACCAATTAAAGATCCTGGAGGCAGGAACATAAAACTTTTGTCTCAAAACCTGAATGTTTCTTACTGAACATCTAGTTTTAGGGTTTCTACTTGTTGTTTACTGAGGCCCATTCAACCCAAAGTCAACTAACTTGAGACCCCAGGCAGCTTATCCTTTTGTTTACAAGACAGACAATATGCTAGATCCTGGAAATGTGGACATTAAGAGGATACGTTGGGGTAAGTGAATATCTAGAAGTTAGAGGAGAGCAAAAAGGTAAAGACGCAAGTCTTTCTATACATCTCTGCACCTGGAACACTCCATTCAGTTCATTGCCACAAATAAATTGGCAAACTGCAGGCAACTCAATGAACAGTGACAAAAATTACTAGGATTCTGGCGGGATTAGTTTGTGAAGAAACATTTTAAAACTGAAGTATGCAGTGCTTAGCTAAATGATGGCTAGTGGCCTGGATCCAAAGCCCCTTGAGGTCAACCGAAAGATTCCCACTGCCAACAGTGGGCTCTGGATTACCCCGGAGTAAAGGAAGCTAGGGAGGAAAATATTCTTTATGTTTTTAAAGTGCATGGACATCAAGGTGGGAGGGGAACACACAGAGGTATAACTAGGAGCAATGGAAATAAATTACAGGAATACTTTGGATAAATATCAGAAAACCTGTCTGACAATGAGATTTATGAGGCTCTGTAATAGGCCTCAGGTAGTAAGTGCAATGGTAACAGGGAAAAACCCCACAAAGAGAGATGGGATAGGAAAACCTATTATTCCTAACTTCTATATTTGTTTGATCTTTTGCTCTCAGAGTCTGGGCTGAAGACAGAATTCTCATTCTGGCAACAGAAAAGCTTTCATCATGGTGAGCTACAGATATGCTGTCCCTCCCTGATAGAATCTGTGCGCTCCAAAATTGGAAACTAAAATGGTTTAATTTCTAGAATCTTTAAAAAGTTTCTTCACTACAACTGAGACATGTCCATCTTTTAAAGACAATCTATTCCCATTAAATTGCCAAGTGTTACAAATAAAGCCAAGATAAAAATATAAAAAGAACCCCTACATATAGCATTCAGAAAACAATGATACTGAAGATATTGCATTA
Organism: Pelusios castaneus; assembly: GCA_007922175.1. NCBI lineage: Eukaryota > Metazoa > Chordata > Testudines > Pelomedusidae > Pelusios > Pelusios castaneus. Next base: position 1,351,805 of record ML685921.1, read on the forward strand.
GGACCTGTCAGTGGAAGTATTTTCTTTGTCTGCAGTAGGCTTCAGACCTATGAGAATCAAGTAACTGAATGTAAAGTATGTGCTTAACCTGCAGATAAATTTCATTTTTGTACTGCAAATAACAAATCAAAAACGTATACTTAATCCTTTCATTTCACAGTGAAACCTAATAAAATGTTTTTGCTTTTGCACTCAGTTCCACAGCAGTTGTGACGTTTGTTGAAGAAACTTTTTGAAGATCCTTGCAATTGTTGTGCCAGATGTATGAATTTCAGTCCCTGACAGTGTGTCTTGTCTTCTGTAATAACTGCTTATTTCTGAGGCTTGATTCTGAACACACACCATTATTACAAATGATGTAGTTTGTCTTTGTTGGAATCACTTTTCGTTTACATCAGTGTGAGATTGAATTGGGCCCAACGTGCGTTCATTTATCATTTGTTGTCTTAGTTTTTGAGTACATCTGCTTGTTGACTACAATGCTCCTACAATACCAAATGTGCTTGGAAGACGAGTGGATACTCCAAAGAGCCAGACCTGAAGGATTCACTAAATGAAACACGGCCTTTCCTCCCACCACCGCCCCCCATTAGTCCTGTTTCTGATCATCAGTTTTGCATTAGTGTAACAGTCCCATTTACTTCAGCAGAGCTATTTCTGATTTATACTGGGAGAACTGAGGTAATGATTAATAGCTCCAGATTTCTGTTACAGTAGCACCCAATCAGGATCAGAGACTCACTGTGGTAAGCCAGTGATACTCAGACTGATGATCACAAGCCACAAGTGGCTCTCTAATATGTCTCCTGTGGCTCTTTGCAGCACATGATATTAAAGTGCTGCAATTTAATTATTAACCAATCTAAGTTATTAACCAATAAGATGCTTTTACTATGTTATTAAGCAATTGTAGTTGATATAATAATAATAATACTTGGTCAGCATTTTGCTTTGTGTGTGTATTTATAAGATATGCTAAATATTTCCCTTGTCCTACTATTTGAATATGAATACATAGTCCTATAGCAAATGAAGCAATGAATTCACAGCACCATGGCTCTTTCGGGTAATGCTGATCACCCCTGAACCACTATCCCTGTGCTAAGCATTGTACAGACACATACAAAGACAAGTCAAAAGCTCTGAAACTGGCCCAGGGTTTCTAAATATATAAAATTAGTGCAAATTCTTTACAGTAAATGCTGGACTTTTGCTTTTATGTTGCATTAACTGTTATGCACTTACTTCTAGGTTAAGAATATTAGGGGATTAATTCTACTTTCACACTAGGATAAATCAGGCATAACATATTGAAATCAATAGTTTAGAACTGATGTGGGATCAGAATCTTCCCCTGTGAATCCGAAGATTCCTTGACAGTGTCAGGGAGAATGAGTTCCATTCTACAAAGCGCTGAGCACTCAGGCTCTAATTCAGCAAAGCACTTACATATGTGCTTGACTTTAAGTACATGAGTAGTCTCTTTAACTTCAGTGGAACTAAATAATCTCTTTGCTGGATTAGGGGCAAACTGGTCAAAGCCTTTCATGATTGATCCCAACATGAATATGGAAGCAAAGTTGCATGTGCCTACATAGATTTGAGCCCAAAATAACACAAGAGTTCATCATAGCTGGACGCCCATAAAGATGTCAAGTTAAAAGACCTGAAGCACCCTCATTTCAGATAGGAGTACCCCACAATTGGGAGTGTGAGCACAGTCCCTGTAGGCCTTACCACTGCACATGTTTGGCACCTCTTGGGATCAAGTCTGGGGCATGAATTCATGGAAACTAACAACCAGAGAGCATCAACAGCAGTATTCGTCTGTGTATCCCAAGTCAGAAATTATGTTTCTGACTATAAGGACAAGCAATTGTGAAAGCATTGTTTCTTTAATTAGTCTTCTGGGATGAGAAATGTTTAGAATAATTTCTTGTAGTACTGGGAATCATGCAGGGAGCAGGACTAATGAAGTATTAAGGGGACAGATTTTGTTTTCATTTACTCTGGCGAAAATTTGAAGTACCTCACTTGGTTCCAGTGGGGTTTCTCCAAATTTACACTGGTATAGCCGAGATCAGAATCTAGTCCAATGAATATCTTGAAGTAAACCAAATTCTGCTCTCCACTGCACCTGTAAAATCCCATTAAAATTACTAAATGAGAGCAGAATTGGGTGCAGTCTGTCTGCATATCCAGCTTTCACTGCACATACGTGAATGAAGCCACTGCTGAGTCAGTGTGATAACTGCCAGCTTGGCCAACAAACCAGGGATTGAACCAGGGACTCGTAGAGCTAAAAAGCTTGAGCTACTAAAGCAGCAAAGCCACTGACCTGGGAGCTATAACACATTCATCTCTTCTCTGGACCGCTCCAGAGGGAGGACCTGTAACACATTACATCAGCATATCCATTCCTCCAAGCGCATGTGTCTAGAGGGAAAAAATTGCCGTCAGTTTCATCTGCTGCACCAAAAACAATGTATAAAGTTCTCCTTGCTATTCTGCCGCCAGCAGATGACTGATCAATTCCCAGGATTGTGTTAGTCATGCTGGTATTGCTGATGGGAATTGATATAAAATGAGAAAAATCTTCTGTCCTGACTGCTTTTAGTGGACCTAAAAATCTGTCTTTCCTAGTGCTCCCGGTGACTGTGTCCGGAAAGGGGAAAGATGAGGATACATCCCTCATGGAAAAACTAGAGTGACAAAAAGTGATATTGGTATTTCAATAAGTGGCACTTTTTCTTGTGAGTCGCTATTGAGCTAATTCCCATCAGGCTGTTTACTGGAGAATACCATCTTTCAGTTCATCATTAAGACTAGGTCCTAACTGTCTGTAGCAAGTAAGAATCCCATGACTCTCTCTTTGAAGAGCTGGGGTGTCATTGATCCTATTATCCGGACTAAATTCTAGATGGGTAGTGAAATTCTACTTCTCTAAAATTCCCTTCTTGTTTCACTTGGAAGATGGTATTCACCACTTTATGCCGAGAACAATCAAGTAATATTGCTATGCCCTATTTAAAATACTACCTTCCATCCCAAAAATTATGTTTGTATATAGACTTAATACACAGTTGGTAAAGTTTATTAAGTACATTGAGATCTTTGGAGGAAGGATATCATATGCACATCCGTGATTATCTGGTTAGAACTCTTGTAAAATCTTTGGCTGACAGGTGAAGTAGAAATTTTAGGCGTGCTGAGAAGCCAGGTACAGTCTCTCCTAGGTCTATAGCAAGAAGTCTTTTGAATGATTATTCATATTTCTCCTCTTTCTGTTTTATTTCTATATTTTTAAAATTATTTTCTTGAAAAAATATAATTTAAAAGAATGTGATACTATGCTTGTGAAAGTGCTAAATAGACAGCCCCAAAAACCAAAGTCCTCTCTTGAGTAGTGGCAGCATAAGCTTTCCTCCATGCTACCCTGTCAATGTGCTTTGTCCCTAACCTGAAGGGACCACCTCTAAGAATGGGAGAAGTTTAGATGACTTAAGGCCACACACATGCAAACTTCATAAGTTCTAAGGGCCTTGTGATGGGGTATACAAACCCCACACCAGGCAACACAAGGTTAATGAGTTATTGTGAGCTCAGGGGGCCCTACCCCATCAGTAAGAGATGTCAGACTGGAAGGGAGGAGCTTCAAAAGAGAAAATGCAGCACAGTTGGTAGCAGACCAGAGGGGAGAACAGAGGTCTGGGGGAGGGAAAGAGCTTGATGCTGAGCCACCTTTAATGTGACTGTTTCTCCATGGTCTCCTGAGAAGTTGGTTGGGGCCACAATTTAACAGAAGCCCCCTGAAGAAAGAGAGCCTTAGCCCACCTGTGAAACAATTAATTTGTGTTAATTTCTTTCTGTGGAACGGGTGTACTGTCCAGGCTCAGCCAGAGGGCTGAGCCTCTCACAGCTGGATTGGTGTGGTGAAACATCGAGGTACAGCAGAACAGTTGCCTAAGTGAGTATGGGACCACTGGGCACCCTGAGGAAGGAACACTGTGAGTGGCCTAATCCACAGGGCACTGAGGTCAGTGGAAAAACTCCTACTGACTTGAATGGGCATTGCATTAGGCTCTAAGTTTCCATTATGCCAGTACACTTTGTACTTAAGAGATCTAATTTTTATGCTCCAAGACCTTCCATTCCCTAAGGCTGATTACATGTGCCCTCTATAAATATATCAGAGGGGTAAATACAAGGGAGGGAGAGGAATTATTTTAATTCAGCACCATGTAGACAGAAGAACTAATGGCTATAAACCGACGATCAGGAAGTTTACACTTGAAATTAGATGAAGGTTTCTAATCATCAGGGGCATGAAGTTCTAGAACAGCCATTCAAGGGAATCAGTGGGGCCAAAAAAACTAACTAACTTCAAGACTGAGTTTGATAAGTTTATGGGCGGGATGGTATGGTGGTACAGCCTAATTTGGTAATTGACTCACCTTTGACTACTAGCAGTAAATATGTCCAGTGGCCTGTGATAGGATATTAGATGGAGTGGATTCTGAGTTATTACAGAGAATTCTTGCTTGAGTATCTGAGTCTTGCCCACATGCTCAGGATTTAGTTGCACGGAATATTGGAGTCAGAAGGAATTTTCCCCCATAGGCCCTGGGGTGTTTTGTCTGCCTTTGCAGTGTGAGGCATGAGTCACTTGCTGGTGGATTCTCTGTACCTTGAAGTCTTTAAACTATTATTTGAGGACTTCAGTAAATCAGTCATAGGTTGGGGTCTATTACAGGAGTGGGTGGGTGAGGTTCTGTGACCTACGTTGTGCAGGAGGTCAGCCTAGCCCTAGATGATCATAGTGGTCTCTTCTGACTTTAAAGTCTATGAGTCTATGAATGCTAACAGTCAGATACTAGGTGATAAGTGCCCTAGACATGCCAGTAAATAAAATAAATTCTTCTAGTTTTTAGCTACTTAACCCATACCTGGGTCTAAGTGAATTTCATAGTTTGGAACATGCCAGATTGATAGCCTTGGACAATGGAGTCCTCTTTTTATTGACAGAACAGTTACACAAGTAAAAGAATAGAAGACAACTTCATCCTGGTCCCTGATGATACGTATCAAACCTAAGCAGAGTTCACCCACCAGGCCCATTAAGACCTTGACCTCTCTGCTGAGACTGACAACAAAGGTCCCAATTGCTTTTTATGATACAGCTGCCCACAAGGTACTGGGCCGAGACCCCCTATTTTTTTCACCCAGACCAGTGCTGTAATGTACCACGGTGACTAGTGCTCTGGAAATCCTTCAGATAGATTATATTAGCTAGAAACCTTCAAAAGACAGTTTAGAATATTAATATTAATAGTTTATGTGGGAATAAACAAAGAATTTTTATAGCTAACTCTATCATTATGCTAGAAGAAAATGGTTCCCAAAGGAAAAATGTTCTATTTTTTCATTTTCCCATTAAAAAATATTGTTGTTTTAGGACAAGAAAGCCAGACTCTAAGAAGCCAAGGCATACAGTGATAGAGCCATTCCACACAAATATCACAGTTTCATAAAAATGCTAAGTACAACATTGATTATGTTAGACATCTGTAATCCTATCATGGATCTAGTCACTCCCTAGACTGTTCCAAGGTGTGAGTGTTATATAGGACACTATGACATAAGCAGGAAAAGGAGAATATCAGTTTGTGTGTGACAGAATACATAATGGAAGGCCAACAAGCATGTGAAACAGGGATTGTCTGGCACTCATTTTGATTCTGTAGCTCTGAAGCAGGAACCGAATCCACACCTACCTCCTCCCTAAAGTTTAAAATCCCCTATACTTTATTTTGGCTAAGTTTTGTTTTTTTTCTTTATCATTATATGAATTATTTCTCCATACACCATTCTCTGTTTCCTTGAAAACTATTGGAAAATTCTCTGTCAGACAGCAGAAGGATTCAGACTAATATGTCTTCCCATGAAACTGACATTGTATTCTGATCACCTGTAAATATAGGCTTGGAGCTTTAAGCAGCTCCCTGCCCAGAGAGTGTCAAACTATGATGCTCTCCTCTAACGGCTTCTGTCAGTGTGTTGGGCAATAACTGTGCTGGCATGTAGGGATGTAGGAGGGAGAAGAGAGAGAAAAAGATTGGAATTACCTTTTCTTTACCAGCAACCAAGAAAAAGAGGAACCAGTAGTGGGCAGAGCAGTGCTCCTTGTCTCAGCTAGCAGCTGAAATAGGACCACTTATCCTCCCCGATTCCTACAGAGACAAAAAAGCATTTTACCTTTCAGCAGCTATGAAGCAGAGGTGGAGAGAGAGAATGGAGAGTGACTTCCACTCAGGGAAGAGGGTGGTGCCTGCCAGGAAAGAAACTTGCTGTTCCACAGCTCTGAAACCTTAAAGAAAAATAAAAAATTCAAAACCCCAATTATTATATTTAAATATTTATGTTCATATTTTAAATGCCTTTTACTTTATAAATGCATGAGTCTCCTCTCACTGCTAATGTAATTCAGGAATCGCTCCATGAAAGTCAGTGGTGTTTCACTGATGTAAACGTGGTCTAAGTAAGAACGTTGCATATTTTGCTTTTTCAGCAGCTCTGGCATTTCCTATTACTCCTCCACCTTTTACCCTTTTTCCAGTCATCGACTATTTTATGTTATTATTAAGTACACCAATAACAATATTGATCTCAGTATTGTACTGACAGCTTAAAACAATAGGAAACCACAGGCAAATTTTTTCAATTATTTTTGTACTCTATATGTAACCTTTAGCAAAAAAATTGGTAGTTGATAATGAGCAGAACACTTGAACACAGAGCTGCTTCTGACGCTTGATCCAAAGCCCACTGAAGTCAATGGGAGTTCTTTCATAATTGAGAGTTCCATGATTGTGGGGTAGTATCAGGTTTTGAGAGAAACTATAATTAGCTAATTTTTCTTAAGAGTTAAAAGCAATTTGCCACTGGTAGGGTATATATAGAATCCTGGAAAGTTTAGATACAGTAAAGCAAATTTTCACCCTTGGAAAAATAAAATTATAGAGGATTGTAATACTTGAAGAAAATGAATAATGGGGCTAAATTCTGCCTACAATTATGTACATGCACACCTCAGTAGTTTAATTGGGAGAAAGATTTTGGCACGTGAACCATCAGAACAGTTACAATCAAAATGGTGGCCCAGTCTGCTGTGGGGTACTATACATTTCAAATATTACCTGCACAAGTACTAGAAAATATAATGAAAGATCTTCAGAAATGCATTATGAACTTTGTAGATAATAATATGCACACAAACTTAGAGGGCAAAATTCTATTCTCAGTTACACCTCTACAATCCCATTGACCTCGATGGAGCTTACATCGGTGAAACTAAGAGTTTTGCCCAAAGAATCTATCTTAACCTAAACAAAAACTGGGAGTGATTAGCTGATGAATAGTAAATGGGGGAAGAGGCCCAAAGGGCATGACTCCAGTTAAAATAAGAGAAGCTGGTTACTTCTGGCAGCAGACAGTGCTCCACCCCTGCTCCCATCCCAGCCTCCGTTGTGGTAAAGAACCGCTATGCAGCACTACAGACAGGAGATGAGGTGGAAGAGGAGAAGCCATGCACCCCCGAGGTTGGGAGGATCACAACCATCACACCCAGGAGAAAACGTCGTGTTGTGGTGGTTGGGAACTCTCTTCTGAGGGGGACGGAGGCACCCATCTGTTGCCCAGATAAGGCCTCTCGGGAGGTATGCTGCCTGCCAGGGGCTCATATCCGAGACGTTACGGAGGGATTGTCGAGAATCATCCGTCCCTCTGACTACTACCCCATGCTACTCATCCATGTGGGAACCAATGATACTGCGAGAGGTGACCCTCTGCAGATCAAAGGGGACTACAGGGCTCTGGGAGCACGGGTGAAGGAGTTTGGTGCACAGGTGGTGTTCTCCTCGATACTTCCGGTCAAGGGTAGGGGCCCGAGCAGAGACAGATGCATCCTGGAGGTGAATGCCTGGCTGCGGAGATGGTGTTACCAGGAGGGCTTTGGCTTCCTCGACCATGGGGTGCTGTTTCAGGAAGAAGGACTGCTAGGCAGAGATGGACTCCACCTATCCAGGAAGGGGAAGAGCGTATTTGGAAGCAGACTGGCTAACCTGATGAGGAGGGCTTTAAACTAGGTTCGAAGGGGGAAGGTGACCAAGGCCCTCAGGTAAGTGAAACTGAGGGAAACCTGGGGGAAGGGATGGAACTTGGGGGGTGCTGGGGCTGTAACAGCAGGAATAAAAGAGAGGGTAGTTGGAACTGGGGGGGGAAGGATCAAATAATTGTTTTTTATTTCCTGATGAAGTCATAATACCTCAGGCGAGTGGGGAAGAAGGACACCGGGAGAAATTGCAAGGAGGAAGATGCGACAGGAGGGAGAATCGACAGGGCGAAGTAGGGCAATGGGCCTGGTATCTTAGGTGCCTGTACACAAATGCGAGGAGCCTGGGAAACAAGCAGGAAGAATTGGTAGTACTGGCACAGACAAGGAACTATGATATAATTGGAATAACAGAAACGTGATGGGATAACTTGCATGACTGGAGCACTGCCATGGATGGATATAAATTGTTCAGGAAGGACAGGCAGGGAAGAAGGGGGGGAGGAGTAGCGCTATATGTAAAAGAGCTGTATGACTGCTCGGAGCTCCACTATGAAAGTGGAAACAAGATGGTTGAAAGTTTATGGGTTAAGTTTAGGGGAGAATGCAACAAGGGGGATGTTGTGGTGGGTGTCTGCTACAGACCGCCAGACCAGAAAGAGAAGGTGGATGAGGCGATCTATGAACAACTAACAGAAGTTTCCAGATCATTGCAGGCCCTGGTTCTTATGGGGGACTTCAATTATCCTGACGTCTGCTGGGAAGATAATACAGCAGTGCACTGGCAATCCAGGAAGTTTTTGGAGAATATTGAGGACAACTTCCTAGTACAAATGCTGGAGGAACCAACTAGGGGCCTTGCACCTCTAGACCTATTGCTCACAAACAGAGAAGAATTGATCAGGGAAGTAGAAGTAAATGGCAACCTGGGCAGCAGCGACTATCAGATGGTAGAGTTCAGGATCCTGATCAATGGAAGGAAAGAAAGAAGCAGAACACACACCCTGGACTTCAGAAAAGCAGATTTTGGCTCCTTTAGGGAGCTGATGGGCAGAATCCCATGGGAGGCTGATCTGAAGGGGAAAGGTGTCCAAGACAGCTGGCTGTATTTTAAAGAAACCCTGTTAAAGGCACAGGAAGATAACATTCTGATGTACAGAAAGAACAGCAAATGTGGACGGCGACCAGTGTGGCTTGGCAGGGAACTCTGCGGGGAGCTGAAACATAAAAGGGAAGCTTACAAGAAGTGGAAGCTTGGACAGATGACAAGGGAGGCATATAAAGATATTGCTCGGGACTGCAGGGATCAAATCAGAAAGGCCAAAGGACAATTGGAGTTGCAGCTAGCAAGAGATGTGAAGGATAACAGAAAGAGGTTCTATAAGTATATCAGCAACAAGAAAAGGATCAGGGGTGGTGTAGGTCCCTCACTGAATGGGGCAGGCATCCTCGTGGAGGATGATGCAGAAAAGGCTGAAGCACTCAATGCTTTTTTACTTCAGTCTTCACAGGGAGGGCCAGCTCCCAGGCTACTACATGGGCTAATGCGGAATGGAGAGAAGAGCGGCCCTCGGTGATGGAAAGTCAGGTTAGGGAACACTTAATGAAATTGGATGTGCACAAGTCCATGGGGCCGGATGAACTGCATCCGAGGGTGCTGAGGGAGTTGGGGGAAGTGATTGCAAAGCCGCTGGCCATTATCTTTGAGAATTCGTGGCGAACGGGGATGGTCCCGGAGGATTGGAAAAAGGCAAATATAGTACCTATCTTCAAGAAAGGGAAAAAGGAGGATCCAGGGAACTACAGACCGGTCAGCCTCACCTCAATCCCTGGGAAAATCATGGAGCAGGTCCTCAAGGAATCCATCCTGAAACACTTGGAGGAAAATAGAGTGATCAGGAACAGTCAACATGGATTCACCAAGGGCAAATCATGCCTGACCAACCTGATTTCCTTCTATGATGAGATGACTGGATTTGTGGATGCGGGAAGAGCCGTTGATGTGGTATACCTTGACTTTATCAAGGCTTTTGATACGGTTTCCCACAGCATTCTCATCGGCAAGTTAAGGAAGTATGGGTTGGACGAGTGGACCGTAAGGTGGATCGAAAACTGGTTAGATCAACGGGCTCAACGGGTAGGAATCAATGGCTCGATGTCTGGTTGGCAACTGGTAACGAGTGGAGTGCCCCAGGGGTCGGTCCTGGGCCCGGTTCTATTCAACATCTTCATTAATGATCTTGATGATGGAATAGACTGCGTGCTTAGTAAGTTCGCGGATGACACCAAGTTGGGGGAAATGGTAGATACTCTGGAGGGCAGGGACAGGATCCAGGGAGACTTGGACAAATTGGAACACTGGGCCGAAAGAAACCTCATGAGGTTCAACAAAGACAAGTGCAAAGTCCTGCACTTCGGACGGAAAAATCCCATGCACTGCTACAGGCTGGGGACCGATCAGCTAAGTAGCAGCGCTGTAGAAAAGGACCTGGGGGTTATGGTGGACGGGAAGATGAATATGAGTCAACAGTGTGCCCTTGTTGTGAAAAAGGCCAATGGCATATTAGGCTGCATCAGTAGGAGTATTGCCAGAAGATCGAGGGATGTGATAATTCCCCTCTATTCGACACTGATCAGGCCACATCTGGAATACTGTGTCCAGTTTTGGGCTCCCCACTACAGAAAGGATGTGGACAAATTAGAAAGATTCCAGTGGAGCGCAACAAAAATGATTAGGGGGCTGGGGCACATGACTTATGAGGAAGGACTGAAGGAACTAGGCTTATTTAGTCTACAGAAGAGAAGACTGAGGGGAGATTTGATAGCAACCTTCAACTACTTGAAGGGTTGGTCCAAAGAGGAGGGAGCTAGGCTGTTCTTGAGGGTAAGAGAGGACAGAACAAGGAGCAATGGTTTCAAATTACAGCTGGGGAGGTCAAGGTTGGATATTAGGAAAAACTTTCTCACTAGGAGGTTGGTGAAGCATTGGAATGGGCTATCTAGGGAGGTGGTAGAATCTCCATCTTTGGAGATTTTTAAGGCTCGGTTAGACAAAACCCTGGCTGGGGTGATTTAGGGGGAGTGGTCCTGATTTTTGGCAAGGGATTGGACTAGATGACCTCGTGAGGTCCCTTCCAACCCTATTATTCTATGATTCTAAGTTGCTACAGATACTGTACTTGGAAAATGCTGAGTAACTGAAAATGAGAGGTGGTTGATGGGCTGTGTTTTCCTTTGTTTAGAAGCTCTGTAAGGGTGGAAGGGAGAGCAGTGAAGTATTTCATTCATTGCTAATAATAAGTAGGTAAGTCTGAGGTAGGCACAGTAACTGTACCTCAATGAACCCTGTGAATAGCAAAAAAGGCGGGAGGGGGCGGAGGGATTTCCAGTTGGATTTTCCAGTTCCTTGCAGTCAGATGTAGCAGGAAGGATGGCACCATATTTATTCTCAATTAGGAGCAGAGAGTGGAATTGCCATAGGGTGGGAGATGATCAAGGAAAATGGAATAATGTGATAAATGTGATATGAGTTGTAATTAGAATGGCAGAATAGAAATTGCACAGAATCACTCAACTAGCCATCTGAAAAATAGGTATTGTACCCTTGAAAAGAAAACATAGGCTAAGGACAACAGGCAACAAGACAACAAGAAAGAATGGCTGAAAGGAAGCCACCAGAAAGAAACAAGAGCTCCTGCTTACTGCACTGTGAATAACCTGGTCTGAGACATCCAAAACAAAAATAAAGAGAAAAAGGTGTACAGGGCAACTGAGGTGATAACAAAGGCAAAGGAGATCCTGAAGAATATGGAGGAATTTCCATAAAATGCAGTCTATATATGCGAGCAAATATCATAAGTGAAAGGAGATTTGAAAGGATCAAAAATGACTTCAGGGACCATCAAGAGAAATGAAAATTTGATTGACACAAGTGATCTTTACAGAGAATCTTCTGATACCCAATAAGAACAAAGGAAAAAGATTCATACTGGGGATCATTTATGTAGATGAAAAGAAAGTTGGATTTCCTAAACATCGAAACGTCCTCTGTGATGGGAGGTGATTGTTTGGATAGGGAAGTGATAAATCTTTTGATGATATTTGATATTTATAAGTATTCATGTTTTGTTCAATCAGTGTTCACATAAACAGGAGTGATCAATGAACAATCGTGTTAACTTGAACTTTTTGTTGATTCATAGAGCATGGTTTGTGAATTGCTATTGTAATAGAATTGAAGTCCATAGTTTCTTCAACTGTTGTGAATACAGACATGTCATTGTATCTGGCAGACCCATGAGTAGGGTCCATAGGATAGTCATATCAGTGACTATGTAACAAGGTGAACGCGTAATGCAATCAAGGGTGAAATTTAGCTGGTGCCATGAGGTCATATCTTGGAACTCTCTTTAACAATGTTCCTCTTGGGAGGCTGTTGAACCATTTAGGATCTTTGTGCTGATCACTGCTGCAAATTTTTTCCCCATATCAGAAAACTTTTTAGATGTAATTTATCTCAACTACTACTTCTACTACTACAATGTATAAAGAAAGAGAGGAAATGGGTAGAATGGAGGAAAATCTGAGGAATCAGATCTTTAGCTAGTTTTAATTAGCATAGCTCCACTGAAGTGAATTTACCCATTTTCTGAGGATTTGAACCCAGTCATCTAGAGTTGTGTGATAGGTTTTTATTTTTAACGTGTAGGTGAACAGCTGAATTCTCAGATGAACCCAGCTACATGAGTAAAGGAGGGGAACAGAAAAGGAAACTAAAGAGGGGGGGAATGAGAGGATGCAAGAAGGTCCCCCAAGACATTAACAGCTATAGCCTTGAAACTCACTAAAACTGCAGGATTGCCTTCCAAGCCCATATGCTGAAGAAGAGTCAGCAGCCCAGGGATCAGACTATACCTGCACTTGAGCTGAAAAGGAGCAGGCCTAAAAGAAGGCATCTACCCTGACTAATGAGGAAGGTCAGAAAATAACACCTTGCTGCCTGAAACTGATCCTCAGGCCAGAGGCCACCATCATTTCCTTGCAGACTGAAAATGTAGCAAACATCCTGATGTCAGCCATCCTTTCACCAAGAGAATCGCTCCTTTGTGCAACATTCATTTTTTTTCTTTGTATGAAATTTTTCTTATGCTTCTAAGAATTTCTGTGGCCCATCTCTGAATCCCTTCTATTTCTATTGTATCTTTTTTTAAGATTGGGCAAATAGAACTGAGCAGAGTGAGAATGCACCATCAATTTATATAACAACATTATAAAATTTTCAATATTTTCTATCTGATTCCTTGGGTATCCTAAAATTTTGTTCACTTTTTGAATACCACACTGCCCTGAATGACTTTCATTGACCTGCCCACAATTACTACAACTGCAAGAAAGAAGGGGTAGAATGAGAATTGGAAGAATGGATTCTGGTGTGTCTGGAGCATGTAGCCCATAGTATCACCTTGGGCTATTGTTACAGGTAAAGACTACTGAATATTTTCCAAAAAGACTTCCCCACAGAGTGAAACATGCTGTGAGCTGAAGGGCATTCTGGGAGTTCTATGTAGGTACTAATATTTTCTTTAAAAAAAAAAATGATCCAGCTCAACCAGAAGTTGTGTGTTTAATAGAGGACCCGTTAGTGAAATTCTATGGCCTGTGTTATACAAGAGACTGTCATGGAGTTATGACTAGGTTAGCCCAGCAACCAAAAGTTAACACTGGCTCTGCTGGTCTCTTTTCAATGGTAGCCTAATAACAACTGGGAGGATAAGAGGGCTGGAAAGCAGAGGGGTGAGGTGACTACCAAAGAAGGATGGGAAGAGGACTCCTGACAGCAAGCAGCTGAAAGAGCCGCTCAGGGACAATGCTTAGAAAGAGACCAGATCAACAGGCTGTGAAGAGCCTGGGGGAAGGTAGAAAGGCGCTCAGGTTAAATCTGGAGCTGATGAGCCCTGAGCCAGTTTATCTAGCTCAGGGGTCTGCAACCTGCGGCTCCGGAGCCACATGTGGCTCTTTAGCTGCCTCCTTGTGGCTCCTGACTCCTCTGCCAATAAGACCGAGGGACCCTGCAGGAGGCCTGCACCAGGCTCTGGGCTTCCCTCCCACCAGGGGACCCTGCTGCAGGTGCCCTGGCCCAGCTTCCCCCAGCCAGGAGGCCACACCCATTGTGACTCTCAAAATGCTTGGTTATTGAAGGAATTTTTAAAAATGGCTCTTCTTATCTTTTGAGTTGCCAATCCCTGATCTAGCTTAACTGCCCTGAACTAGAACCCAGTGGAGTGGGCGGGGCTGGATTTTCCTATCAACCCCCTGACAAATTTAAGAGAGGAGAGAAGGTTTTCAGATTCCAGGGCACCAGGAATAGACTAACAGGCCTGTCAGACTGAGGCCTTGTCTAGACTGAAAAAACTGCATCGATCCGATTGAGCCAGCGGCGTAGACCCGCTCAGTCGATCCCAGAAGCACTCTCCAGCCGACACAATAGCTCCACCCCTTCAAGTGGAGCAAGGCTGCATTGACTGGAGGGCACTTCAAGTCAATGGAACCTAGTGAAGATGCGGTGGTGAGTAGGAGTAATTAAGTCAGCAGGAGATAAGTCAGCACGCAGATTGCATATCTGCCCCCCCCCCCCCCCCGCAGTGTAGATTTGATCTCAGTGAGCTTAGGTGTCATGCCCACCTGGCCAGAGAGGGCATTGATGCACTGACTTGTAGACACCAAGCTCAATGATCATTCATAATGGTCCATTCTGATCTTAAAATCTATGAATTTTGTAATTGTTTAAAATGCTGTCCTCGACCTAATGCATCTTAGAAGGTGCGTCTACACTTGTAAATTAAGTCGACTTAAGATGGCTTAAGTCGACTTAATTTACCCTGCATCTACACTACAGTTTCCTTAAGTCGACTTAAGCAAGCTGCTTAAGTCGACTTAAGGAAAATAAAGTCAACTTAATGAAAATTAAGTCCACTTTATTAAACCTACTTTTAGGTCGACTTTAGGCTTAAGTCGACTTTTCTAAAGTCGACTTAAGCCAGTGTAAACCTGGAGTAGCCCTAAGTCGACTTAGGGCTACTCCAGGACTCCCCCACTGCTCTCCCTGCCGGGGGGACCACAGGGGGAGCCTGGCATTCCCCCCCCCCCACAGGGCAGGGCAGAGCCCTGCCCACCCTGCTGCTATGCCCTGCCAGGGTCCCTGTCCCCCTTTGCCTCATTGTCCCCATGTACAATGGGGCAAAGGCTGAGCCCCCTGGTACTGGGCAAGGGGTGCCCCCCTGCCACCGTGGACCTGCCCAAGGTTCCCCTAGCCCCTGAAGTCGACCTAGTCGTCCAGTGTGGATGCTCAAGGTCGACTTTGTAAGTTCCCCCCTAAGTCGACTTTAAATTTAGGTGTGGAAATTTAGGTGTGGACATGCTAAGTCGACTTAGCTAAAATCGACCTAAATTTACAAGTGTAGACATAGCCAGAGTGACTACACCACTGAAGAGCAGTGCCACTGGCATCCAGTCTAATAAAAGACTAGATTGAGAGGCCTGCCATTTTTCTTGGTCTGACCAGATGGCATTTGGAAAGCAGGAGGAAATTAAAAATCTTACACAGGACACAGTACTTAAGAAACTGTGTAAGGCAATGGCACAGGAGCTGCCTTAGGACAAACAGTGGGTGGAAAGGCCCAGTGTTAGGCTTCTCTTACTCACTTTCTGGCCATGAATCTGTAGTGAAGAACAGCATCGATTCTGGATCAAGTCCTAACTATTTGTTGGTGGGATGACATAATGGTGTGAGCTGAGGGGGCAATGAGAAGCTGAAGAACTTCCTGTGAGCAAGGATACGTTTTATCATCTCTGTGTAGAGCTTAGCCTGCCATCAAAGCAAACCTCTCCCCAGATGAGAACTGCAAGAGAATAACATGGAGTGTCACCTGCTAGCACTCATGTTTGGTGTGGGCATGTCTACAGTTGGAGACATTGTTCAAGTCGAGTGGAATGTGTGATTGCTCATAAAAACATCCCTGAGGTATTAAAAGTCTTTCTGTGTAAACTAGGATTCCCCCATTGTAGAAAAAAAATTGATTATTTGCCATTCCCTACCCATTCCAGAAGTATAATAGTACATCAACCAGGAAGATTACTATTCCATTAAATTCATGATGTAGGGCTCACAGAGAAGGTTCACTCAGCTGACCAGCCAAAATGCACTGTGCTTGAATTTTCAAGAATGTGGTAGGTGCATATATCATGCATTAGAAATGAAGGAGTTAAGGAGCAACTCTGGGCCTTGGCAGTCCCACCCAGCTGCACCTGCAGATAAGGCACCAGCTGGAGGTGGATCTTAAGAGGTTGAGACATCTTAGAAAGGGCCTGACAAGGCAGGGAAAGAGACTCATCCAGAGAGCTCCAGAGAAAGCATGATGCAGAAACCTTCTCCTAGAGTGGGAGAGTCTGTCCGCTGAGCCCAGAGAAGGGCTAAAAGTTCAACTAGTACCTTTTCTCTTACTACTTTGAGACTGACTGCAAGACTTGGACAAGAGAATAGGTGGTAGGAATTGACCCAGGGCCAATAAGGCATTCATGGGTGGTGGACATTTGGTAACCCTTGGAGGGCCCTAGGCCAGAGCTCAATGGAGTGGAAGGGCCAGGTGCCCCAACAACCCCAACCACATTAAGAACGGCATGAAAACCCTTCTAGACACCCCCCCCACACTGCACCCTTGGGAAGGAAGAAAAGGATAAATAGCTTTTGAAACCCCAGACAGAGACTGGATGCTCATTGGGGTCAATAGCTGAACCCCCATATCTTCCTAGGAACTCTGTCACACTAGTGGGGGGGAGCTAACACTGAAGAGTAACCTGACTGGAGGGTCAAGCCAAACCCCAGCAAAAGAAATACTGCCCCCAAACATGCGGGTGGCTTGGGGGACAGAGTAGAGACATGGCTAACAGAGGCCTAACCCGCTAACCATGAGGTGGTTCCACCAGCAAACACCATCTACCACAAGAACTCTATGTTGTATGAAAAGGGAGAGAAAGGAGCACTCTTCCCACCACAAACCAGAGAAACAAGGGGCTCTGTGTTCACATAGCAGTTCTTGACAAACCTGCTTGGATTATAATTTTTTGCTAGTGAAACCTACTCCACCTACTGCTTCAGCTAGAGTGAAAAGATGAACCTGGCTCTGGAAGAGAAAGCTACGGCTGGACTTGCCTTTTCAGTCCCTAATCTTAATTTGCCATGTTTTATTTGGCCCAGTATTTTAGAAAACAAAATGTAAGGCCTGGAATGAGGAGTCAGAAAGGGCTGCTATATTTCACCGTCTGGAAATTCATAGGATGCTTAGATCCAACACTGCTGGAAGTATCAAGAGATCTAATGTGATACAGGGAATCCTCTGCCAGTGTTTTACCTCTGCAGCAGCAAATGGGGAGAAAAGTATAAACTGGCATCCAGACCCAATGAACTTGATTCCATTTTGGGTCTTCAGCTTCCAGAGAAATGCAGCAGCAGAAATTCTAGAGCCGCTGCTTTAGGAGGGAAACTACTACACCAGAAATGGATGGTGCTGGCCAGGGAGCATTCAGGGGACATGCCGATTCAAATAATTCTAGTCTGCTGATAGAAGGAAAAGGAAAAAGGCAGAGACCTGGCCACAGTTTAAAGCAAGCTTCTGGGGCTTAATTTACCCTCAAGATCCGAGGATGCAAATTGCATTCCTCTGTGCTAGCGGGGGTGAATCAGTCCAGTATCTGCTGTGGGTAACAGGCTGAGCAGAGACTGAGCTGATCATGTTAGTCATCATTTTTCCAATTATGTACAACATGTTTTATCTTTTTCATCATGCCTGTGGGAAGGGGTGGGGATATGGAACAGTTTTTAGACAGCATAATCATCTGTTCTTTTTATATACCTCTCTTGTTGACACTCTTCAAAGCATTTAAGATAAAGTGTCATTTCCTCTAGCAGAACTGTAAAAATGACCCCACACATTTTATAATAAATCTTGAATACACATATACCAAGGCTGACAAACCAAGGCTCAGGGGAAGACACATTCCATAGGTTACTTTTGTGCAGATGTACTGTGTCCAAACAATGGGAATAAAATATGTAAAAGATGTACTACTTGAGTAGATGGGAGGAAGGATACAGGAGTTAGTTGCTAGAGAGAGGGAGGAATGGAGGGTGTGACGAGTATAAAGGAGGCGTTAGACTGGAAGGTACTTAACTAAGGCTGCTGGTGAAAATGCTACATTATTATGCTCAGCTACATTCTTGGTGTTTCTTTCTAACAACATCATGAACATTCCCAATCTCCTGCCTAATTAATGAAGCTGAACTTTTTAAAACCATCTTCCTGATACGAACTTCACGTTTCATGTAGTGTTTTACATGTTATTAAAGTTGTTGTATTCATTTGCCTCATGACACTATGACAAGCAGACTGTATAAATAGGAGGAAAAAAATGTAAGTAAAAGTATTTGTAAAAGTTTTATCCCTTTTTTTTCTGCTGTCTCCATTTCTAATTCTCTTGCATTCTGTAATCCTTCAGATGTCCTACCAGCCTCCTTTTGTTGTTCCCTTAGGCTCAGCTGCAGCTTTAGCTGCTACCTTATCTCCCATTGCAACTCCAGGAATATTTTATCCTTTAGCATCTTTTTTTCCTCTGGCAAGTTGCTAAGGTGTTTTGTGTTTGACCTGCTTTGTCCTTTCAAAGTCCCACTAGTGAGAGGTGGAGACATCTTAGGGACCACTGAATTTTCTCCTTTTGTGAATTTGGCATTGTATGTGCATCAGCAGGAGCTACCAGAAATTCAGAAAAAAAAAATTAAGGATGCACTACAGTTCTGAATGGTCCCTGTCTTGCAAGTTTGGAATGAAGTTGCCTCTGTCCATTTAAAGCGGTAGAGACTATATTAAGTACAATCTTGGGAGAATACAGTCTATATCTTCCTAAATACCATGGATGGTTTTATGGCAAGATGTTTCATTCTTACCTGGAGCACCTGAAAGGAAAACAAAAGGAACCAAAAAACTATACTAAATACACTTTACTAAAATTACTTTGTCCAATGTTTGGATTCTTACAAAATCTGTATAAGCCAGATAAGTGAATTTAACTGGTGACAGCAGGCCATTGACAGATGATGATGATTACTCCCCTCTTCTGTTCAAGAGTACCTTAAACATGCTACCGATCTGCACAGATGATATGATGATGATACAGTCTGATGCCCTCGTATAGTGTACAGGACACATCAATCTTAAAAGAATACAGAAAGAAGGTAACTAGTTGTGGGATGGCTGGGGAATTGTCTGCACTTACACTGTAAGAATGGAAGGGAAAACATAAAATCCAAGATAAACTTTTTCTGAATTAAATACCTCTACCAACACCTCCCACTAAGCTCATTCCATTGTTAGTGCTTGGGCCATCTGGTTCTGTTTATAGCAATTAGTGCAAACAATAAGTATGGATTTTTAATAGGCTTCAGTTATGTCTGGTCTCTTATTTAAGATTTTTATTTTTATAACTCAGCGAAGTGTGGCCGCCATGTGAGGGTTATCACCAGAAACTGTGCATCCCTTCCCATCTCTTGGGAAATTATTCCACAGTCAGAAACATCAGTCAAAAAGCTCTTCCAGATATTCTGCATATATTTTCCTTTTCTGTATTTTATCCTAGTATTCCTATTGCTACTTCCTTGTATCACACTGTAAATAACTCTTCTCTTGGATATTGACAAACCCCACACTCCCTGCCACACAAACACACCATTCATCAGCCAGGTTGTTCTCAGCTCCAGTATACTCTTTCAGTCTTATTTCTAGGCCATGTAGAACTAGATGACACAAGTGATGATTTGATAGAAACAAGAATGACTACAGGAGTTGAAATGAAGATGTGTTGATACAGGCAATATTTACAGTGATCATTCTGTTGCCAGGCTCAAGTGAAGAAAAGAGAAGGTGGTTAATAGAAACCAACAAGAATTTGTCTTTGGCAATAATACTAATATAATAATGCCTCACTTTTATATAGTGCCTTTTTCAGTAGATCTCCTTGGGTGCATCTACACTTACAAGGTAGGTCGGCTTAAGGAGGCTTAAGTCGACCTAAACTACTCCACGCCCACACTGTGCTTTCCTTAAGTCGACATAAGCATTTCCTTAAATTGACTTAATAACGCCTCGTTTTAAGTCGACTTAAAGCTTAAGTCGACCTTATTTGGTCAACATAAACCAGTGTGGATGGGGATTAGCGCCTAAATCGACCTTATTAAGTCGACTTAAAGTGTTAAGTCGACTTAATAAGGTAAAATAAGGGACTATGTCAACACTAGAAAAGTTAAGTCAACTTCTGTTAAGTCGACTTAATAAAGTCGACTTAACTTTTCTAGTGTAGGCATAGCCCTAGTGCTCAAAAGAGTTAAGGAGTGATCCCACACGTAAGAATAAAATCTGATCATTAATGGTGACATATCATGTAACATGTTGAAAAGTGCAGTCATAATTCAAATGCAAGGAATAATGAGCCTTTGTCAAGGAGCAGTTCCATTTTGAATTTTGTGAGAGAAACAGAGCTTTGTCTTGGAATTTTTTCACTGCATATAAGAACTCCTGCAATGGCTGAATGCAGAATTTACACAATCTCGAATGCGATATGTCTGCCTCAGTTTATACCAAATCTAGCTGGCATTCATTGATCATTTCTTGGACCATGACCAACAGTGTTTCTTCACAGCTGTTCTCACGAATCTAAACAACTGCTTTGATTTGCTCTAACAGTCTAAACTGACCCTATGACTTACACTTCCCTGCATTTATTTTCCTCCCATTTTTAAAATTCTCCATCTTCAAGCATCTGACAAAGTGGGATTTGCTACCATGAAAGCTCATGAGATAAATAAATTTGTTAGTCTTTAAAAGTGCCACTCGACTCCCTGTTTGTTCAACAGAGACTGTTCATTACAGCAGAAGCAATTTATGTTGCAAATGTATGCCCAAGAACACAAGATTTTTTTAAAATGTAGATTACCGCTAATAAATTAGAGGTACTGAGGTTTGTGTCTGTGTTTATTGCAAATTTAATTTTTTCACCTGAAATTCACCCCAAATAGTCATTGTTATGAACTTGTATTGAAATAAGTTTAGCAACTGATATTTGGTTTCAGGATTATCAGATTTTTTAGTATATTTCAAGAGTTTAAAAGTACATTGGCATACATTGCTATATGTTTTAATCCCAGCACTTGGAATAATGTCATTAAGAAAAACTTTTACTGATGTCACCTGTGTCCCCACAATGCAGTGTTTGCCCAGTTGCCATGGACTCCATTTAACAGTTTGTAGCTAGAAGAAGTTGAGGAGCGTGGCAATTGTTTTCAGAGAACCACATTAGGAAAGTTTATATGTTTTATTGAATGTCCTTGGCAATGCGAGAGAGAGGGAACAGAGGTGGAGGGAAGAAGAAATGCTAAGAGAAAAAGTAAAATTCATGACAGTAGTGTTGTTTATAGCCAGAGAGTAATCAGATATGTCCAAAAGCAAGAAGAAGAACTAAAAAATGGCTCTAAGAGGGTGCATGGAAATCTCAAGACTGAAATCATGGAAGCCCTTGTACTGATCAGAAATGTATGGGTGTCAGAAGACAAGACTATCCAGTTGGGATCTTGCCCACCACCAGAAGAGGAGGCTCCACAGCCTGGTTTTACCACTGATCCACCATACCAGAAAAGGAAAATGCCAAGTAACTGACAGCCATTGTTCCCCACACTTAAGAGGAGGGCCACCTGGCAGAGCTCAGATTCTTTCCACTGCCATCTAAAAAGCATGCCAACATGTCAGGGTTCAGTTGTTTTCAAAGAATAAGGTAGAAGATATCACTACACTAAGGAACATAGTACAGACTCTGTACTTTATACTAAATTATGCCAATAGCTATATAATCCAAGGAAGACCATATGTTGAATTTGCACTGTTTCTATATTACATGTCTTGAAACAGTACAACAAAAATATTTTTATAAATTGCTACAGTCTTATAATGCAACAGTGTAAAAGACTTATTTCATACACTGGATTGCCTGGTTTATAATGCTACCTGTATAGCTCTCTCCTTCATTTGTTTCAGGGATCATTTTATTTATTTATTTGGTGAAAAGAGTTTTAAAAGCACTGAAAAAAGAGTATTAACATGTACCGTATATGCTCGCTTACAAACTGACCCACGTATAAGCCGACCCTGGCTTTTAAAGCCCAAAATCCGGGAAAAATGCACCACCTGTGCATAAGCTGAGGGTCAAACTTTATTACAGAAGGCCACTCCAGGGCCAATCCCCTTTTCCCCCCCTCCCCGCTTTTTCCTGCTCCTCACCCTCCGCCCCCAGCCATTCCCCGCTGCTCTCGGCAGGGAAAGGCTGCAGGCGTAGGGGTAACAATGATATTTCCCTGTAAACCCAAATGCCGATCCGCGTATAAACTGAGACTAGCCTTTTAAGCTCTTTTTTCGGCACAAAAAATCTCAGTTTATATGCAAGTATATACGGTATATTACAATTGTTGTAGCTCAGTTTCCTCTGACATGACTGGTTTTACTCTGGTGTAAATGATTTACTTCAATGGAACTATTCTTGATCCATGTAGATGAAAGTAAGAGAAGAACCAGGTTATATATATTGAGTGTAATGTTGCTGCTATATTAATAACAGTCATTACATTTTCCATGTGTAGTCTTTGGCCAGAGGAATGTTTTTATGGAAATGTTGAAATGAATTGGACAAGTTGTTTCTGAGATAAGGACTGGAGAAAACAATAGGTGTTGTTCATTGTTGAAAATATGTCTACTTTTTTTTGTCATTTTGTAGCTCAGACGTGGGTTGCCCTAGAAACTTCACATTTGTTTTAATCAAGTGTACTTGATGAGATCTAGTGCACAACAGTAGTTTCTAAAGGACAGAATGTTTTATTATGGAGTTACTCACTAGCGGTTTGCTACAGCCCTGAAACTTCTGTCAGGAGGCTGTCAAAGGTTTTGAAGCTCTGGCACTGGAGTGAGAAAATTCAGGTGCTATAACAGGGGCCCAGTTAAATTTGGGAACTGTGCTAAGGATCTAACTAACACATAAATACCTTTTCAGATATCTCCTTCAGAGCCCTTCTTTCACACACAGATTCATACAGCACTCATGACCTAGATTATCTTCTGCATTTAACTTACACAGAGCACAGCAGAAAGCTGGACATTCTCAATGAGCCAGTTACTGCTTGTTGATTTTTCTGCCTAGCCTTTGGTGCAGGTTCTACTCTATGCTACCAAACAGTCTCCTTAGGAGCTGGTTTACCCTGCAGAGTTTTGCAGCAGTGTAACTACACCAGTGTAATTGTACCAGTGCAAGCGCACTGTACTACTGTAAAAAGTGACTTGCCATGGTGCAATTTACGTGGGTTTCAAAGCTGCAGTAGCATAAGTTAATTTTACATTGGTGTGGTTTATCTACTGTAAGGGTTTGCTCTGCTGCAAAAGTCACCATTACAGACCACCCTTCAGGGACCATCAGTCTGGGCTTGCCAGGATGCAGGATGCTCCAGCCTCTCTTTATTCCCACTCCCCTTATACCCCCTTGCTATACTATTTCAAAGACTCACATAGACAGCAGGGAAAAGTGATTGACTCTGCAGAGGAAACAATGAAATTGACTAGATGCAAACATCTGCAAAATGCACGAAATGAACAATATTTCTTGTAGTCACAGCACCAATTAAGTGCTTAGAGAAGAAGGAATGATTCAAGGACCTCACTACAGATCTGTGAACTGTCTTTGATCAAGTGCTCACATACTACTTTTCCCATGTACCCCGGCCTCATTGAAGGCTTGTTTCTATCAAATAGTGGGCCTACTCCTCCTTTGCTTGCAAACAATAGCTGTTTTGGTTTAATCTGCACTAGAAGCACTACATCCACGCAGCTGCACCAATGCATCTGGTGAAGGCGCTCTGGGCCATCATCATAACAAATCTACCTCCATGAGAAGCAGTAGCTGTGATGGTGGGAGAAGCTCTCTCACTGACGTGCTGCTGTCCACACAAATATTTAGATCAGTGTAACTTGCGTTGTTCAGGGGAGGCTTATTCACAACCCTGAGCAACATAAGTGGTAGTCTTTACAAGCCCTTTATTTTACATTGATGTAGAGGGGAACAGGACTGAGCTCCCCGTGGGGGGACCATTGATTTTCAGCAGCTGCAGTTGGAGGATGGCAAGAAAGTCAGACTGAAAGCTCCACAGCAGCACTAACAGATACAATAAAAGTACGGTATCATCCCTATTATTTTTCACACCTTTCTCTATCCCTTCTCCCTTTCACAGCATCTCCTCATCACTGAAACATTGCCTCTGCCTTTCCACTTACCTTAGCTATGTTATGATGCAGAAACCCAGTACTCCCTCAAGCCTGAGTCAATAAATCACTAAACAAACAAATTAAATAAATAAGACAACGAGATAAAGGAAATATCCCATGCAATCACCACAGAGAAGTAGAATGCAGAGTAAAAAGTTCATTCTGGCAAACAGTAATGATGCTATAACTAACACCCACTATCTATGTTATAGATATATGCTTATGTTATATAGAAATGTGCTGAAAAGTAAGTAGGCCCAAAAATCTATTTCCAAAAAATAGGCCTGACAATAGTCCAGCGAGGCTTGGAAAAATGTGAGTTAAATGAAAGCAACGAGAAGTCCTGTGGCATCTTAGAGACTAACAAAGATGATTTGGGGGGGGCCTATGCACCTGATGAAGTGGTTACCAGCCCACGTAAGCTTATGTCCCCCCCCAAAGTCTTTTTGTTAGTCTCTAAAGGTGCGTCTACACTTGTAAATTAGATCGACTTAAAGTCGACTTAGTTAAGTCGACTTAGCTAAAGTCGACCTAAATTTCCGAGTGTAGACATAGCCTAAGGTGCCACAGGACTCCTCACTGTTTTTGCTGAAAATAGGCTAACCGGGTTACCCCTCTGAGAATTAAGTGAAGTGAGACAATGGAGATCCACATTAAAGATAAGTTGTTAGGGCATAAACTGGGTAATGCTGTAAACATGGTTTGAACCCAGCTGGTTTTTAATGTGTTTAAATAAATGTTAATATGGCATTTATACTGATGTTAATTAAGATTATGCTTAATCTTAAATAGCCAGTAAGAAAGTCTAAAATATTTAATTATGGAAATATAGAGATGGGAAATAGTGGATTTAACATTAATTCATTAAGAGCCATTATTATAATTGATTAAAAAAAGGGTAGCATGTTAATTTTAGATGATGCACACCTATACACCATCAAAGTACTTTTAGAGACAGGACTATACCCATTCATATTATCCAGGCTCTGCTCATTCCAGGATGCATCATTTAATCTTAGAATGTGACTATCAATGCAGTGTGTGATTATATTGTGATGTCTGTTTGCTTTACTTATGTTAAATAAAGTCCTTACTTCTATCGTTCATTGTGCCATTCACAGTCCTCCACTAAATTTAATTATCTGTAACCTCCCTGCAGTTTTGGACCTTAAAGAACTCACTTTGGTTTTATTCTTTATCTTTAGATGATTAATTGGGAATACGTAATCAAAGGGTACAAGCCACTGCATGCAGCACACACACACGCTCACACAGAGAACCATGGCACGAATGTGAAACACACAGTACACACGGCAATCAGCTGTCATAAAATGTGGAGAAGATAATTATTCGATCAAGGTGGCTACCATTATGGTTTGGTAGCTCTGAAGTAAAACATTAAAAGTCATTTAACTTTCTCACAGATAAATATTCAAATGTCAGGTGGTTTTTTTTAAACTATCTTTCTCCAGCAGCCAAGAAAGATGAATGTGAGAGAAGTCTAGGCTTCAACTCGATCAGCAAGTCCATACTAACGTACGACTTCTGTGGTCTGCACTATAGCATTAGAATGTGGTAGCTAACATTCTTTAAAATCATCTTTTTATTCTAGTCATATATTCTCTTTGACTGAAGTCCCACTCCTATGAAGCTTATCAACTCCAAATAAGGCCTAACCTTGCTGTCTCTCCCTGGTCCTGTGAAGCTCATCATTTCTGCATGTGTTCTAGCCATAGTGCACTCTGTATTCCTTCAGAATTTGTCATCCCTAAAGGCCTAGAGAGCAGACTTCTATAATATTTTAAGCCAGAAGTTCTAGGGTTATCTAGGTCCCTTGGGCCAGAGGAACTTGTTATGTTCCCGGATGTCATAGTCCTGAAGTGTATCTCTACATCTGCAGTCTGTAAACCTGCACAAGTCCTTTGTAGGACCCCGAAGACTTTATTAATGCTGCCAGGGACCTTGGGGTGTGTCTACACTTGTAAATTAAGTCGACTTAAGCTTGCTTAAGTCGACTTAATTTACTCTGCGTCTACACTACACTTTCCTTAAGTCGACTTAAGCAGCTGCTTAAGTCGACTTAAGGAAAAGTTAAGTCGACTTTATAAAACCTAGTTTTAAGTCGACTTTTGGCTTCTAAAAGTCGACTTAAGCCAGTGTAGACCTGGAGTAGCCCTAGCTCGACTCTAAGTCAATTTAGGGCTCTCCAGGACTCCCCCACTGCCCTCCCTGCCAGGGTGGCTGGCACACGGAGAGCCTGGCATGCTCCACCACAGGGCAGGGCAGAGCCCTGCCCACCCTGCCCCTATGCTCTGCCAGGGTCCCTGTCCCCCTTTGCCCCATTGTACCCAGGTACAATGGGGCAAAGGCTGAGCCCCCTGGCACTTGGCAAGGGGTGCCCCCCCCTGCCACCATGGACCAGTCCCAGTTCCACCTAGCCAGTGTGGACGCTCTAAGTCGACTTTGTAGGGTCCCCCCAAAGTCGACTTAAAATTTAAGTGTAGACATGCTACGTCGACTTAAATTAAAACGTGTAGACATAGCCTTGGAGCCTTGATTAAGACCCTGGAGGCCTCTCAGCAGTCCCAATGAATATTTCTAAAATGAACCATCCAACCTTGCAAAACTGCTGTAAGGCCTTACCCCTCATTAAGGACAAAGGATTAAAATAAATGTGAAGATTTTCAATCAAGTTGTCAACGAAATGTGATATTCTGAAAAAAGTACTTTTCACAAAGTGAAACTCGTTCTCAAGTTCTTGTAGTGCTGAAACTCCTTGTCCAACTAATCTGTATCTTTACACAACAAACAAATTAACAAATACTCTGACAGAAGAATAGACACAGGCTACATGTCAAGGAGAAAATTGCTGTTTTAAGGAAACTGTGGTGGGAAGATTTGGCTTGCAAAAGTTTTTAGTATGGAATGCTACCGTAGCTCCATAATATGCAGCCAAACTTTGAGATAGTACAGAGCACTTTAAAAAATATTAAAATGATTCAATAAAATCATCAGTAACCAAGTTGTGGTATTGTCAATTGTACTGTAGAAGATATTGCATAAGTGGGAAAAACATAATCTCTGTTTCACATTAGTACTGTCACATGGGTGAGTCAGAAATACCAGTATCCACTGAAATCTGCTTTATACAAAATGAAACAGAACAACTGTTTCTGGTTTCAGCCAACTTTAAAATCACATTTATACTGGAATTATTTTTATCTATTACTGTTGCAAGGAACAAGATGACTATAATTAAAAGAGATTAAAGAAAATGTATATATTTTTACTTTATGCATTGGCAGCACTTTGGGCTACTCAAAAGCTCATTGAAGTCAATGTGTCTTTCCTTTGTATACAGTTCCTACATTATAATCAGATTCTTCTGTTGTTTGCGTGGGTCTTTCCCACATACACAGGAGAGAAAAACAGTATTAAAAATAGGGGAAACTGATTGTAAAGCTTCAAAAATTGGCAGAGGGGCTCAATGACACAGCTATAGTATTTGGAACTAGAACCCTGTGCGGATACAAATATGTGGATCCGCATCTGATCTGCATCTGCAAGAAATGGTCCGTGGATATCCATGTTGTATCCGCGAATGCGGATATAATGTGAATATCTGTGGATAGCTGCAGACTTGCAGGACTCTAGCCCTGCACAGATGCAAATATGTGGATCTGTATCCAATCTGCATCTGCAAGAAATTGTCTGTGGATGCGAATATCAACGGATATAATGCGGATATCTGTGGATTTGCAGGGCTCTATTTGGAACCACTTTTAACTTAATTCTTTTAATCATCTATATTTCAAGTTGATAGTGTCCCTTTTACAGTTGAGGTATCACTGACAGGGGACATTGCACACCTAAGAAATATGAAGATGATCTACATGGATCTGACCCTATACCTTAAAGACAGAGAGGGTTTTTAATTATCATGATTAATTATCCTGCTACCTTGACCCCTTTGTTCTGGCCCCATCTGAACAAAAGAAATGTAAACCTGGTAAATCTGGCCAGAAAGGAATTCCCCTAAGAAGAAACCCCATGTGGTATAGAGATGCCATAATGTCTCTGTGCTGCATCCCCTGTTGAAAAGAGTTGGTAGGGTCCATGATCAGAAAAGAGGGATTGTGGGAGAGAAACCTTTAAAGCCGTAGTCAGTCAGGTGCTACTCAGTTCAGCCCTGAAGTTGTATAACCTTCTAGGGACCTAACAAGATGACAGAAGAATCCAGAAAAAAAGGGGGACCAAAAGTAGTGCTAATCCTCCCGCTCTGCTCTCATTTAGATCTGGACCAAGTAGAATTTGGCTGAACATGCGGATGAAGCCCATATGGGCTGGACTAGGTTGTGTCTGTGTATTTATTATAAACATTTAGTGCCAAACCCTATAGCCAACAGTTCACTCAGAAAGAGTAGCCAGACTAAGCTGTAGCTGGGAAGTTTCATTGGGTTCCATTGGGAAAAGAGTTCTCCCCATTCCAAGCCATGGAATGGCTGTTTCTGCAGCCTCAGGATTACCTGGATCCATGTATGAACATATCCACTGACTCTGCTCTCATCCCTTTGCTACCACCATTTGTCGTGTGATTTCCCACGTAGGCAGAGCTTGCAGTGGCTTGTGGGCCAGCGCTAGTGTAGGTCCATGGCACTGCTATCCTACTGCTGTAGGATGATTGTTCTGCAAGAGAGGAAGCATTGATTAAATCTATTGCACATGTATAGCAAGGAGCATGTCCTCACATGTCACTCAGTGTCCTGGAGACATTTTTATGCCTTTCAAAGGCTCCTCCTGCCTTTCCACTGTGCAGCTGAGCCTCGGAAGAGGCATGTTTGGGACCTTAATGAACCTATCTTTATTTTATGTTAGTTTAAAATTAAGTTCAATATATTTTACTTTGATGCTTTTAAAAATTTTGCAACAGTTTTGAAAATTACCACTTTGCTGAAATACAATATGACAGATTGGAATTGAAAATTGAACTACAGAGAGAACAAAATCCTAAAACATAAAACTGCTCACAGGAAAAGTGAAAGGGGCCTTTGTTACATTTACTAAACACACACACAAATAAAACCTATGGCCACATAGATTATAGACGAGACAATCAGTCCAGGTAGAATTTTCAGAGCCAAATAGGATAAAATCCAGTGCTCCCGTCTAGATCAGAAGTCAGTCCCCCTCTGACAGAGTGGTACTCCTACCTCTCACCAAGGGAAGTGCAAGTGAGAGGAGTTAGGAAATTTGAGGGGTCATGGTCAGTCCTGAAAACATTGTATTCAGGTGAATATCCCCATTTGACTTGAATGGGATTGCTCCGGACTTCAAGCATTTGCAGAATCAGACCCATGGCATGATATGCCTATTTCCATAATGATCCTGGTTTCTGATCTGAGTCAGTCTCAGGCCCTTTTTGGCTATGTCTACACTGGCAAGTTAGTTCAAATTAAGGAGGCTTAATTCGAACTAACTAAAGCCATGGCTACACTAATTTCTTAGTTCGAATTAACCGGCCATTGAAATGAATGGGGACTAATTCGAACTAAGCAAGTGCTTGCTTAGTTCGAACTAACGTTCCAGTGTAGCCATGCTAGTTCGAATTAAGCTAATTCGAACTAACTAAAATTAGTTCGAATTAGTTAGTTTGAACTAATTCAAACTAATTTTAGTAAGTGTAGACATAGCCTTTGTGTTTAGACCCTCCAAAACTTAAAGTGATCTCTGAAAGAGTTTCATTTAACTAACACTGGGAAAATATATTTAATCACTGTGGTGAAATTTGTCCAAGTGCGGAGGGCCCAGACACAGCCCTGCACAACATTTAAGCCCCAGTTAAACCACATGTTAAGACCGAAAGGCTTGATTTATCATCATGCTATTACAGATTTATGTTCATAGCATTACACAGGCATAAAATGGGAATGATTTAAAAGTAAATCAGAATCAATGTTTTTTCCTCACTACACAGCCTGGATAAGTGGGCTGGGGGCTATAGATTTTTTTGGAGGGAAAGAAAGGAGGAATCTTGCCTCCCAGGCCACTGAGCTGCAACAGAGCCATTCTTAAGCCATTGCTCCAATCTAGTAATTGGTACAGCTTGCAGTCCTCCTTCCTGGCTCCCCTGTAGAGGGGAAGGACCAGAAAATCTGCAGAGTCGTGGGTCTTCATCCTTTTCCACTCTTTATTCCATGCTTCCAAATACAGCACTGAACCTGGAGCCCTCAAAATGTTGGTCTTCATTCTGGTCAGGGGTTGCAAGCTCTCTGTATGACCTCCCCAGTTCTGCTCCTTTTTTGCAGAGTGGAGCTGCACTTATTCCGTGCTGGCTTCTTTTGTTTGTTTTGTTTTGTTATATACTCCCTATTTAAACTACAATAACTGGGGTTGTGTCTTTAACTGTGACAGTTAAACTAAAGATCATTTTAACGGTCAAATTTGAAAATGCTGGCCTTTTAGGGGGGGCATACTTTCAGAAATTATTTGTGCCTGCAATTTAGGTCACTTAGATGTGGTCACAAATCCAAGTGACCTGAACTATTACTAAAAAATAAATCAACTAATAAATGTGGGTACAACACAGTTTCCACAATTATTTGTGCCTATGATTTTGTGGAAGCAAAATGGGAGACCTGCTGGAAACCTGTTTAAAAATATGAAGCTAAATGACTGATAATACATAAAACAAAAATTGTTCATCATAGGGAACTTGAAACATCACTTTCAAGGGACTAAGGGATTGATCCTACAAAGTGCTGAACACTAGTCTAGATCTAGTAAAGGATTTACTTAACAGCGCTCATAAATCAAAATTAAACATATGCTCAGTGCTTTGCTGACTGGGGTCGGAGAGCTCAGGACCTTGCAGGATTGAGCCCACAGTCAGATTAAAAATCATATATTTAAAATGTTTTACTAGTATGTTTACATTTAACACCTAATTATGTAAATTGAATTTAAAATCTGCCATACCCACCTTCACTATTTATACTGTTTGTTTAGCTTTTCCATTGTGCTCAGCTTGTAGAAATGAAAATACCATAGTGAGTTTCACTCTTCTTTAGACTCAATTTCTGCCTCAGGCAGTAGGCACTAGTTGCTTGCTGTGATGTGTGGGTTACAGAAACTGTTTCAAAGTGGGAATAGTTGATAAGAGTTGAAGGGCCTGTTCCACAGTGCTATGCCAATTCACACCAGCTGAACACCTACTCACGAATCTTTTTTTATTAAATAAAAAACTACTTTCCTTTTAATATATAAAACCAAATCATGGAAACATTTTCATTGTTCTTAGCTTTTGAAAAAGAAACTTGAGAGATAGGGGCAGGTTTAAAAAACACTAGTTACTGAAATACTAAAGCACATAATTTCGCTTGCATTGTAGCCTTGAGACGATTAAAGATGAGACTCCTTTCTTCTCCGAGAATTAATCCATATATAATGAGCCTCTCTCCCCTCCCCCTTTCCTGCCCTGCCCCAGTAGCGCAGCTTCTCCCACAGTATTGTGTGGGCAGCGAGGCTCAGGCTCTAAGTAGCTCGCAAGAAGGAAACTACAGCTCCCGTGATGCCTTGCATCGGCGCACTGCGCGATGGGAGTTGTAGGTTAACCGCAGTTTGGTCCTCTCCGAGGAGGGACGAAAAAACTACCGTTCCCAGGAAGCGCGGGGCCGCGGCGCAGGCGCAGAACGGGGTGTGAGGAAGGGGGCGTGGCCCGCTGGGCTGTCTCTATGTCTGTCGGTTTTCGGGCTCTAGTCGCCATTTAGCGCGGAGAATTAGCCGGGCCGGACGTGGCGGTCGCAGCCACTCCGCAGCCTCGCGAGGGAGACATTTGAGCACCCCTGGCCGCTGCCTCGCGGAGGAGGCGGCTTCGCGGGCGGCCCCGGTGAGAGACCCGCGAGGGGGGTTTCCGGCTCGGCGCGAGGCGCCGGCAGGGGGCCGAGGTCGCCATGGGCGCTGTGTGAGGCGAGGGCTCGCGCAGGCCCCGAGTAACCGGGCCGCGCGCCTCTCCCTCGACGGGGCGTGTCGGGCCTGCCAGCCTCCCCGCGCCAGGGGCGTGCGGGGCCTGCGCCCCGGCCTGGTCCTGACCCGCTCCCCTCCCGCAGCTCGGGGGGCCGGTGGCTTCTCCGTCGGCTCAGCGGCCCCCGCCACCGGCTTCCTCTCCCCGTGTCCCGCTGCTCCATGTCGGCCCCGCTGCCCGGCGCCCCGCTGCAGGATGGATGCGGACACTAAGCAGGGGCCGGCCCCGCCGCCGCCGTCGAGCCCCGCTGTGGGGAGCCCACGGGACCCTCCTCTGCAGCAGCCGCAGCCGGACGCGCTCGGCGCTCAGTGACACTCTCTTCCTCCACCCTCTCCTCCCGCATCCTCTCGGCAGCGCTACCCGGGCCCTGCAGCACCATGTCGGGGGGAGAGACAGAGAGCAGCGGCCAGGCCCCCCGCTTCCTGGCTCCCCCGCCGCCTCCGCCCAAGAACGGCTCCAGCTCCGACAGCTCCGTGGGGGAGAAGCTCGGGGCCGTCGCTGACCCTGACGGCTCGGGGGCCGGAGGAGCAGGCGGCGGGGTGGGCAGCGGGGGCCGGAGCGAGGAGTACCGGCGGCGCCGCCACACCATGGACAAGGACAGTCGTGGGGCTGCAGCCACCGAACATCGCTTCTTCCGGCGAAGCGTGATCTGCGACTCCAATGCTACCGCCCTGGAGCTGCCGAGCTTGCAGCCCGCAGCGCCCTCGGCCGTCACCGTCCCCGGGGACATCACCCCGTTGCTGGGCTCCCCTCCTGAGCCCGCCAACGAGGCCCCTTGCACCTCTGTCACCCAGGTTCCTCTGCTGCTTTTGCAGCAGCCGTCTCTGTTGCTTCCCTCAGAGGAGCAGCCCGTTCTGGAGCCTCTTGCAGCAGAGGACAGCGCCCCGCTGCTGCCCAAGGGAGAGGCAGAGGAAGCCGCCCCCCTGCCCCCTACCAGCACGTCAGGCAGTGCGGCCGTCGCCAGCCGGGAGCTCCAAGAGGAGCGGAACCGTCAGCAGGAGGATACCGAGGAGCTAGAGACTAAGGCGGTGGGCTTCTCCCTTGATGGCCGCTTCCTTAAATTTGACATTGAGATTGGAAGAGGCTCCTTCAAAACTGTCTACAAGGGGCTGGACACGGAAACTACAGTGGAAGTCGCCTGGTGTGAACTACAGGTAAAAGGTGTAAATTCCCAGAGCTCCGTCACAGCCCTGGTGCCAGTGTCAAGAGAGGGGCAG
The DNA here is from genome assembly GCA_007922175.1 of Pelusios castaneus. Lineage (NCBI taxonomy): Eukaryota > Metazoa > Chordata > Testudines > Pelomedusidae > Pelusios > Pelusios castaneus. Next base: position 1,385,552 of record ML685921.1, read on the forward strand.
AATTCTCAGATGACAGATCAGTTGTCTTTAGGGATGGGGGACCAGTTTTCCCTAGGTACCATCCCCAGCCATACCTTGAAAAGAGGGGGCAACTCCTCCCCTGAATTTGGCTGACTGTTCCATTCCCTAAAGATTTGTTTGCCTTTGTGAGGTGTCCACATACTGAGTCTTCAGAAACAGTAACTGCATTCAGTGTGCTGAAGCACTTAGGCTTCATGTCTTCTAAAAGGTAACATGAAGAGTTGTGCAAAAGCCCTTTACTTGAGGGAGTCAGGATAAGATGGGGGTGGAGAGGTCATGCTGTACAATTAGCATTTATACTAGTTGAAATCTCATTCAGGTCTGCCTTCAGTTAAGATACAACTTTTCATAGGATTGGTGTTTTGACATTCATTTAAGAAAAATGTGTAAGGTAGGTGAAATGCTTGCATGTGTGGCTGACATCCTCTTCCTGGAGATGCTCAAGAAATATGCTAGTAAATTGCCCATATAGACATAAATTAAACTTGAGTTAATAGTGTATTGTGAATGTCCAGTAGCTCAGCCTAAGTGCCATGGCTGCCTATTGACACACTGGGAAGTAAATGATCTCCTTTTGTAGACTTGCAAAGGCTGAAAATCAGTCTTTCCAAGTGACTATCTGGTTAAACTGGTACAAAGATGTTGCTGTATCTGCCAGCTCTTAGCTTCAACAGAGCTAGGGCTGTGCTGAACTCCAGTCTCATGATGGCAAGAGCAGTAGCTTCAGTTCCATGGCAAGTTGTAGCTTGTATAACTGAATGAGAAGCATGTTGCTGTGCAACAAGGTTAAGGGGGAGGGAAGAGCTTGGAGTACCAGTTACAAATACCTGAAATAGAGGAATGGAGAGTGTCTCCTCTTTAAAAATTGGAGCGGGCAGAGGAAAGGCAATAGTGGAAAGTAATCTTCCACATAACTTCTGAGTGATCAAGTATATGAGCTCAGTGCTCTCTACTGACTGGCTGCAGTATGTCATGTGTCAAAATTCTTCCTTCTCCACAGAGCACCTTATTACCATTGCAGTCAAACTGAAAAATGACCGAGACCACCCTCTGCTTGTATTCATAGCATGCATTCTGAAAGCAAATAACACCTTCTGTGAGTGTCCTGGGTAGCTATACATCACCACATATGGAACAAGCTTGTGGTAGTAGCTTTATAAGCTTCTCTCTCTTTTGACAGATCCTCAGTCTTAGCAGTGTACTCAGAATACTCGTCATTGGTTTAGTCTGTGTTTAATAATGATGCCCAGTCAGATGCTAAGCACCACTTAAACTTTCAGTGCACAGTCTGTGTCTGTGAGTGGTGCACTACCTGTTTCCTGTATGCAATCTGATGTACTTTTGAATTGAAATACTAAGTCTTATTCTCGGTTTAAAAAGCTCTTTGAATTTCTCGATTCACCTTAATATTCAGATATTGATTGCTGTGCTGAAATGATTGCTTGCTTGGTAGTGGTAATTTCTGATTTCAATAGGTATCATGACAGAATGTATTATCAGGATTTTGGGGCACTACGGGAACAAAGTAGCCCACAAATACATCACATATTACTTATTTACAAATAAGTCTCTTAAAAAAAGACTTGAAGGATGGAAGGGCTGAACTTCAAAATTTGGTTATCAGACACTTCAAAAATAAGAATGGTCAGCATAACAATGTAAAAGAGGGAAGAAAATCTTTATCAGATAAGAAATGGATGATAGCCCTCTAGCAAAACCTAACTGGAATTCAAGAGTGAGTTGTACATACATTAATACTATGTTATAGAATGTGCAGTTTGAGTACTGCCTATGTGATAACTCCACAGGGTGAGTGACAAAGGCCCAGGGCATGAATAGAGAACTATTCTACATCCAGTAGAAATAAATTAGCGCTACAGAAATGAGAGCCTATGATGCATGGTAAGTAAGTAGGATATTTTAAGGCCAAGAGTATGTTGATTCCTCACCTCCTTCAGTTGTTGTCACTGGAGAGGGACTCTAGCCTGTGGTCTTCAGTGATACTACACGTTATTTCAGTAAAAATTGTAGGAGGATGTTATTGCTGTTCTGTCACTTATATTGAAGTCACTTCATTCAGACTCACCTATATGGTTTTGCAAGGATGAGCTGACACTTCGTAAGGATGATACACTGCTGCAAGGAAAGTTGCAGAGTGGAGGAATTAATGACTCCATTCTCACCTTAGGTGGATTAATTTCTTTTGTGAGTATGAATGAGCTCTGATTTTGTTTTTTTTAAAGTCTGTCCTGACTTTATGACCATTTTATGCTTTAACTTTAATCTTTTTGATATTTTGATAAGTGGTGTTTGAAAATATGGTAGCTGCCTCATGTCTGTAGTTGAAGCTGGTATGGTAGGGCAAGAAATTCAAAGAATTAAATCTTACTTTTCTTTTTAAAAGAACTCTGTCCAAAATATTCAGTTTTTCATAGAGTTCAAGCACTAGCACTACTATGTAACTTGGGACAGGGGCTGAAAGGCTCTAGACATAGGAGAGGTCATGAGCATGGCAGGTGTCCCTCTATTTCAAGATATTTTTGTATCCAGTGCTGCCACAATAATTCCCTTCTGAACTTGCTAAGAATTTACTTAAGCATAGTGTGTAGCCACAGACATAGTTTTCTGGCTAAGGCTAGTTGGCATTATACAGCACCTAACCTGGCGTAAATAAATATGATACATTTGAAAAGATGATGGAGGGATAAAACATCACATTTCTTACTTGCAAGACATGTGATGGGAAAAACTGCAAATGCAGGGCATTGAAGTCTACCAAAACTTCTGAATGTATTTAACTTCTAGTCTTTTGATTATATATTTAATGCCCAAGTTACCTGAAATATCTTTGCTGGCAGGAAGTGCTAAAATGCCAGTCTTTTTACTGTGTATCAGATTTGTTAAACATTTTTATTCATGAAGTGTTCCATATCATACAGCACTGTAGGAAGACTGTTCTGAGCATTTAAGGACTTGGTGTATTGTGCATGCAAGCCTAGAATGGACTTGACAATAGAATATCTGTTTAGCTGTGCAGTTACTAATTGAATGACAGAGCTGTCTTTGACTCTGAACTAGGAATCCAGTAGGGAGATCAAGGGTAAAATTGTCTAAAATATCTTATTTTTCAAAATGTACTTAAGTACTTTTGAAAAAATGTCATTTTCTCAAATCTTTTTGAAAATCTGACCATATTTTTTCAGAAGCCTTTCTGACTGCATGGTGGTGTCCTTTGTGCTTGTCAGGCTGTGAATAGTAACGTAAATGGAAAAGTAAGCGTATTTCCTGTTCTCCAAGGCAACAGGTGTGTAGTTTAATGGCACTTCTCCCTTTTGCCAGGTAGGAACCCTGGGTTAAATTCCTGGTTTCTCCTTCCTTATGTAGGGAAGGTAAGAATCTATGGTATTGGAGGATTTTGCTGCTCTGGTACTGATGCTTTGCAGCACCAGTAAGCAGCCTTGTAGGATGTGCTGGTTTAGCTCCAAATGCTTTGGTTCTCACTTCTCCTGTTAGTCTCCTTCTCCTGCATCTCCAGCTGATTTATTGAACATATCTTAACTGCAGCTAGAAAGAGGTGATGGCCAGCACTTTGAAAGGTTTCATCATATATATGGCAAAAGCAGCTGATTATCTCTTTGTGAACGGGAATGGCAATAATTGAAAGAGGGGAAAATAACTGTTAACATGGCTTGCTAATCTGATTTTTCAAAATTGGGTGGGGGGGTCTGCTTCTTTTGGTTCAAATACCATTGCTATTAGGAATACAGGATGTCTTATTCTTATTACATTAAACCTCATAACCCTGTATTATTGAGTAACTGTAGGTTGGAGGAAGTCACCGTTCCAGTTGATTATTCAAGTAAGCTAAATCTTAGGTGTAGTCTGTGAACCTCTAGGTAAGTCCATCCTTTCCTTTCATTGTGTCAGATATGAGTGGGATTGTATAGTCTACTTAGGTTCATCAAAAAATACAGGCCTGCAGAATAACTAGTTTGTACTGAGGATCTTGAGTTGTGTTGACTTGCTGTGGGAATTTGTCTCTTGTGAAGGACTACTAATCCTGTGTATCTCTTAAACATTAAAGTGCAATAGGTGTTAGTCCTGTTCTCTAAAAAGAATGAATTCCTCCTTTCCTGACATGTGAGGAATTAAAAAAATTACCTTTCAGTTGGAAAAGAGTCTTCCCTTTAATGGAGAAAAGATGATACAGGAGCCATCATGAGAAGGTTATTTAAGTTGGTTGTGGAACCAAGGTGCTGGTGAAATTAAGATTAGCTGGAGCAGAGCTCACCTACCTGATTTAGTACAGCATTTTCCTCCTTCCACCAACTATCTTCATGAAGTTTTGGTGATATGCATTACCTTTGCCATTTCTGTATTTGGCATCTCTCTAGATGAGTTAGCACAATACCTTGATAGAATCTATCTAACCAGGTGAAAGATGTCTCGGTTCTGGCACTAGTGAGACATTGAAGCTTACCATATTGTGATGCAAGATAGATGTAAATTCTGAAGGTGAGACTGTTGCCATATTGTTATGATAGTTTGTTTACATGAGTAAAAGCTGAAATTGAATTTAATAATCTGAATTACTTGCTATATCTAATTTTTATAATTAGGTCAGCTCTGATGTATTGGCCTATCTTGTAGATATATAAAGTCCAGTTAAACTACGCTTGAATTTGGGATTAACTGCTCCTCGTGATGAGTATCTTTGCTTTGTTAGCAATGATGATAAAACAGTTAAGTATAAACATAACCTGCATCACTGTTCACATGCAACTGACGTGACTCTAAATTAAACTTCATAGGGGAGAAATGATAAACGTGCTGTTTCTTTTACTATAGGAAGCAGTGATGTGCAAAATGTGTTTTCATACACAAATTCCACTAAGAAACATTCTGGATGTGATAGAAAATGTCAACAAGGAAATCTCTAAGGATAAAATGTACTGGTATATAAATATTTAAATAGGCGGTGAGAGACTAATTTTTAATTATTTTAGTTCAGCTCGAATTCTTAGTACAAAGATGAAGTCTGTAAACATCTACAAATATGCAGAATGTAAAATGTAGGTTGTGGACATTAATATGCCAATCTGTGCAGACTAGTTAGTTCTCATGCTTTGACAAATTAAGTACTAATGAATGCATTATGAGCCTTCATGATGTTCTGTCCTGAGCCAAACATGGTGGGTTATGCTTAGGATGGTCGTAAAGTATAGATGTCTGACACCATCCAGCCTTCATGTTGTAGATCTTTTGGGGTATTTCCCCCCTGTTTTCATTGGGTCACAGTAGAAGATGATTCTTGGAGAGAAGTAGGTAGGTGTTTGTTGCAAATGACCATGCCATTTGAGAAAGCAGTATCAGTTCAGATAGAAAACAGACTTTTGTTCAACTTGAATTTATACTACTTGTTCGTTTTGATTATTTGGAATGGTGTCCAACTTCTTTTCAGCTTTGATAGCGGGGAGCCATGTTTCAGTCTTGTGTTTCAGGAAGCTGACCACCAAAACATTTTATCTCCTTAGCACACAAAAGATGCTCTTAGTGTGGTGCCCCACTACTGACTATGCATAGAGCTCTTTTTAAATTAATGCTCTGTTAAAATTCTTTATTGTTATGTTGTTGACATGCCACTTAGCACAGAGGCACCCATCCTCGTGACAGAGCTAAGTAGACATCTATGCTAGAATGGCTACAGTGGTACAGCTGAATTCTGTCATCCACTCAGCAGTGTCTATACTGGGGCTTAGGTCATCTTAATTACAGAGCACAGAGTGTGAAATTTTTCATAGTCCTGAGAGGTCAGATTACTTACTTCAAACTTAGTAGGGTAGACCTAACCTAAGACTTTGGGTTTTAAGTTCTGTCGTCTTGAGTGGTTTTTTTTTTTTTTTTTTTTAGGTGATAAACAGACTGACTAGGGATGATTGGGAGGGAAGAGGAGAATGCCAAGGGCAATCCAAATATGGTCATCTGCTATTCTTGTGGACCTTTTGCTATTTTCATCTGACCTAATCCTTAGCCTAGTTCCCCTCCAGGTGACTGTAAGGTATTTCAGTGTGTCTTGCCCAGAATTGCTGAGACACATGCATGCTTTCAGAGGTGCAAGGTAAGACACACATTCTCAGCATCTTTCATTCACAACAGATGGGTAGACTGGGCATGCTGTTAAAGAAACATTCTGCAGCTAGCTAAAGGTCTCTGGCTCACTCCAGACTGTGTTCCTTTCAAGGATTTTTTTAGAAAATCCTCTTAACACTTGGACTGAAGAAAAAAAAAAAGTTAATGATTTTTTCAGTGGAAGGAAAAGTCTAGAATATTGAGTTGGAGTTCTGACAGCTCATATTAGACTTCAATTCATCAATCTGGTCTGTGACTTAAAATTAGAAATCTGAGCTAAAGCGTGCATTAATATATGTATACTGAAAAGTAGAAATTCAGCTGGCTGCAGAACATCTAGCTTTACTTTGGAGCAGATCTTAGTATAAAAAGCTGACTATCTCTAGCAGGCTTCCGAGGAAAGAATTGTTGTGGGGAGGAAGATAGTAAACTTTGAGGGCAGAAGGAGACGGAGAATGGTACCTCTTGTTTAGCTTGGTGCTGTTGTAAATGCCTGAACTTGGATACTAGCACCACATAGTGATTCACAGAACAGCTATAGCCTGTAGGCAGCAGCAGTACAAGCTTTCTCCTTCTTTCCTACCAGTACGACTAAAATGAGGTGTCAGGACCACCCCAAGCCTCTTCAATTCTTGACATGCCTGCTGAGATTGCCAATAAAATTTTTATCTATGCTGGTTTATGGTATGGATATTATAATGGGAATAGATCTAGAACCAACTGTCTAGATAATAACTGTCTTATTTCAAGAATACGTATTCTTCCACTGCAGGATAACGCCCATTGACTGTGCTGGGAGATTAGGGCCCCTTCAGCTACTGATACAGAAATCTTGTGACTTTTCAACTCACTCTTAATCTAAATGACTAATAGTTTCTACCTTTCCTACTTCACTGGCTGAAGATAGATTGCTTTTTTCCTGGCCAATTACATGCCCCTCCCCTCCTGTTTTTTTAGTTGTCTGTCTTTATTTCCTCAAAGACACACAGTGAATGACTGTGAAGTGTACCTATTCTCTGTATTGAGCCTCCCTCCACTGGTGGTAGAGGGTTAGGACCGTTGGTCTCTGAGTGCATTGTCATAAATTAGAATGGTTGTGCTGGGACATATATGGGCAAAAGACTATACCGTATATAACAGATGACCGTAGTATTGTTAATGCAGCTGGTCGGCCAGACAGTCTTTTTTTTTTAGCTGTTTGAATGTCTACTGAATTGGTATCAATGTTACCTCTGCTTTTCTTTTTCTTTTTTTTTCCTGCTGGCTGATGTCTAAGTGTAATTTTTTCCTTTATCTCCCATCTCTTGTTAGTGCAGTTTCCTTGTGATCACTTCTGCCTTACTGAATCTTTTTGGTGCATTGCTTGGATCCCAGCATGCGTATCTTGAACAATATGAAAACATAGACTCTTTCTACTCTGTCCTGTTTAAGAGTACTGACACAAACTATAACCTATAAATATTGCTGCTAAAAGATTAAATCCAGGCTGTGATTATCTTAAGGATTTAAACATCTGCGTACACTTATGTAACCTACATCTGTTAATAGCAGCCTCTGTGTTGTTGCAAGATTTGGTTAAATGTTATAGAACGTTAACATTTCTTTATTCTCCAGATGAGCTTTATTTCTTAAAGCCTTGATGTATTTCACCAAACAGCTATTTTTAGTTTTTCCTCTTTCCTCTGTCAACTGCTTACAATGCAACTTCATGATGCAACCTACTTTCCTTGAAGAAACCGCAATTTCTTTTTCTGAATAAACTTGTTTCACCAAGAGTTATGTATATATGGGAAGTGTTAACTTCTGAACTCCTATAGGTGCTCTATGTTGAATCATTTGTTCTATTTTACTAACTGTTTATAGTTGGCTTGTACTCACTCAGCATCTGATACTCGTAAGAAAGGGAATGAGCCATGAGAAACGATGTTTAACTTGAGTTGAAGGAAGCTGTTGAGACTTACTGCATGCGGACCTAATTCTGTCTCACTGTAGGCTATCTGTTAATACTGGTGGTAAAACTGGCTGAATTTGTTATAAATCTCCCATGTTGAGCTTCCCGTAATGTTTTTCATTTCAATATTGCACTTGAAATCTAGCAAGTAGAAAGCTGTAGTGTATAGAGTGGGCCTTAAGAGGAAACCAAATGCTGGTCGCATGCAGAAAATAACATACAATTCGCTGATTTAGTGAATTGTCAGATTTACCAGAAGCATTAGCATGCTAGAAACTTAACAGCAAAAATTGAAGCAGCTGATTACAGCATGAGCTCTAGTTTCCTTTTCACACCTCCTTTTTTAGCTTTTTAAAAAAAACAAAACAAATCCCAAAAACATCCTTCACATGCTTATTGATTCAGCTGCTAGTCTGCACAAAGAAAGGCTTGCCCCTTTCTAAGCTGTTTGCATCTGAAAGTTTTGTAGTGGACAGTTGCATTTTTCATCTTAATGGCAACTACAGGTTAATTCATATTTTTCTGTATGATTTTTTGTTTAAATATACAAAACACTATATTCCCCTTCATCAGAAAAGATTACATTACTAGGGAATGTTTTCTAGAACAGGAGTGGTGAAAGGCTTGGTTCTGGAGTACAAATACATCCTAGATCTTGTCAGTGTGAAGTGGCTCAGCTGTGCATCAGTGTTCCCAACAGTTGCTACCAGGGATAGAAAGAACTCTGTGTTGCTGTCGCCTCTTGTGTGGACTGGCTCTGGGCTGCTCTATATAACCTGGTGCTTAAAACATCAGTTGCTGCTTGAAGTTTTAAGCACTGTTGATATTAATGTTGAAACTGTGGAACTTGCTTGAAATAGGTCAAATGTCCCATCTTATACCCAATTTTTCATTGACTGGGGAGATGCAGTATCCAGACAAATCACCTCTTTCCACCTTAGAATGTATACAATAGAACCTCAGAGATACGAGCACCAGAACTGAAGTCAACCACACACCTCATTTGGAACCAGAAATACGCAATCAAGCAGCAGAGCCCTCTCCCCACCCCACCCTCAGCAAGTACAGTACTGTATTAAATGTAAACCATTTAAAAAATAAAGGTAAGGCAGCATTTTTCTTCAGCATAGTAGTGTCTCAAAGCTGTGTTGAATCAATGCTCAGTTGTCATGGTGGTTCTTTCAAAGCTTGCATTTTGTTCAGAGTTATGAACAACTGTCATTCTTGTGTTTAATTCCAAAGGGGTAGCCGTGTTAGTCTATTGTAAAAGTGCCACAAGACTCTTTTGTCATTCTTGTGTTTGTAACTCTGAGGTTCTAGTGTAATTGTTTTAGGCTTGGAGAGTCATAGGAATTGGCGCTCCTTTTATCGAAGGTGTGAAATAGAAGTGAGGTCTACTTTGCAGATATTAAAACTAGTTATAACCCAGTGTTGCTGACTGTGTGATTCGTCATAAGGAGTTTTGAGAGCAGGTTATACGTTTATAAGATAAATCTGGAGAATAGCAAACACAATAATAGCTCCACATTTTATATAGTCTTTTCTTAAAAAAACCCAAAAAACCAACTAACACTGGATTGTGAAGCTTTAAAATGTGTGAAGCAAGATGGCATAAATCTATCAGTTAAATGTGCAAATTGTTAGTTTTTATGAAAATACCTGCTTGTGCTCAAACTTCTAGGATAAAACTTCAATTTCAGATTCTGATCCTAGTTCTAGTGACTCTCCCTGATCTTGATTAAGTCACTTAATCTTGCTACGTCTGCATTTATCTATGTAAAATTAGGATCAGGCTTATTTGACTCCCTCAAGGCTATTGTGGATTTAATATTTGTGAATATGAAATTTTGAGCATGAAAAGCATTGTGGGTATACATGCATGCACAACTTCCAAAATGTGTGGCAGCAGGGTCAGGCAAAGTTAATTAGAATATCTGGTGGTTTACTGAATCGTCTCATTAATATATGTTGCCTCTATAACCTATTATCAGAGTTCCATGGTTCATCTTTTGCACAAGGTGAGATTTAAAGCAATTATAATTAGGTGTCTATGAAGCAGTTTGTTTAATTGTGTAGAAAATGAACTACTTAATCTTGCAGCAATATCCATGTATTAGTTGGTGTTGAATGATTAGAAAATTGGTAGAGATCTTTCCATGTTCATGTTGACATCTCAAACATCTAAAGAGAACTTGAGTGTACTCATAAAGGACAAAAGTGCCAGATAGAAACTGTCTAGCAGTTACAATTAAATTACTTAATGTTGCCTTACATTTGAGTAAAAGGTGGAAAAGTGAGGAGACTTTTGCAATCATAGAAACAGTCTCACATGTATTTGTTTCCTCCAGCCAAATAATGGTGCTTTACTGGTTCCTTTTCTCTTGTGACAACTTGGGACAAAGCAGCCCTGATCTAGTGACTACTTAAGACATTGATTAACCATTCAACGCTAGTGTTGAATTGTAATGAACCCTTATATATTCTGGGTTGAAGACATGGCAAGACACCAGGTTGTCCTAATTGTTTCCTCTGCCCCAGGCTGCCTTCTTTCTAAGTCCTTGTCTACAATTAAAATGCTACAGCAGTGGAGCTGCATTGGTGCAGTGTGTCAGTGAAGACATAACTTGTCAGTGGAAGGGTTCTCTGGTTGGCACAGAAAATCCACTTTTCCAAGAGGCAGTAGATAGGTCAATGGGAAAATATTCCCATTGACATAGTGCTATCTATATCAGGGCTTAGGTTGGTTTAACTACATTGCTCAGTGGTTTGAATTTGTCACCCTGATTGAGTTGGTTATACTGTCTTAATTTCCTAATGTTGACCAGGCCTAAGTCTAAGATCCATACTGCTGTGGTACCTATATTTTTTCATGCAACTGTGGCATTCCCATGCTTAGTTCTTCCTGATCTGGTGTGGCATTAGTTTCCATTTGCCTGGTGTTTGTCCTAGGGAGAAGTGACTACCTGCACTACAGCAACCATTAAGCTGTACTGTTGGTAAGCCTATCAAGGTTAGGACTCAAATTTCTTTTCACAGGGGTGTTGGAAGACCTGAACCCTTTATTTAGGTGTGTTGGTGATACCATTGTTATATCTGCTGCAATAGAGGTACTAACTTCTGTAGTGAACAGAAGATTTTCTAAGTGCACGGTGTCTTCTGCCTCTGTTGTAAAAGCAGTTGAAATCCTGAAGAGCTCTGTGTAAGGATGAAAGCTTGTCTCTTTCAGCAACAGAAAAAAACTTGGTCCAATAAAAGAAATTACCTTACCCACTTTCTTTCTGTAAAGCTGTTTGGGCTTTTATTAGTAACAGTTTCTCTTACTAGGGGAAAATATTGAAGTTCTGGAATACCTTTGATCTCCTTGATAAATTTTGCCATCAGTCATTTGTTTTGCTATAATCAGGTGTGGACAGGCCATGAGGCCCCTCTGGCAAATGCCAGAGGGGTGGTGCACTCAAAGGCTTGTGGGGAAGGGGGTTGCTCATTCATCGTGGTGGTGGTGGGGAGAAACCATCAGGGCAAAGTAAAGCCTGCTGCTGGAGCCTTTCCTCAGGCCCTCCAGCTGGGCCTCCTCCATTCTGCCCCACTCCTCTCTGATTACCACATGGGCCCGGCAACATACTGGCTAGAGCTGCAGCTCTGTTCTCCCTCCCAGCCTGGTCCTTGTCCCAAGACTCACCGTGTGGGCCCAGCAGTGGCACCCTGGTTGGAGCTTGGTGGCCACTCTCCGTACAGCTCAATAGTACCCTGGTTAGAGTGTGGTGCCATTAGTAATTCCATTGCTTTGCAAAATTTGCCTACTTGGGGAGAACTTCATTTAAACTTGGGTTCAACTTGGAGTTGGGTGAATTTTTTTTTTAATGTACAGAAAGATTCTCCCCCCCCGCCCCACCCCATGAGAATCCCCTCCTTACCTTTTGTGGTGATAGAAGGGGTAATGGTGGCAACTTTTTTCTTGTCTGCAAGGTGTAGCATTTACTTCTACTCAGGAGAAAGGTGCTGGAGGAGAGATGTCTCCTGGTTTCTCAACTATTTCAGGCAGTATGCTGTTTCTCCATCAAAAATATGAGCAAGGAAAAGTACCTGAATGGTGCCTGAAGTAATGCTCTGTCCCCAAGCCTGTCCATCTTGAATCTGCATTTAGTCCCTGGCAGATCAGGCAATATTTTTTTTTCCCCTCCTGTAGTGATGTATACATTCTGTGGAAGAAAGTGGATGCTGCAGCCAATAGAATGGTGGTAGTCAGAAGTTATTGACTACAGTTCAAAGCTGTATAGATCACTTGATGGTTAGATATATCTGCTTCTGAATTTAAAATTTCCAGCTGATAATCTAGTCCACAGATATGTTCAGTGGGTCTCTTCTCTTCTCAACAATCTACTTCTTATCCTTTCTTCTCCCCCTTCCTTGCATGTTTTTCCAAGAAGGGGGAGGGATCCCGGTACTAGATTGAACTGGAGCTGAAAAGGTATCATCTTTCAGATGTGCCTTCTGTTGCTTCTCAGATGACCAAAACATTTGTGATAGCTGAATTCCTTCTTTTGGGATGAGGGAGAAGGTCAAAGGCAGTCAAATTCAGCAATTTTCCTTTCCTCTTCCTGAAGTTTTGCACTGGAGTAGCTGTAGTTTGCCATTTTGCATAGTCATCCTCATGTCATTAGGATTGAATGTCAATTGTTTAATATGTAAATATTCAGTCCCACAGCTGTAAGTAATTAAGGTCTACGGTTAGCAGCTAAGGGGTCTTTTTCAAGGATTGTAGGCATTGCTGTAATATAAGAATTGGAGAAAATGTTTGATAGTTGTAGAACAGTTTTGATGAAGTAGAACTAATCAGCAGTTTTTGTTACTGGGAAGACTCAGTGAAACTTGTTTGCGGGAGGGAGTGAAATACATCATCATAGAATTGTGAACTTCTCCTCCTCCCTTAATTCCCCAGAAAATCCTCTGCTTTCAAGCCTTAAGTCCTCACAGTGACCACCTACTGTTGGTTGTGGAGTATGAGAGAGGATTCCATTGATACTGTTTGTAAAGCAGCCGGAGGGGTTGCTGTTAAATAACTTAAACTCTTTCCTTGCTTCCACTCTTTCAGGGTTTGAGTAAGTGAGTATAGTCATTGAACTATTCTTAGATCTGGGAGTGGAATCTTGGGGACTCTTCAGTTTGTCTTCAACTGAACCCTACTGGGATAGCCCTAAATGAGTTAAGTTTAAACAAAGACAGGGTTGCATGATTTCATTTAGTCGTAAATGGGAAGGAGTCCATATATCAACAGTAATGAAGACCTTTTTTTTAATGAGTCAACCCCTCTATTTATCAGTGTCAGGTAAACTTTATTTTTCAGGTTAGGAAAGGTATCTGTTTCCCTCAGAGCATAAATGAGACCTCCCTCATTTATTCATTAGTATTGGGAACAGGGTTTGGGATTCTGCAAATAGCCGTTAGCTATGAGTTACATGCACTGCTGAGCATAATGTGAAACTAAGTGCCATAAAAAGTTAAGTACCAAGTAAATAGCTGGAAAAAGTCTTTAATGGGAGAATGGCCATGGCCATTAATAAGGTAGAATAGGTCTTGTGGAGACAAGTTTGTGATGTGTGAAGCTGTGGATTTTGGCTAGTGAAGGCTAAAATTATCAGAATAACTAATGTAATTCTTCCTCCCTCCTTCCCCCCCCCGAACATAAATGTGCTAATGCTAAAATCTAGAGAGGGCTAATCTGTTCTACTAACCAGGTATCTGAATTTTGGAGTAAGATTAGCTTTTGTTGCTGTAAAGTTTTTCATCTGGTTGAAAGGGATACTCCTAAAAGTGCTCTGGAACACTTTTCTGTAGCAGAGTACCTTCTAAAAATGAGTCATGTGCAAGCGTTAACCAGAGCCAGTTCCCTTTAGTTTTCCAGTATTCACTGGCTGGGTGGGGTCTGGTGGGGCGGGAAATGTTACTTATCTTACAGTATACAGTACAGTTCTTGGAGGTGTTTTGACAACATGGATTCCATTCTTGATGTGCATGCATCCTATGTGTGTGAGATTGGATTCTTTTGGCCTCCATGTCCTTAGGGACCCACATCAGTGGCCTTCCTACCTAAGGACTGGAAAGGTAGATTGGAGACCATCCTGAATTTCCTTTGCTAAAACAGAATCCCAGAGGAGTAGGTCTTCCTGGTTGTGGGGTCTGACACATATGGCCTGGAAGATTCCACTAAAGAACAGTGTCTCACAAGATTGTAGACCATGCTTCATGTACCTACCCTACAAACTTCAGAAACAGGGACTCTTATAGTTAAGGCTAGTGGCATCTGTCTCCTTCTGTGGTCTGAGTATACCCCATCAGATGTTGGACTTTGTGACTTTACTGTCCTCTGGTGGAATCTACACTTCTCCCACTATGTCTATACTGATGGCGGTAGATTCGCCGCTGTCAGCGTGCTCTTCCATGTTCAATTAAGCGGTCTGTTAACTCCAGCCTGTAACTGGAGTAACGCTACGCTGACTGGATGCCATTTCCGGTCGGCTTAGCGTAGTGTGTAAGGGGTAGTTAGGAAGTCGTCCGGAGATACGCAAGGTATCTCCCGTCAACCGCTGCCAAAAAGTGCAGCAAGTATAGGCTAGGGCTGAGTCCAGTCTCTAGGCACCAATACCCTGTGTGTTAGCTGTGCTTACCCGTCAGGTCTGACTGAGTTCTGACATCTGCAGTTCTTCCCTTCAGTGTCTGTGACCCAGTAGACTTCACTGACAAAACAGCCTTCTTAAAACCCAAGTATTGTTCTTTTCCTACTGTTAAAATAATCAGGATAAAAATTATTTACAACTCATCCTCTTACCCAAGGCTTTCCATTTCTGACAGTAACCTAGGCAGGCCTAACTTAAGATGCCACAACTGGTGGGTGCCTATGTCTCAAATTGTTTCTTTTTAACAATTCCCTCCTCATTGGATAGAGTTCCTTCTTAAACCTGCCACAGTTCTTTTGATCGCTGGTGTTTACAGATCTCTTCCTGTCCTGGCACTGTCTCTTAACAAACATCAAATGTATGCAGAAAAGTGTCTTAAGACATTTTTTCCTTCCTTCCTGGGTTTTTCCTTAGTCCCTATTAAACTACAATAATGGTCATACAGTAAGGATTCCAGTAATTAAAGAGCAGTCAAAGAGCATTCATAAATTATACAGAATAACTCCCCATCTGTTCTTCCAACAGGCTGTTGAGGCTGCTTGAGATCTAGTGGAGAAAGTTTTGATGGCTGGGATGGCTAACTCATAACACATTCTTATACAGATAGGAAACCCATCTTGAAACCTTGGTGAAGATAAGTTACAGGTCAGACTATCTGCAAATCTTATGCTTAGTCTCGGTATGTTCCGTGAATTTGTTTGTCCTGTAAAGGTACTATAACAATGCACTTGTTACATGAAGAGTATGAAGCTAGTTACCTGTGAGGTTGTGAGAGGCTTGAAAGAAACCGGGAGGTAACTAATTGGTTCATATGGACCTCTGAAACAATACTGGGCAGTAACTTGGGATGAAGCCTGTGAGTAACTCTGTGCTTTTGGAACACTGTGAAGGTGGGGAGAAAGAAAGAGGATATACCAGGAGGTCCTGAATTTTCCCTATCTTTCAAGATAGCCTTCGTCAATAGATAGTATAGGGAACAGGCTATTAAGGACTCAGTGTGGGGAGCCATCAACTCTGTTAATAATCTGAGGTCCCAAGGGAAAAGGAGGCTTCCACATGGGGATAATCATAGGAAGGTGATCTGCAGATATTGCTGTTAATGGACTCTTATGTAGTTAATAGAAGATCCACATTGTTGCAGGTTTAACAAATAGTCCAGTATTGCTGAAATGGGTATTGTTAAGGAAGACAGCTGGTGCTAAGATGCCTAAATAGAAAACTTCTTTCATTTATCAAAATGGAGTCAGTTTAGCTGAGGCTTTCCTGCTTCAGAGCACAATGTTCAGAACTTCACCTGAAACTTCTTTGGTGGGATGCCAACCAGCAAGTGAACTGTAGTGTGTAAAGCAGCTGAGTCTGGGTACAGGAGTTTTGTTCTGTATATAGGGCAGAGCATGTGATGTGACCAGGGTGTTCTATCTTAAAAAGTTCCCCATATCTGAATGCCAGAACTTGCGGTGATGGGGCTGTTACCACGACCAGGTGGTGATTGCTTAAGAGTACTGAAGGATCTCCAGTAGGAAATTCAGGATCTGCTAACTATGGTATGTAATTTATCACTCAATCAGCCTTCTACTAGATGACTGGAGGATAATTAATATAAGCCAAATTTTTAAAAAATGGTCCAGTGGCAATCGTAGGCTATGTCTACATTGGCAAGTTAGTTCGAATTAAGGAAGCTTAATTCAAACTAACTTAAGCCTTGGCTACACTAGGCTTTCATTAGTTCGAATTAAGGGCTTCCTTAATTCGAACTAATACATTCGCTTATACTTTTTTGAACTAACGGTTAATTCGAACTAGTTAGTTCAAATTAACCCAATGTGGCTACGTTAGTTCGAACTAAGCACTTAGTTCGAACTAACCGGCACATTGATCTTAATGCAGTTGACTAATTCGAATGCGTTTGCTTAGTTCGAATTAAAATTTGCTAATTAATTAATTCGAACTAACTTTAGTAAGTGTATACATAGCCCTGGTGATTACAAGCTGGTAAGCTTGACTTCAGTAGTAGCAAATTGTTTGACTCTATAACAAAGAACAGAATATCAGATACATAGATGAGCATGTTACGTTGGGGAAGAGTTGTCATGTCTCGCAAATCTCTATTCTTTGTAGATGTCAACAGCCACATGGAGAAATGTGATCCAGTGCATATAGTGTACTAGGACTTTCAGAAAGCCAGTGACAAAGTCCCACATCAACGGTTCTTAAACAAACTAAGTAGTTGTGGGGTAAGAGGGAGCGTTCTCTAATGGATTAGTAAATTGTTAAAGGACTAAGAAACAAAAGGCAGGAGTAAATAGTCAGTTTTCACAGTGGAGAGAAGTAAAATGCAGGGTCTGCCAAGATCTGTACTGGGACCAGTGCTCAAGTTCCAGAGCAGTAGCCGCGTTAGTCTGTATACAGCAAAAATGAGAGTCCTGTGGCACCTTAAAGACTAACAAATTTCTTCGGGCATAAGCTTTTGTGGGCTGCAGCCCACTTTGTCAGATGCGTGAAGTGGAAAGTATGAATGCTGTTCAAAATATTCATAAATGATCTAGAAATGGGAGTCGGGAGTGAGGTGGCAAAGTTTGCAGACAATACAAAATTACTTAAGATGGGGCCAAAGCAGGCTGCAAAGCAGTAAAAAGGGATCTCACAAATTTATACTTGGTGACCAGGCAACAAAAAGGCAAATGAAATTCAATGTTAAGTGCAAAGCAGTGCATGTTGGAAAACTTAATCCCAACTATATGTACAAAATGATGGGGTATACCTTAGCTGTTATCACTCAGACATTTTTGGATAGTTCTCTGAAAACATCTGATCTATGTGCAATGGCAGTCAAAAAAGCTAACAGTGTTACCTAAACCTTTCTTAATGGTCTCTAACAGGACAGTAAATACCGTAATGCCACTATATAAATCCATGGTATGCCAGGACTAGAGTACTGCCTGTAGTTCTGGTCACCCCATCTCAAAAACGTACAGAGGAGGGCAACAAAAATTATTAAAACAAACATGGAGTCCTGTGGCACTTATAAAGACTAACAAAGAAACAATATATTTGTTTATTTTTATACATTATATTTTATATATTAAATATATAAATTATATTTTATATATATAAAATATACTACATAAATATATTGTTTCTTTGTTAGTCTTTATAAGTGCCACAGGACTCCTTGTTTGTTTTGCTAAACTAGACTAACACGGCTACTCCTATGAAACTTGTCAACAAAAATGATTAAGGGTATGTAACAGCTTCCATACGAGGAGAGATTAAAAAGACTGGGACTGTTCATTTTAGAAAAGAAACGAAGGGGGAATATGATAGAGGTCTATAAAATCATGAACGGTGTGGATAAGGTGCATCAGGAAGTCTTATTTAAGCACATAGGAACTAGGTATCATCCAATGAAATTGGTATTCAGAAAGTTTAAAAGAAATATGAGGAAGTACTTCTTCATACAAGGCACAGTCAATCTGTGGTACTTGTTGCCGCAAGATGTGTTGCGAAGGCCCAAAATATAAGTGGGTTAAAAAATATTAATAAATGGAGGATAAGTCTATGATGGTCTGGGATGCAGCCCCATGTTTTGGGTGTCCCTTAATCTTTGAGTGCATGAAGCTGGAACGTGGTGATAGGGGATGGATCACTCAATAACTGCCCTGTTGTGTTCATCTCTGAAGTGTCTGAGATTGGCCACCATGGGAAGATAAGATACTGGTCCAGATGGACCATCGATTTGACCAAGAAAGGACATTCTTATGTTCTTTCCTACATCACAATCATGGACCCTGAATTATCAGGAAGATGTGTGTCAGTTCCTGGGGCTAGAAGATGAGAGAGACATTGGAGAGTGAGCTTGGGGTAGGAAACACTTCTGGAAGAGAGTGCTTTGGCATTTTTTATTCTAGCTTTTGGCAGATAGGTCTATTGATGGGAATCTCTATTTATGAAAGATGTTCTGCAGACAGAGGTTGGATGGTTTCACAACATAGGTTGGATGGGAGCTGAGGGTGGGGAGGAATTGGGAATGGGTTGCTTGGGTGAGGGAATTGGGAGGGATTGAGTGTGGGCAGAAAAGCTGACAAAGCTCTTCTTTTGACTGGTAAAAATAATAAGATGCGGGTGGAAGTGATATAAGACAGAGGGAAACATAATCTTGAAAAATTTGCTGGTTTGGGGAAACCTCCCCTTTTTAAGTTTTTTTACCATCACTGGGTATTTGTTTAGAAGCTTTAATATTCTAAGTTCCTAAGACTAGATGGGAGATGAAAATATGTATTTCAGTAGCATATTGATGGATTTTGTGTGTTTAGGCATATGACTACTTTAGAAATATTCTTGTCCCCCCCCCCCCCCCAATATTTGGATTTGTAGAAAGCAGTTAGGCTGGCTAGTATGAAAAGTAGCCTGGCCAGCAAGCCAGGATGAAATTGATGAAGTTTATGCTCGATTTATTTGTAACAAAAGTCTGAATTGATGATGGAATCTGAACTCTGACTGAGAGCCTTTTATTTTAAAATGGCTTTTTTGGGGCTTGCCCCTGGATGAGAATGTCTTGGAAATGCAGATGACTAAAAACTTGCCAATGCTCTGTTGCCAAATTGCTGAAGGCAACAGCTTGGAGCCTGACCTGCTTTGCTTTGAGCGTGCTTCCTAATTTTTTTTTTTTTTTTAAACTTCTGAAGTGGGTAGTTCACACAGGCATGGAGGAGTCTGTTCCTTATGGATTAAATATATTGTTACCAATTTTGTTGAAACACAAACTTTGTTCCTATTTTCAGCCTCAGAAGTAAAACTCCTGCCCTTGAGCCAGGACTAACCGTTGTAAGCCCTACTTGTTGAACAGCCTACCAGTCTTCTTCTAATTTCAAAGCTGCAGGAGAAACAGAGCTCCATACATTGGAATTGTAGTTTTAAACACTTCTAACCTAGAAGAAGACCTAAACTGAACCAGAAATTGTTTGGCGGGATCTGCATCTAAGTCTTCAGCTAGCTTTTGGGGTAGATCGCTTCTGATTAGACTTGAAGCACTGTGGTAGTGGTGCTTCAGTTTGATCCAGTGACAGTCAACAAGCAGAGAAGAAGCCTACAGGTAGACCCTGTTCCTCTTGCACCACTTCCTTGATAGGTACTGGTCTTCGCTGGTTTTATGGTCAGGAGAGGGCACTCTCCCAGGTACCCTCCAAACTTTGGCATAGCCTGGATCAATTGTTCAGGGCTTCCTCCATGATGATTGTGGATAGAGGCAAGGAGTTCTGATGGGGGAGCAACAAGTGCAGGAAGCAGGGAAAGCAGTCAAAGCATGGTTTCTTTAAGGCAAAAGCTGCTACCAATTTCTTGATTCTGCTTCATTGGCCACTGGTAGGGGCTGGTTCAGACAATAGATCGCCTTTTCTCATCTTGTAAGGGAGAGAGACCAGATCCAAAGATACGGTAGGTCTATCAAGATGGCAGCAAGGCCCTGGTACCAGTTTTGGGGATATTACATTTGAGAAGGGAAAGTTATAAATCGGTGGCATTCAGTATATAGTAGGAAGGATCAAAACTAATTCCTAATGGGAACTCCTCCTCTAGCTCCACCCCCTTAACCTCGTGGCTGGTTCCTATATGTAATTCCCTGAGACTTGCTATCTAGGGCAAAAATACATGCCCAGGCAGGCATCTGCATCCCTTCCTTAGGACTTTCATCTAGGTGCCCTGGCAAGGGGATCAAAGCAGCAGCATTCCTATGGGACAGGCAGAATGATCTGAATCCTGCAGATCTGCTTCACTGGCAAATTCTTTTGCTCTGTTGCCAGCAAAAGAGTCTGAGCATCACAGCCTTCATAAGACACTGTCCCCAAAAAATCCTGTCTGTTTTAAGGTCATTCTTGGACCAAAGCTGTGCTAGAAACAGGCACTTTCCAAAGCATGGATGTCTTTCATAAAAAAAAAAAAACCCAAACGAAATCCTTCAATAAGAACCAGTAAGTCTCTATCAGTATAAATAGAAAAAAATGGATTAAATATAGATTTCATGAGGGGATGAAATCTAAGACTCTGGCACAAAAGTGTAGGTTGTTCATTTATGGGGAGTTCAGCTCTTGAAGTCAGACTGGAGGTAAATGAAGGAGTGAGAAAAATCTTCCTTGAATACTTTTAAGGCCTCAGTACATTTCTTCACTAGACGTTTCTTCCTGTCTTTTCCTCCCTCATGAGCCTTCAAACAAAGTAAAAAATTATTTGGATCAAAATTAGACTCTTGTTACTTCTGAATGCTTTCATGTAGACTATTATGAAGCCTGACTGGGAAACCTCAACTGTGTTCCAAAACAGAATGAATGGACTCCTAATTCAGTATCTATCAAGGGCATCATGCCTGTGTTGCCTTCAAAGGCTTCATCTGGGTCCCAACAGGAACCTAATGAGTACTGAGTAGCCGATACTAATACTGGAGGAGCCTGGCATTTTTGATAAAACTTTTCTGTATAGGAATAGCTATGCTGCTATAAAACAGACCTATACTGAAAACTTCACAGTGGGGTCGGGGGCTAGGTTATATACCAGTATAATTCAAGCAGTTCAACTTGTATGTAGACTAACCTCTGGTCTACACTGACAGAGAAGGTCGACATAATGCTGCTTGCTTTCATGTTCTGCAGCTTGTCTCTCCACTGTCAGAGCAGTAAATTTGAATTAAATGGTTCTGTAATTCAATCTGATAACGTCCTTGCAAGTAGCACAGCACTGAAATAAAAATCTACAATTAAAATTTAGGTCCATGTAGCCAGAGAACAGTGAAATCCCACCTCATTCACCTCTGGGATCTACCCCAGAACTCTCTGTTCTTGTCTTGCTGCTCTTGATTTTCCACTGTGGCAAGTAAGCAGCACATAGCTGCTGTCCTGCAGTCCTCTCTGCCTGCTGCAGAGACGGACAGCATGGAAAGCTTTTTTAAGAGAAGAGGGGAGAAGGGAGCGAGTGAGTTGCTTCATGGAAAGACGACTGCCTTTCTGCAAGTCCCTATGCCTCGTTGTGCTGTGGGATAGCTACTCCCAGTGCAATGCATCTCATGAAGAAGTAAGGATGACGAGTGGGGACGCAGGATCCCAGAGCCATATGTGGAATGTGATCAGCCTCCTGGATTCTGTAATTCAACTGCCTAATATCAAATTAGAAGCCTGAAGTCTTGACCTATCCTGTCTGAGACTTTCTTTGCAACCAGAGCAGCTAGAGACTTAATTTTGTAAAGTGAAAGCTGAGATTTTTGGAGAATGAGATGGTTATACCAGCAATGCCAGTACACCGTGCCTGGCTGTTTCAGAGCCCTGATATAACCGAATTCTCCACTTTAACCTGAAACATGAAACTAAATGAAAATACTAGAAAGGTTCTATTGACGGTTTGGGGAGATAGTGCCGTCTAAATTGTAGTGGGTAATGTGTTCACCACTGTCATGTGGAGTGATTCATTTTTCTAGTCTTAAAGTTAGAAGTGGAGGTGTGTAATTCTGTTGTTGGGCTTCTATTCCCTTGCAGGTTTTTCACTTTAATCTTGCTACAGAAGAAGAGGGGGGGGGGGAAAAAAAGCTTCAGCACATACCTTCCAAACTTGGCTAATTTGTGTTGCACTGGCTGCTTTTATGTATGACAAAGGATTGTTTTAAAATATTCTTGCTGAGCATCACTCTGTAATTGATAGGGTGATGAGGTTTTATAATGCAAAACAATTTCAAAGGCTGGCTTTCTGTTGTGATTTGATTTAAAAAAAAAAAAAAAAAAAAAAAAAAAAAAAAAAGAGAGAGAGAGAATTGGATTGGCCAGGTTTCTAAAGAGAACTGAAATGTATTTGATCATACACATCCATAAGAGGGTCTTCCTGTAAATGATCCAATACCTTTGAATTTTTTTCTTAATTCTGTCCAACTTCTATACCACAGGTGAAGGTACATTAGTAGAAAGGACTATCCACTTCCTGGTTTATTTGTAATCCAAAAATCACATTATTTCTTTTCTGTATTACATGGGAAGCTTGTTTATAATTAGTGGAAGCTTGTTACCTTTATGCTCATTTTAAAAATTCACTCTTTCTGCTTATCTTTGAATGAAATCTGAGCATAATATTAAAATCTTCAAGGTTGGCTTATGTATAATCTATGAAGTCTAACATGCTATATATACACTTTGTTATATAATTTGCCTGTGATCTCCTTAATCTCTTCAAATATTACTGCTTTCCAAGTATTTTCCTGCTTTTAAATATGGATTATTTTCCCCCAGATGTATTAACTAACTTGTATATTTAAATTGCATACTTCAGTGCATTTGAGACCATTCTCTTTTGAAAGTGCTCAGGCTAGCTTCAGTACACTAAACACATGTCAAGCCTCTTACGACCAGTAAAATCTCCATATTGAAGCTTCAATGACCACAGTGGGGTTTTTTTTTAAAAAAAAACATGCCTTACTTGGTTTGAAAATACCCTCCCCATGCAATTAATAGATATACTGTTAAGTCTACTAAAAATAAAAAACAAAGACAAGTTAACTTTTCTTCGTAAGATTCTCTTATGAGGAAGTGATGATTTAATACTACCACCTTTAATTGACAAATTAGCTCTGGTGACTTTCAGGTATTTTCAGGGTTTTTTTTGCATATCTGTTATGAGAAATGAAAGAAAGCTTTATAAAGGTACCATAGAACTAATTATTGCTTCATTGTCAGTATTTGTGTTAGACAAGAGTAATGCGTTGGATAGTACCCTATATAAACACAGGAAACTATCTGATTCAGTTGTGAGCAATTTAATAAACGTGTTTCATGAAGGCTGCAGTAGAGAAGATAAAAGCAGCTTATTTAAGTTCTTGCCAAAGATTTGGGGCAACAATTTTGTCTTCTCTACTTGAACTCCAGTCCTGTTGGATTGTGGACAGTCAGCCCATGGACTCTGAAGGAGAGGGAGCCACTTACTGAAATAGAACTCTCAGTCCCACAACTCCAATGGATTTTACAGTATCCTCTCCATTGACAGAGTTATATTTAAACATTTTAATGCTGTTCCCTCTTTACTGAGCATTGAGGACGTGGAAGATAAGAAGGTGATTTCTCTGGGCTACTAAGTAACACATAAGCAATTGAACTTGTGCTAAGCATATTGAGCTGCAATTCAGCTCAGCTCTTATAGGTGTTCCTCTGGAAGAGTCAATTAAATGTTCTTATAATTAAACACTAATTTTTGGTAGCACCCAATATGTGGTAGGTGCACTCAAAAAAACAAAATGGCCCCTGCTTTGAGGAACTCTTAATCCAAAGGATAAACAAGGTCAGGGAAGGGAAATAACAATAAACAGTTTGTATGTCAATGACAGTCACTCTAGACGACAAGGCAAAAATGGCTCTGTAACGGTCTTAAATGTTTTGATAGGTTAGGGGCCTTGTTGATGAGCTCAGTGGGTTGATGCTTTCGGGAGTTTAAGTGAATAGGCATAAATTGTGTAAGACATGATAATGAGGTAGGGAACATTCTGCAGAGCAGAATTGTTAGGCAGACACAACTTGATAAAGGGAAATATGGAGAGAGGGGCAGAGTTTAGTGGTATAAGGGTGATGCAAAGATGCTTAAATTCATTATCAGATGAGAGCCTGGTAGAGTAGAGTAGAGGGACTCGGAGGGGAATTGCATGATCAACCCAAGGAAGGAAAAAGTTCAGCAGTAGCATTTTATGTAGAATGAAGGGGGGCAGCTTGTACAGTTGGAGGATGTTGTAGTAATTAAGATGGGATATAATTAGGGCATGTTCAAATAATTTGGCTATGTGAATATTGGAGATGATGAGCAAAAAGTGACATTTTCACATGGGCTGTCTGAATGGTTGGAGCAAAGGAAAGAGTTGATAATATCTAGGTGGTGGGTCTGAGCAAAAAGGAGAATGGTGCTATAGATATAAGCAAGGAAGAAAGAGGAGAATGGGGAGAGAATATTGGAGACCTCAAGATCAGAGAAGATGAAAGTGTTTGGAGGGAGAAGGAAAATGACAGGAGAGATGGGATGTGGCAAGATCTTGATAGCTTGCTGACTTCATCCTTTTAGTTGGCAGCATATTGTGTAACAGAAGTGTGGTGGAACTGGAAGGATTAAGGGGGGAGTCAGGCTGCAGGTAAGTGACATGGATTGTGTGCATGGGATTCAGAGAGGTCAGATAGGTATTGTTTGTTCAGAAAGATGGCAGTGTTGAAGGAGGGAACAAACCAAACCTGTAGTGGAGGAAGTTGATGAAGCCATGGGGCATCCTTTGGATGGATGTGGACAGGAGTGGATGTAGCAGATGCTGAGAGTGAGCCAGAGCTGTATTAATGGGTTGGATTATATGGTGAAAGAA
This sequence comes from Pelusios castaneus, assembly GCA_007922175.1. Classification (NCBI taxonomy): domain Eukaryota; kingdom Metazoa; phylum Chordata; order Testudines; family Pelomedusidae; genus Pelusios; species Pelusios castaneus. Next base: position 1,410,684 of record ML685921.1, read on the forward strand.
GAGCATGGTAGGCAAAGGCAGATGAGAGCAGAGTGGAGGGAGTGAACCGAATGTAATGAAGCGAAGGATGAGAGAAGTGGGAGAATAAGGTTAGGGGAGGCAGAGAAGTTGAATGCTGAAAGAATCGGGGCTGTGAAATGTGTGGATGGGGTGGCATTGAGCAGGTGACTAATGTTCAAGGATCAGGGGAAAATTCATATGGAGACTTGAGAGGGAGTGCAAATTTTAGTGAACGTGTGTTTTGGTGTGTGAATTACAGGAAGATGGGTGGCTAATGGGTTGGATAGGGTAGTGACACGGAAATGGAAATTGACTGGAAGAGTAAAGGGGATGTTCAGTTACCCAAAAATAGCTTTCTCTGTTTCCAGTGTGTGGAGGTCATGGGTGTTAAGTGACATCAGCGAGAATGGGAAAGGAAGGATAGGTTGGACTATTGTTCAGAAGGAAAAGTTCCATACAGGTAGCTAGCTGTGTTAGTCTGTGTACAGCAAAAACAGTGAGAGTCCTGTGGCACCTTAAAGACTAACAAATTTCTTAGGCCATGAGGTTTTGTGGGCTGTAACCCGCTTCTGATGAAAGCTTATGTCCAAAGAAATGTTAGTCTTTAAAGTGCCAGAGGACTCTCGTTTCCCTCCCCTCTCCCCTCAGAAGGAGTGGAGTTGAGGGAAAGAGGAGCTGGACATTCCCATCATGGTCCTTTGGTGAGTGATGTGCAGTATTTGAAAATGAGAGCCCATCATATGAGAAAATAGCTGCAATAGTAGTATCAGATGAGGACTGAGTGGGGGAAGAAGTAGCGTAAATAGTGGAATGATGGAAGATTAGAAGAAAAAGAGGGAGAAGAGTAAAGTAGACTTGTTGGGGAAGGGACAAAGTAATAAGGCAGGAGTGTCAAACATGCGGCCCGTGACTGTGCTCTGCAGGACCACACTCTCTCCCTAACAGAGTGTATGGTCTCATGGAGCGCAATCTCACTTACACAGCACTCAGTGATGCCGAGAGTGCCCTCGCATTTCGATTTATGGTGTGTATGGCCCACTTGAAGTTCATTTAAGTCAAATCTGGGCTGCCATAACAAATGTTTGACACCCCTGTTTAATAAGGTAACTGGTGAAGACATGTCCTAGTCTTAGGAAGGTGCCTTTTATTTACTGAGAGTGCTACTCAGAGATTTTATATATATTATATATTTTCCATATCCTACTCACTTTCAGGAAGCTTGGTGAAGAGCCTGAACTCTATAGTTGTGCTTTCTGGATAGAATTCTAGCGTCCTGTTTGCTGTGTCGGTTGCAAACCATCTGAAGAAATAAATGTCCTGGAATAGCTTTTCCAAAAGCAATATATAAAATATCTGCTGAAGACCATTGTGATAGGTGTTTGCTTTTAGTGTGTCAGGAGAAGAATTCCCCTTGTACAGTTTTCCTGTTTAAAAAAACAAAAACAAAAAACAAACCCCTGCCAATTCCTAGTGATTACATTTTAGGGGCAAATATGCAGTGGCATTGCTGTCTTTGTGAAGGCAAACTAGGCTTTTTTTTAAAGTTCTCTGTATACATTTCTTATCAGGATTACAAACTTCTTGCAGTTATCTCAACAAGCCCCCCAAAAGTTACCAGATGGAAAACTTATCATGCTCCCTAGTGCCTGCAGTATGCAAGTAGAAAAAAAGATGGCTGGTTCCCTCCTCTTGGTATGAAGCCTTTCAACTGAAGTAACAGCAAGCTTTGTATGAAAAGGAATAATCATCAAGGAAACACTGATATATTAGTGTTCTCTTTAGCAGCTTCAAAGAATAAATGAATTCAGGTCTATCCTGAATCTCCTATGTTGTTACATTGAATTGGCCAGCTAACCAGCTCACAGCTGAATGTGTGTGAGAGAATGGCCCTTATAGTTTTGTATGGTAAACTTCTAAATTAGCGAAAAGTTTAAAGAACATAACTCTACAAATCCCCTTCTTTCCTATGCTTGCTTATGAGAGATGAAATATCTGCCCAACTCTACATAAATGTTTGGGTGAAAGCCCTTTTTACTTCTGTTCTGTGTAAAACCCTCAAAACCTTCAAGTGAATTTCATGATGTAGTTTTTTTTTTAACTAAAGAGCACAGTTAGCCTGAACATCATGCTTGGAAGTGTTGGAGACTCTGGAAATCCTGAGACATTTCCATAAAAAATCAGTCTGATAATTTTGGGATACTTCAGAGATGGTTACCACAATTAAGTGGCATATCTGTGTGTCTGTAATGTGAATGCTTTGAAACCCCAAGTTCTGTCTATTTCAAAACTTCAGGGAATGTTTTAGGCATCAGTGGGACAAGCCTATTGATTTAAGTGCAAATCGAAATGCTGGAAAAAGGTGATTCATAGCAAAATTGTTGCTGTAAACAAAGGAATCTCTGCTGCCCTCTGGTGCTTACATGTCAGGCAGCAGCTTAATAAAATAGATACCCTTATCAGCCAGCTTGTGAAGGAGTGGGACCTGGAATAGGAGTGGCAGATGTGGGAGTCGGGGGAAGCATAAGGGATGGGAGAGATGGAGCAATGGTAGAAGTGGGATAGGTAAATCGATTCTCTGCAAAATGACATCCAGCACAACAAACTCCAGAAAACTTTGATGAGTTATCGGAGTCAGAGGTGATGAAACATTTTGGCTTGTCTCTGGACTGTGCAATAAGCCTAGCGTGAATTCAGTTGAAGTATGCATTTCGGAACTGAAATGCTATACTTCTTGCTGTTTTGTGCCAGTGTGTTTTGGAGATCCACTTACCTATATAAATGAGACACTCAGGGCTTTCTACATGGGGATGCTATTGTGCTTTAAATTTACATCCTATTTTATTTCACAATAAATTATTCTGCACGGGCTCCTCTTGTGGGCCCTCCTACAATAAGGACTTGTCTGCACTTAAAACACTACAGCAGTGCAGCTGCAGCACTTCAGTGTAGACACTACCTATGATGAAGGGACGGCTTTTTCAGTTAGTGTAGGTAATTCATCTCCCTGAGAGGCGGTAGTTAGGTCAACAGAGGAATTCTTCTAGTCTGTACTTGGAGCCAGCTTGGTATAGCTGTGTCTCAGGAGTTTGGATTTTTCATATCCCTTTGAGATGTAACTATATCAAAGTAAATTCCTAGTGTCAACCAGGCCTAAGAATACTTTTTCTTGGTTTAACTTAATCCATTTTGAGGCTGGCCTGTGATTAAATGACAATCTAATGCAGTTTTTCTCAACTAGTGTTCCATGCGCTGGCGCTCGGCAGACATAGTGAAGGTGTTCTGCGACTGATCCTGGACCCTCCACATGGGGGGGGGTAGGCAAAATGGGGGGGGGGGAAAGGAGTAACACTGTGCCACCACTGAGTGTCGGGGAGAATTTAAAATGCCCCAGCTGCAGCAAAGCTTCCAGGTGTGCATTGGCGTTTGCTACCACCTCCTCCTTTGCTGTGGCTGGGGCATTTTAAATTTCCCACCATTGTTACTGCCAGCATTGAAATCGTGTGGACATAGCTTGCACACTAAGACTTCCTTTGATGAATCTTTCTTCAAGAATAATTGAACTTTGTTAGAACATGGAGGCCCCAAAAACATGAGTATTATCATTTTCAGTTTTAAGTTTTGTGCATAATAATTATGTATCTATTTTTTTAGAAATAAATGCATTTTATATTTGTAAAATTGTATGTAATTCAGTTTCCTGAACCATTTTCACAGGAATGTGTAGTACTTAGATAATACAAACATTATAGCTAATATATACCATCTTTTTTGAGAGAGTTCTCATCAGATGTTCTGTGTAAAGTAATAAATATCTTTTGGTGTTTCCTGGTCCACTAAAGGTTGAGAAACACTGATCTAAGGCCACTTTATTTCCGAATGACTCTGTCCACACAGGGATGGGTTCTCTCTTAACAAGCTAATGGCCTTTGGGGTTGGTTTGAAATAAGCAGCCCATAGTAAGCCGTTAAGACTTTATTGCAAGGAAGCTCAAATGCTGCTGGAAGAAAATAAGAATAGAAATGACTTAAGTCTAACCAATTGTTCATCGTTCTCAGACAGGTCAGATGCCTGAGGACTTGAGTGATTCCCTAACAGGCCATGATGACATAATAGAGGGTATATTTATCTCCATTACGAGTCATGGGTAGAGGGAAGAAGATTAATGTTAAACTATATATGAATTGATTGGTAGAAATTCCAAACACTTTTTGAGACTGGGTGGTATTACATTAAAGTTACTATTATTGTAGTGACAAGGGCAATTCTAGCAATTGCTAGCTTCTAAAATGTGCAAAATATTTGATATCGCAGTAGCAACTTATTACAAAACTACAACCATCAATTACTGCAGAATTAAAACAAACAAGGAGTCTTGTGGGACTTTTAAAGACTAACAAATGTATTTATTGCATGAGCTTTCGTGGGAGAAAATCCCTCTTCAAGCATCTGGTAAAATGGGATTTTTCTCCCACGAAAGCTCATGCGATAAATACATTTGTTAGTCTTTAAAAGTCCCACAAGACTCCTTGTTTGTTTTGCGGAATTAAAGAATTTAAGAAAATTGTTTCCTTGTTTCCTGCTGTGGTGGTTGTACAAATAACACCTCTCTCTCTATCAACTGATGCAGTGATTATTTTTTCTGAGACTGCAGATGTTTCTAGTGCCATGCTACTTCTTGTAGGTCTATTTAGCTGTTCACTGGAATGGACGATTTCCCTAGTGAATGTTTTTATAATACTGTGAATTGCCCATCTTGTTATAGCAGCATATGTTTCAGGATGCTGCTTTGGTAAGCTACCCTTAGCAAATAGTGGCAGGCAGTAGTTTTTTCAAATTAAGATCACTAACAGAAATTAGGGAAAGAAGCATTCTTTGAGGGCCTCACTCCATTTTAATTTATGGGGGTCTAGTGTTGAGCTATGGAAATGTAAATCAAAGTTGTGTCTGCTGAGGTCCAGTAGTGCTTGTACTAACGTGACATAATCAGCTATGATTAGCCTGTTTTGGAAATTGACCGATATTTGGCTATGGGTGGTGGATATACAAGTGGCCTAAGAGGGGAGAGTACATGGGATGGGTTTGAGTTATTACAGAGTATTGTTTCTTGGGTAACTGGCTGTTGAGACGTGCTCAGGGTTTAACTCATCACCGTATTTGGGGCCAGGAAGGAATTTTCCCCCAGGGCTGATTGGCCTGGGTTCTGGGGGTTTTTCACCTTCCTCTGTAGCACAGGGCATGGCTCACCTACCGGTGAATTCTCTGTATCTTAAAGCCCTTAAATCATGATTTAAGGAGGTAAATAACTCAGTCATAGGTTGGTGATCTATTGCTGGAATGGGTGGGTGAGGTCTTGAGGCCTGCATTTTGCAGGAGGTCAGACTAGATGATCGTACTGGTCCCTTCTGACCTTAAAGTCTGAGTCTGAGTCTGAGTTCAGTCTGTACACAGGGATGCACCCCCCACAGTTGTCTCAGTGCTTTGCTGCCATAGCAAAGAGCTAATTGGAAGAAATAATCCCTTATGTTCTTGAGCCAATTAAAATATCAGTTTAATGTTTGTTTAGTTACTCATTGTAGTCAGATTATTTTGGACCACTTGCCTCGGGTTATACCTAAGATTTTGTTGCATCCTGAACCCCATAGGATTTCAAAGATGCTTAACCTGCTCAGCTGTCGTTAGGCACCAAATATGTGTTCTGTCTCAGTAAGGTGCTTGGAACATGCTCTTGTAATGTCCCAATGAACAAGTTGCTGTCTCTTCACTCCCCAGATGAGGAAGGACAGATGGTTAAGACTGCACGTGCTCTTGGCTGTGTTGAACCTTTAACCAGATCATTCTAGCGCTCCTTCAGACTTTTTGAGGTCCTCTTCTTCACCAAGGCCTTCTGTAAAAAAATCTGCAATGCATCTTATTGCCTGTCAGGCCCAAGTTTGACTTCCTCAAGGCAAACGCTTACTGGGGCTGAACCTCTTGCCTTTCACTATCCAGTACCATAGGCCCCATGGGGGGAAAAAAGTGCTCTGACGCCACAGTCTTTGTCTATACTGCCTTAGTCCATGTTGCTAATGTGTTTCCAGGTCACTAACACAGAACACAGTCATGAGGAGGAAGGAAAAGAAGAACTTTTTGATATGTAAAAGAAGTCCAAGGAGAGAGAGCAGGCATTTGTTCCTTTATCCACTGGTGTACATCACTAGTGGAACCTGCTTGCTGGTTTTGATGCTGCCCTTAGTATGTGGCCCTCCTCTGTTTGAGATCCTGATTGTCATTTGGACACGTCCCTGGTACATATACCTCCAGCACCACAGTCCTCTCATTAATCTTGCCTAAAAATCGTGGAAAGGATTTCTTTATCTATTGCAGAAGTCCACACAGAGCAACACTTGTCTGCAGCGTAGTTCTGCTTCCTCTGTATGATAGGCAAGAAGAATCTTCCCACCCCTCAAAAACCCTTACTTTTTGTGGGATGCTTTAGTATTGTGTTCTCTTAAGTTAGAACTTCAGCACAGAAAGCTAGCTGATTTCATAAAGTCCGCATTATCCTGTATATCTTGTTTAGATGAAGGCTTTGGCATAACTTCATCCTTTACAGCTTATTTTCACTGTTGTATCTTATATCTAAATGTAAAATTGACTGCATACCTTTACCTCATAACAAGATTGTTCTCCTGTGTACTGGAGAGAGTTATTTCCATATCTTCCTTTGTGTAGTGTATTAGGTGGTGGTTGCTTCTATATGGAATTTCTGAGGCAACAAAATCAATGTGCACAAGACCAAAGATGATCCTGTGATTTCACAGAGACCTTTAGATTTGCCCTGTTTTGAGTTACTATCTGGTCAATGTCGTTTAATGCTTTTACTGTGTAGAAGGAGGAACAGTTCTTTCCAGGGATCAATCTGGGAACTGCTGGGCAATTTAAAAATCCCAAGCTCTGAAAAAGTAAACTCCGAAAATCAATATATACTGCTGCAATTAATTTTTTTATGTATTGGAGAAAAACTGGGAAGCCAATACTTGGGGTGGTGAAGGATTAGAATACTGCTGTGCAGGTAGATATCTTTTGATCACAAGCCTGGACAGATATCTGAAGCAATTATGTGAATTATTAAAAGAGAAGACGAGCAGTTGAGAAGCAATATCGTTTACAGTATGAGTGAGATGAGGTTGCAGGGTGGGATGTGAAGGGCTGAATAAGTTGGTCCAGTGCAGGGTATCTCCTTTTAAGTCAGGCTATGTACACACGATCACTTTATTGCGTGGTAAGGCTTCTTACCACGCAATAAAGCCAGTAGCGTACACACGATCAATTTCCCTGTTGCGCGGCAACACCCTCTTGCCGCACAACAGTTAAACCACTCAAATCAAGAGTGGTAGCATTACCGCGGAACAGCTGTTCTGCGGTAATGCTCGTGTGTACACATTTTGCGCAATAGACAGCCTCCGGAAATGTCCCAGAGTGCCAATCGAGGCCACTCTGGGACATTGGAGCTGTCAAATATGTCAATTTCACTGCTCTAGCAGAGCAGTGAAATTGATATATATGTAGTGAAATTGAGTATTATGGGAGCTGCCTGGTTTGGCGGCTCCCCTGTACTGAGCTAGGGGGCTGGCCTGAACCGGCTGCCTGGGCCAGCCCCCCC
>ML685921.1:1418725-1434279 GCA_007922175.1 Pelusios castaneus
GCTCTAGCTGAGCAGTGAAATTGACATCGGGGATCGGGTGGCGGCCGCAGCACCCCCGGCGCCTCTTCCCCCACCCGAACCCCCCGACGGAGCTGGGGGGCCAGCTCCGGTCTGAAGCCCAGGAGCTGAGCTGGGGGACTGGCTCGAACCCTCGCCAGTTCGGGCCAGTCCCCAGCTCAGCCTCGGGGCTTCGGGTGACAGCGGGGGCTGGCAACGCAGCCCCCGCTCCCACCTGAAGCCGTGCAGCTGGACTACGGGGCTGGCCCGAACTGGCGAGGGCAGCTGGTTCGAGACAGCCCCTCCCTTAGCTCAGCCCCGGGGCTTCGGGTGACAGTGGGGGCTGGCAACGCAGCCCCCACCGCCAGTGGAAGCCCTGCAGCTGGGCTAGGGGGCTGCTGTGGGCAGTGCATGGTGGGACAGGTGCCCACCATGCACTGCTCTTTTATTGCAAAGGAGCATTCACACGGTGAACGCTCCTTTGCGATAGAAAGCAGCACATGTGTACACGAGAAAGCGCTATATTTATAGCGCTTTCCTTGTCCTGCAATAACTTATTGCGGGACAAGTTTCTCGTGTGTACATAGCCTTAGTCTTTCCAGAGACTGCACTTGAAGATGGCACATAGCGGGGAGGCTTCCCACAGGTGGTGTTTTGGAAGAGAAATACAACACAAATTGCTATCTCACAAACATTGACTGTAACAAATTCTGAGATAAGACCTATGCATGAGATCTCTACTTCATTTGGAACTTGCTCATTTTGCATTCCATAAATAGATTAACTCACAGGAGTTTTTAGCTGTCTGTGAAGGCCCATTTGGGGGTGCAGTTTTTCATGGGGGAAAAGGGGAATAACTTGGTGATATGCGACAGATGTGATGAAATGGGCCCCAACTCTAGGTCTTCCCTAGACTTTTTCAAATGAGATGAATGAACAAAAAGTTTTTTTTTTAAAGTCCTTAATGTGAAACATGCTTTTTGTCATCCCCCCTTTTGTTCCCTTTATACTAGAACTTTCTCCTAGGCAATTGCTCTCTTCCTGCCAGTCCTCTGTGTTCACATCATTGTGTACAGGTGTCGTAAACATCTGATTGTTTGGGTGTTACAAGCAAGTAGGCAGAAAACTGATAACAATGAAAGCTTATTTGTAAGTGCTTCTATTGTATAAGAATTTTGCTGTCCATTATCCTGTTCGTTGCTCCTTTTTTTGATATAGCAAACTGCAGTGTGGCTGCAACATGTAGTTCTGTCTGAACATATGTTTGTTAGATGTAAACCATGCCAGCTTTATTGTAAGTGTAAGCAGTCGCTTGTGTGTTAAAAGGCTTACCGTAATTATTCTGCTTTAATACTGAATATTACAAAAGGAGTAATATTGAAATCTGTCACTGCCTGACCCTGAACCTCTGCCTGTTATGTACTCAGAAGAAACACTACAGAAAGACTTTGGAATGTGGATTTTCCAGACTGAATGAATTGTTCAATTGGCTCATAATGTGGTCCAGCCTTGTAGTATGCATGATTTAAAAGGTGGTGGGAACATGCATATATATTAGTTGAATGATATGTTTATTATCACCAATATATGAAGCTATCTGCTTGGAATCTGTCATGTATTAACTGTCCCTAAAAACTGGGAAGCCAAATAAAAACATTTATCAAGACCTGGCTTTAAGTGTTCACAGGATGTGTGAATATTTTTGAGCTGCCAAGAGATAGGTATTTATTTATTTTTTAAAATGGGAACTTAAACTATTCCATTATCTCTGTCTGTGCCTTTGAAGATGGGGGAGGGCGATGATGAGGATTTCAGGTATAGTGTTTTCTGTTTGTGAACAAAAATACAGGAGGGAAGGAGGGTGGTGAGGCTACACATTGCTTGGCATGGCTGACCAAAGTGGTCCTTTAAATGTTTTACCAGTCATTGCAAAACTCTGATAGTGACAGCTGTCTCCCAACTGACAGAAATGGAAATGGAAAATACATGGATAAATAGCATGTCTCAAGGGGGAAAAAAACCCAAATGGTACTGAGCTGAACAATTGTTTCTCTTGCTGCCTGTCTCTGTTCCAGGACTCTTGCTCTATAGAAGTGCAGATCATGTGCTGGGTAGCCTTGCTTTTTTTGTTGTTCTGGATTGTCAAAACAATTTAATGTAGGTGGGAAGGAATGAATGAAATGAACAGTGTGGGTTTGATGCATCTGCTCTAGTTTGTTCTGAAGGCAACCCTGTAATTGGGATATGACACTGAGTCCTTGAGGGTGCATATCAAGCCAGGAAGAACAATGCTGTCAATTTTATGCAACACTAAAAATATACAGGCTGTCAAATCCTTCTTGATTTCATTTCCTAAAATGGATTTAACTATTTGCTTGCCTTGCCTGTGTAGCCCAATGGCTTACAGATACCAAATGATCACATTATTTCTTGTAAATTCTTGATTTTGAGGTGTGCTTTATTTTATCCTAAGGCAGCTTAACCGTTTTTACGCAAATAATTTTTCCATCTCAATGAATATGAGCTATTTCTATGCCCCCGCCCTACCCCGGCTGCTTGTACTAGTAGCATGGGTTTCTACTACCTCTTTGAAGTGAAGGGATGTCAAGGTTCTAGTCCCTTCTGCTGTTCATAGTTTTCTCTTTTCTCTGAAATTGGACCTACACTGCTTGAACTGAGTGGAAACATGTCTAGCTGCTTCCTTCTTGTATGTTTTGGCATTCTGGTGCTTGACTTACTCCTTTACTTGCCCTACTTGCAATTTAATGTTAATCTGATGGCTTTTAGATATCTAGTCTGTATATCTGAAATTGGCAGTGACTTAGAGCAGCAGGTATATGCTGAAATGATCACTTCAGATACTCTCATGGCATCCTCCAGAGTGCAGCAGGAAAATAGAGTACCTCTGAGCCTCCTTATCTTTGTGTCTGGGTTGACCTCCAATCATGATAATAGGGTCCGGAAAGGCTGGCTGTTTATCACACTAAACAACAGCAGGTGGCACCACACACCCAACTAAGTTACATGAATGCTCTGCCTGAGCCACTCATGAACCCACCATAGAGCAAGGCATCAGCCAGTTATTCCCACAGTCTCAAGCTCTTCATTACAGCAGTGTACCTTGAGTTTTTTCTGTCTTGCACTGGACAAAGATTTGTTCAGTACAAACTCATCAAATAAAGATTTGTTCAGTACAAGCTCCCTTTGATGTGGGGAGAATATGCACCAGTCCTGTCAACCTGAGCTGAGATTCCCTAAACACTTGAATCAGAAACAGTGATTAAGATAAAACATTAAAAAGTTTATTTAACTACTGAAAAATAGATTTTAAGTGGTAAGCATAAAGAGACTAGAAATAGTTACCAAAGAAATAAAAATAATCATGCAGTCTAAATTCTCTATTACTGAGCAGGATTGGAGCAATGTCTCATGCTTGCTAGTTGATCCAAGCAGTTGCTTAAATGTAGACAGGAGACTGTCTCCTCTGCCTGGGACTACCCTCTCCTCTTCAATGTCCTTTTATGTCTTCCTGATGTTCCTTCAGGTGTTGAGCTGTGGGGGAATGAAGCCAAGTGGTGATGTAACTCCCCTTCTTTTATAGTTTGTTCCAGTTTACAGAAACAATGAATGCTTGTGATCTAAGGGTCATCCTCATTGGTCAGTCAGGGTCCATTGCTTACATGCTTCATCAGTGAAGTTCCCATTGTAAATGATTCCTGTTAGTGGAATATCTTCTTGAATGGGTAAAGGAGAGCCATCAACAGTAGTTGGCCACTCCATTTTTCTACCTGGAAAGTTGGTTTGGGTGTTTCCCACCTCACATGTTCTAGTAGCATATCCAATAATATTTCATAACTTCACATACAATGCTAGGACATACAATCCAACGTGATATTAATGTCCAGTAGATCAAGGCTTCTAAAATGATACCACACAAGGCATACTTTGTTGGAGTGTTGCTTTTAGACACAATGTCACAAATACCTATTTAGATTTATTAAAGTGCTAAATAGAGCACCTCTACATATTGCAGGTGTCCTTGAAATCCCTTATTCCAAGTGCAGCAATTTATCTTGAACAATCTGCCATAGACAGTCATCTGTTTTCCACCCTTAATTACAATTCCACCTGTTTCAAATGTTAGGGAATAAAAGATGAGCTTTGTAACATGCCTTGACATGCATCAGCTATGTGGAACCTGAAATCTTCTGGGTTTTTTGTAGATGTAGTTCATGTAGGTAGAATTGAGATATGATTCTCCTGCAGCTTGAGTTCTCAACCTGGAGATAATAACAGCCTGGCCTTTCGCATAAGGGAGGCATTCCAGTTCAGTCCTGGTTAAAAGGCAGGGGAAGGAGTTCTGAGATTGTAAAATTTTGAGAACCACTGTCTTACAGAAGTGTCTTCTATGTCAATATTAGTGACTTGAAACAGTCTGTAATCTTTTCATCTTGTCACTTTCACAGTTTTCATGCCTAATTATACCTCTCTAGCAGTATAGGTCATATTGGGGGTTTATTTTATGAATTCAAAAAAGGTTCAACAACAGTGGCTATTAATTTTATTGAATTTTTTGAAGTGACATCTTTGTATAAGAAAGACTAGGGCCATTAGATAGAGGCTGTCAGGTTTTCACATACTCTGCCTCAGTCTTTACTACTTGTTGGTATAACTTCCTCTCTCAAAGTTGTGGATTTTCCTGGACAAGGTAGTTATATTGACGTAACCATTAGTGTAGAAAGTGCTATGTCAATGGGAGGGCTTCTCTTGTTGACTCAGTTTGCCCAAGGGAGAAACTGCAGCACTTGACATGTAGACAAGCCCTCAGATGGCTCAATTTTAGTAGAAGAATGCGGAGAGGCGTATATGGGATGGGAGTTGTTATAGCCCATCTTTACACACAAAGGAAAATCTTACTATAGAAACTAATAGGTTTTAGCTCTAAAGATTAATGTTAAATTTTGGTCAGCTATTACAGTATTAGGAGAACTGAATTTTAAAATGTGCTGTTATGTACAACTAAATGCAGTTTGGTGCATGCACAGTTTGATGCATAACTAGTCCTTTTGGGGATGTGAAAATACATGGTTTGATAATATTTGCATGTGCAGAAAGATGTTATTGAAAAACTATCCTTTAAATGTCTACTTTTTCCCCCTTCTATAAGCCTTCCTAAATATGTTCATCAGAGAGGAAACTGCTACAGGCGTTAAGATTATGTGTGAATATGGAGAGTAGAAGGCAAACTAATGTGACTAAGACCAGGTCTACTCTACAAACTTGCATTGGAATAACTGTCACTCTAGGGTGTGACAGTGCTCTCAGGTGTGATATGTCAACAGGAGGGCTTTTCCTATTGACATAGCTATGAGCTCTGAGTGGAATAAAGTGTAGACCTGCCCTAGAATGGTATTTAAGGTAAAGTTGGTACTTACTGGTGGTCTGATGGACAACTGGAGTCCTCTTCTCTCTGCCCTTCCTCCCAGGGTCTTAAAAGTCTAATATTACATTAGAGTATTGCAGCAGTAAAACGCATGCATGTGTGTGTAGTTGGGGCAGAGGGGGACGGTGAAAATACAGCTACTTACCCCAGGTTGAAACTTGCTGGCAGGCATGAGTGTGCAAACTTCTTCCAAACTATGAGGGCAGTGTAACTTCTAAAGCAGATGCTGAATTACTCACTTTGCTGCTTTTGCCATGACTTTCTGCCAGTGCTCAGTGTTGAATGTCTGTCTTTAGCACAACAGGTATGTCTGTAGGGACATGACATCAGCATTGATGTGACCAGTGAGGACAAATGGCTCAACTATGCATGCCTGTTACGGGTGTGTGTGTGGCCAGGCGCAGCACTAGTTAAATTCTGGTTTTTGAGCTTTGGTGCGAGGATTGCAGTGATGTGGGGAAGTTGAATGGTCTCAGTTTGGGATTTGATGTGAGGAAGTTACAATATGAGAGCATAACGTAATGGAGTTGTGGTCTAAAACGGATTTAGTAAAATTTGTGGTACAGCACTTTAGGGAGGATAAAGTTTCTTTTTAAAAAAAATGCATTTTGATGGATGCTATACATTTAGAAAACTCTAGTCTTGGGAATGCTTTTAGCTAATTTTAATAGAAATTCAAGACTCCAGTAGAGGAAAAATAAATATTTCCTGGCTTATTCTCAAATGGTTTTGATAGGTTTGTGGCTATAAATGGTTACTATAAACTTAAGTTTGATACCCTTTTTCAATAATATAAGCTGATCTAAAATATAGTCTAATTATTTCTATCTTTTGGGTTTTTTTACAAACAGCAGACTAAACTTATTTCAGTATGTGAATATTTATTGTGTAGTATCAACACAACTACATAGTTCTTTTTAAAAAAAAATTGGTGTCGATTCTGAAGCAATGGCTAGGAACATAATATACTCTATGTTGAGAGCAGAGGTTCTCATGTTGGAGGTTATATGTGCTGTTCCAAATAATGAGAGCCTCTGTCAGGAAATATGTTCTGCTGATAGATATGATGATAGTGTGTAAAAACATAGTGCTTTGCTTTTTCTGTCATTCATTCATAAGTAGAAACAGGATACAAGCCAAGTAGCTTGTCATATGATGCTTCAGTCATATCACTGAATTCTTTTGTTTTAGGTTAATGCTGAAACAAGATTATAAAATATAATTCAGAATTTGAGACAGATGTATTTTAAAGTAGGCCATTGTGGTTGAGTAGTTTTTACTAAGTAGTTAATGATGAAATGTATGTATAAATACAGTTGAGTTCTGAAGACCTTGTAAGAGACTGTTACACTTCCTGTCCTTTAAATTATAGTGTTACATCTGGAAGAGGAGCTAAATTTCTTCATAGCATAAGGCTTTAGTGGAAGGACTTCTTGAAACAGTTAAAGGTCTGTAAGTGAATAAAGAATAGTTTACACAGGGATTAGCAGGGCTGAGGTTGTGTCTATACTATAGATTACTGCAGTTAAATTTAGGTTGCTTAGGGGTTTGAGTATTCTACACTCCTGAGGGATATAAATTATGGGGCCGGTTCTGTTCAACATCTTCATTAATGATCTTGATGATGGGATAGATTACATGCTTAGTAAATTCGTGGATGACACCATAATGGGGGGAATGGTAGATATGCTGGAGGGAAGGGACAGGATTCAGCGAGATTTAGGCAAATTGGAACACGGGGCCAAAAGAAATCTCATGAGGTTCAACAAGGACAAGTGCAAAGTACTGCACTTTAGGACGGAAAAATCCCATATTGCTACAGGCTGGGGACCGATCTGCTAAGTAGCAGCGTTGTAAAAAAGGACCTGGGAGTTTGGGGGGATGGGAAGCTGGATATAAGCCAACAGTGTGCTCTTGTTGCCAAAAAGGCCAATGGCATGTTGGGCTCCATCAGTAGGAGTGTTGCCAGCAGATCAAGGGATGTGATTATTCCCCTCTATTCGGCACTGGTCAGGCCGCATCTGGAATACTGTGTCCAGTTTTGGGCTCCCCACTACAGAAAGGATGTGGATAAATTAGAAAGAGTCCAGTGGAGGGCAATGAAAATGATTAGGGGGCTGGGGCACATGACTTATGAGGAGAGACTGAAGGAACTAGGCTTATTTAGTCTGCAGAAGAGAAGACTGAGGGAGGATTTGATAGCAACCTTCAACTACTTGAAGGGATGCTCCAAAGAGGAGGGAGCTAGGCTTTTCTCGATGGTAGCAGAGGACAGAACAAGGAGCAATGGTTTCAAGTTACAGCAGGGGAGGTCGAGGTTGGTTATTAGGAAAATCTTTCTCACTAAGAGGGTGGTGAAGCATTGGAATGGGTTACCGAGGGAGGTGGTGGAATCTCCGTCTTTGGAGATATTTAAGGTCCAGTAAGACAAAACCCTGGCTGCGATGATTTAGTGCAGGGGTCGGCCACCCCTGGCATGTGTGCCAGACCTGGCACGCGGGCCGAGCCTGAGCGGCACACGGCGCTGCATAGACTCCACCGCTGGCCACAGAAACTGCATGGCCAGCAGCTGCTGCCCACAGCTGATGGGCCCTGCTGGCCCTGCCCTGGAGGGGAGCAGAGTGGAGCAGAGCAGGTTGCGTCTCCTCACGCACCCAGAGCTGCGCCATTGCTGGCAGAGCAGAGCCGTCCCTGGCCATGGCTGGCAAGGGGGTGGGTTGACTCGGCCCAGCCAGAGCTGCCGCTGCCGGCGGGTGGCCTCCGGTTCCTGGCCCCAGCTCTCGCTAGCTGCGGCGGCTCCGGGTGGGCCGGGCCAACCCGCCCTCCTGCTGGACATGGCCGGGGCTGGCTCTGCCCTGCTGGCAACAGTGTGGCTCTCGGCCGGCAGAGGTGGGGCAACGCAACCCGCTCTGCTCCCCTCCTGCTGTCTAGCAGGGGGTGGGGCCAGCAGGGGCCCTCAGCTGTGGGCTGCCCCTGTGGACAGGTGCTGGCCTCAGGGCCGAGAACCGGAGGCCGCCTGCCGGCGGATGCTGGCCCAGGCCCCGGCCCCGGCCAGCAGGGCACTGGAAGCCTGGCCCTGCCCCCTTTTGGGCCCGCCCCCGGCACCTGCTGAAGGTTGGACTAGATGACCTCATGAGGTCCCTTCCAGCCCTAAGATTCTATGATACCGTACTGAACTAAGTGCCCGGTGTGAATAGTGCAATGTTGGTGGGAGAACTTCTTGTGGAGGCAGGAGTTAGCTCTCTCTTGTTAGCTTAGAGCAGTGGTTTTCAAACCATGGGTCACAGAGACTCAGGATTGGGTTGCAGAGACTCAGGTACTGGGTCTCAACACCCCAGCTGCCGCCACCAATAGACTGGAATACATTGCTGAAAGATGGAATTATTGGGTCACAGGCACGATTTTTTTTTCAACTGGGTCCTGTGAAAATGTTTGAAAACCACTGGCTTAGAGCATTTTCACTAGAAGTGTGACAGTGACCCAGCTGCAGTTCAGACACAACTTGAATAGTACTGGGGAGTCACAGTTAGGGGATATCTATGTAACATTTTGGAGTGAGTCGCCCACCCCAGTTCAACAGATTGAGGCCAGCGGGGCTTGGGCTAGTGCTCTAAAAGTAACTGTAGAAGCAGTGTTTTTGAAGTTGTAGCTTGGGCTCTGAAGCCCGCCCTTCCTCCCTATGCTTCAGAGCCTGAATTGTGACTTCAAAGTGCTGTAGTGAATCCACCCGCAGAGCCTGTAGCTAGGTTGAGAGAGGAATTCTTCTCAGTTCTGTCAAGGTAGCAGTGACTGACTGTAACGGGGCTTATGCTGGCTAAATGGTTTCTTGGTGCGGAAGTGTAACTAACACCCCTGAGTTATGTAGCTAGTTTGACCTAAGTTTTTGGTGTAGAGTTGAGTCCTAATGCTCCTTATCTTAGTCTGCTTGCAGTAGGGAAATCCTAACATGTCTAGTCTGTGTACTATAAAAGAGAGAATTCTGAAACATTTCATAACGTTTGAGGATCCTTAAATATATTGAACCATTGCATTCCCTTCATTCCTCCCAAGGCCACGCCTATGCAATGCATACACACTGTATCAGCAGCTGTGCTGTTCATCTCATGTGGTGAAGATGCTCTATGCAGACAGGAGAGAGTTCTCCTATCAGCATAAGAAAAAAACTGCAGCAGCTGCTGCTTGCGGAGGTGCTGTTGGCAGGAGAGCTCTTCTGCTGACCTAGCACAGTGCACACAACTCATGTAAGCGAAGCATACATTGTTCAGGGGGTGGAATATTTATGTGCCAAACGACATAGGCTGTAGTGCAGACTTAGCTGAAGCATTAGAAGTTGTGAATGTGACCTTTTGGCCAGGCTTAGAGGATGTGAGCCCTGGTCTAGACTACAAATTTATGTCAGTAAAACTACATTGCTTAGAGGTGTGGAAGAGGCTGACCTAACCCCTAGATAGGTGACTCTTCTCCTGTGACATAATTACTGCTTCTTGGGGCGGTGGAATATGTGTGACAGCAGTCCTCTCCTGAAAGCATAAGTAGCATCTTCACTAAGTGCTGTAAGTGTAGGCAAGTCATAAGGCTAGTGACGCTCTAGAGAGCAATTATATAGTATAGAGTAGACCACGAAATCCAGTAAGAGCCCTGTAGTAGTAGAATGTGTCTACACTTAGTGCATTTTAAGAAACAAACATGAAATATGCATTTGAATGACAGTTGGGTGGAGTGAATTGCTTGTAATTAAATGGATCTGAGTTGATGTCACAATTCCCATTTATCCGAGAATCTTATCAACGTGCAAGAATCAGCATGTTATCACATTTTTCAGCTTGCTGCCTTTCCCTTGTGTTAAAGTGGACTACTTTCTTACAGGTTTTTATATATAACTTCTTCTTTTTACTAGGATCGGAAGCTGACAAAGTCAGAGCGACAGAGATTTAAAGAAGAAGCTGAAATGTTGAAAGGGCTTCAGCATCCCAATATTGTTCGGTTCTATGATTCCTGGGAGTCCACAGTGAAGGGAAAGAAATGTATCGTTCTTGTGACGGAGCTCATGACATCTGGAACGTTGAAAACGTAAGTAAGCTCAGGAACATGAGGATATGTGATCGTGATTACCATGAAATAAGAATATTCTAAAGAAAATGGAAACATTGTTTCTTTTCAGAATATTGAAAACCCAAGTCGGACTCCTGAAAGTGAGGAAACTAAAGCTTTCTCTGTAATACTTAAGCTGGATGCTATTAGCACCATAATTAGAGTAATAAGCCATCCTTTGAGGTGGTGAGGTTGACAGAGTCTCATAACATTTTCCAGTATACGCAGGCAGAAAAAGTTGTTTTTTAATTTGAAGTATGGAGGGTTGGATCACTGTTCTTATTCATCTTTTTGCATCTCCTCCTACCCTTATGATTTCACACTTAGAATGTAATGGTGTGGCTATGTTGGTCCAAGGATATTAGAGAGATAAGGTGAGTGATATCTTTTATTTGACCAACTTCTTTCTGTTGGAGAGTGAGACCAGCTTTTGAGCTTCCACAGAACTCTCCTTCAGGTTTGGGAAAGTTGAAGAGTTCTGTTTAAATTGAAAAGTTTGTGTCACCCACAGAAGTTGATAAGATGTTACCTCTCCTACCCCGTGTTGCTTAAAATGAAAGCTCTTTGGAACAAAGACTGCCTCATTTTAGAGTGCTTAGTTAAAGTCACTTCCGCACTGACAGCAGCATATTGACTGCCATCAGCTCGATCTTTCCAGATCAACTTAGCAGTCAATTAAGACCCACTCATGTGACTGGAGAGCAGGATGTGGCCTAGGCCCACCTGTGTGATTCACAGGCCCAGCCTAAAATAAGGTCTGTCTATGCCCCTGATTCTGCGTTGACAGGAATACATTTACTGTCGGGGCAGCACAGTGAAGGATAGTTAGGAAGTCAATGTCGGGGGTGGGGGGCGGGGTGTTGGTGTTATGTGAGCTACTTCAAACTTCACTACCAGTGTAGACCTGGCTATAGTCAGGTCCTGATCCTTGATTGGGGTCTCTGGATGCTACCACAATACAAATAACGTTTCTTTCTTCTACATATTATCTGAAAAGCTTTTCAAATAATGGAAATTTCATGGCGAATTTCTAAAATCATTTGAGCTATTTGTTAAGGGTAAATCTGTTTTAAGCCTGAGCTGAGGGAGCATTAGGAAATTTAGTTGCATGGGAGCCCTCTAGTGGGGAATACAGGCTTATGGAGAACATCAGTGCGGCTTTGGAACTTCCCTAGATTTAGGCTAGACATGACTGGGATGTTCATTGAATATGTATGCACACAGCTCTTGCCTATGTGGAACTGGAATACCTTTAAAATTGTGTGTGTGTTTTTTGGGTTTTTTTGGCTGAGTTGGGTAATGAAGAGATTCAGTAATTCATTTAATTGCCCTTTAAGTCTTTGAGCTCCAGTGAATAGATACCCTTTAGGAGCTGGAAACAGTCTGTAAACAAGTTCATAATCCATTGAGTAAAATACTCTTAAGCTAGAAATTCTTAATGCAGGCTAGTTGTTGGCCTGTTTGAAAGATTTGAGGTGGTTGTCAGAGTTCAGGGAAGTTTACCCTCTGTGGTTCAGCAAGGACCTCTGCTCTAAGCTTTTCAGCTATTTCTTTAGTTAGTGGAGATATGTGGTGTTCCCCTGCTGGAATTGGCTCTTTGCAGGCTGACCAGTTGCCTACCTTCACTGTTATGTGACAGAATGCCTAAGCAGATCTGCTTCACTTCTCTGTTCAGAGATAGTACTCAAGTGACCACATAAACACCCAGAATGGTTACCAAACTCCTTTTTATAAGCAAATCCCATCTATTTTCAAAATAAAAGAATTAAAGCAAAAACAATTAACCTCAAGAGAACCTAAACACATGCTAATAAGTTTACCAGGCATTGTCCCCGTCATTCCAAGATGGGCTCTGGTTAATTAGTCCTTCAAATCCTCACCCCTGCCTTTTTTTCTCCTCCTGTGAACCCAAGGTGATGACTGTTTCAGCTCAAAACAAATACCCAAGTTTTATGGGGTTGTGTGGATCCAAGACCTTCCAACTTTCCCTGAGAATTGGGGCTCTCCACAGAGATTCTGCCTGTTTCCTAATCAGAAGGAAGGTTCTGAGTCCTTTCTAATTCAGGCTATGTAATCAAAAGTCCTTTTTTTGTCTTTTGGTCCCTGGAGAATCTAGTTTGTACCAGTATATGCAAGCTTCTCTTCAGAGGATCTCTCTATGGTGGTGTTACAATCTGAGTAAATTGGCTTAATTGCCCTTTGCTGTTAGTTCCTGGAAGATTGTGGGTCTCCCTCATGGGATTACATACTGTCCATTGTCAGTACACAAACATTTGCATTTTTAATACAATGAACTCCTAAAATATTTAAACTTAATTCATTAAGTTTTGTTGAATATATTGCAGGATATTGTCATGTCATGGTGTTCCCTAATAAATTAATAGATTCTGCAGATCCTTGTGAGGAATGCAGTTGAAGTGTCTCCACATTTCAAATATGTTTGGGGAGAATTTGGTGCGTTCTACTTGTTTTTGACATTGGGATTTGAGAATAAAGTTCTAGTGCTAGGTTGAGTTAAGTTGGAGGTTTTGACAAATGGACAGAAGGTTTCTAGAGTCTGAGGAATTGTGGGAGGCAAATGAGGAGGGTGGGGAAAATGTTGGATGTTCATAAAATAAATAGTTAACAATGACACACACACACATTATCTAGGCTGCAGATATAATCCATTATACTGAATGTCTCAGTTAGCATCTTTGCAATCTAGACTCAAGAAAAGCTCGCTACATTTTTTTCCCTATTCACATTTTCACGTTCTCTGCAACCATAATGATGAGGGACATCTTTTTAAAAAAGGATTTTTCAAGTTTCCAGAATCAACTTCTGTGGAAAAGACTGGATTCTGTGGCTGCAGAGTATTGGGGCCCTGAAAGTATAAGTCTGAACTGTTCTTATTTGACTTATTCCATGTTGCACATATCCAAGCTAGTACTCTATGTGCTAAACTTGCCAATATTTCTCTCTCTTGTATCTTGGAAGCAGATCTTCCTTCTGGAAGATTACACATTTTTTCATAATTTGATAGATTTTAACATACAGGGTTTGAAAATGGTTCTTTCTGTCCCCGAATCTCTCCACCCCAAGAAAGTCTTCCCATTAGCTAACTTCTGGTCCCACTGGGGATTTTGTGAGTTTGAGCCCTAGGATTGCTACCCATCCGGGTTTTACCCAGACCATCTATTTTTTTGGCTTCTGTGTCTGGTTACCGGTTTCCACATGCCTAGTTTTTGCCCAGACATCAAAATTCAGATTGTTATGGGATGTGGGGAGGTGCCAGATATTAACCTGTGCCAGCCCCTGCCCAACCAGGGCTGACTTTTACCTGCAGCAAGCCTTCTAGTCAGACTGCAGCAGCTCCTGTCCCAGCCCCAGAGCAGAAGCAGCTAGCTGGGGCAGGAGAGGGAGGTGAAGAGGATCCAGTGAGTGATGGGGACAGAGTCTTGGGGGGTGGGGTCAAGAGGCAGATCAGGGATGGGTCCTCAGGAGTCTGGTTATCATCAATTAGAAAGGTATCAGCCCTAGAGCCTCAGGACAGTACAGCAGCGTTTTCCAGTTCTTATTGTGGGAGCCCATCTGCCACCAACCACATCCTGTGCCCCAGGCTGTGTAACTGCTTTCCTCTGAAAGTTCAGTTACATAATCACTCTCTGGATAGAAAGAACAGACAACATTTAGATGAAGCATCTTAACATGGTCTCACCTGATCATATTTGAAAACGGAAATGCACTGAGCTTTTGCACTGTCTAATGGGAAGATAATTCAGTCTTACTTTACCAATGTCTTTGGCAGAATTTGAAAGTGGTCTGGTCAAATGTCTATTTAGTTTTGTTTTGTAAAGCAAGTTCATGAAATCTATATAAATTAAACCTGCCATATTTGCAGCCCATGCTAATGCCTGAGAACAAAGTGAACTAGCTAGTTCATTTTCATTGTGAAGAATTAGAGAAGTGTAAATAAACTTGGATTTAGAACTGCTTAGATTTAATAATTTAAGATAACCAACAGGTGAGGATACTTAATGTAGCTTTTTAAAAAACTGATATTCATCTAAGAGCTGCTTCTTAAAGCTGTTGATATGTTCATTGCTGGTTTTTAAGAGAGCTGCAGTGATTAGTTGGCTGAGAACTGTTTATAAGACACAGATACTCAGTTTTCAAAACCATTTTAAGAAATGGTTCTCTTTCTCTATTCACTGAATAGGGCTTATGTAACTCAGAGGACGAATTACATTTATATGTTGACAG
Source organism: Pelusios castaneus (assembly GCA_007922175.1). NCBI lineage: Eukaryota > Metazoa > Chordata > Testudines > Pelomedusidae > Pelusios > Pelusios castaneus. The sequence continues at coordinate 1,433,502 of ML685921.1, forward strand.
ATTAAACTTCCTGCTAGCTAATTTTTTTTTTTTTTTTAAAACCATTAAAAGAAAAAATGACCTTGTGCTCTTTTCTGCTGCTTTATATTGTGAAAAGATCTGATGCTGCTGTATGGCTTTTCCTGCTTAGGTTTTATCTTCAAAATATAGGGAATGTCTATTTTTGGCTTTGAGGGGATCTCTGTGTAGTGTAGACTCGCACTTCAGTTGATGGAGAGGTTGCCCAATTTTTCACAAATATGACCTTCTCCAGAATGCCAACAAAAACAAAACAAGTTCTACACTGCCCAAAATCCTTCCCCTTTTCAGTTGTTCAGCTTCCACTCAGTCTCTAGTGATGTTAATTCTTTATTTTCCTAAGTCATTTTTCTAGACTAGAGAATGTAAATTTCTAAAATTAAAAACCAAGCATTTGGCAGGGGGGTAGGGGAAAGGGGAAGGGAGAAGAACTCTTTCAGGGTGGTCTTTATACACCGTAAAGGGATTAAGACCATTTCCCCATCCCCCACTCCCCCATTTCAGGTCATTTTCAAACTAATTCGTAATAATGCACAGTTTGCAAAAAATCTGACTTTCCATTTGTTCTGATTGCGCTGCTTTACTTCTTCCAAAACTGTGTAATTACTTTCCAAAGGGGTAGCCGTGTTAGTCTATTGTAGAAAGACCACAGAGTCTTGTGGCACTTTTAAAGACTAACAGATTTATTAATCGCATGAGCTTTCGTGGGAGAAAATCCCACTTCGTCAGATGCTTTGAAGATAGGAAAGTTACAGAGTGG
>ML685921.1:1434679-1597119 GCA_007922175.1 Pelusios castaneus
TCTGACGAAGTGGGATTTTCTCCCACGAAAGCTCATGCGATTAATAAATCTGTTAGTCTTTAAAAGTGCCACAAGACTCTGTTGTCTTTGTGTAATTACTGTCAGGATAGCAGCAGTCTGCCTGGTAATTAATCAGTCTTTGTTTTAAGATGTATTGTCTTGATTGGAAATGACTAGAGTAACTTGTATTCTGTTTTCTTTTTTAAATGTGATTTGTGTGAGCTTTAATAGTGATGTGCAATTGGTAGCTCATGACAGAGTTTTGGGAAAATTACAGCAGTCCTGCAGGGATGCTGGTGTGAGCCCAGTTCCTTTAAGAGTGAGGAGCTGGCAGTAGACCAGCATATTTGAGAATCAAGAATGTAACTGGAGATCCCGAAAGCTGAAGTAGATTGCCACTACCATGTGACCCTTGGAACAAGCATGAAAGAGATGAATGATTTTTGTCAGTAGCAAAACGTATTTGAGCCAAAATCATGAGTGGTAGCTGATATGAACCAGAGCCTCTTTCATTCTCTCTCTTCCTGGACTTGCCCTTGTTCTCTCCTTAAATTGTGCTCTGACTTCCCTCTGGATCTAGCTTATGATTGCTTTTACAGAGTTGTTTTACAGCAAGATTATCACCAGGAGCTTGATTGCAAAGGCTTTCTTTGAAACAGAGAAATTGTAGTAACGGGCATTAACATCTGTGAGCTTATGTGGGCACTGGTCCAAATATTTTCATCAAAATTGGTGGTTCTAATGAAGTGGATACATAGAAACCAGAAAACAGATGAAGCCCCTGTTAACAAGCCTTGAAACAAAAGTTCCCTCTCTGGCCTGACTCTTCTATTTAGCCTTTCTCCTCTGATGTGAGTTTCAAAAGGCAATGGGGGTGTCAAGAAATTTGAGATTATTCCATGTCTTCTCTGAAAGATGGTTTGGATTTGTTGCATCTGTCCATTCAGTGAAGTTCTGTTACAGTGAGTACAGATGGTGGTTTTCAGTTACCGTTTTTAAGGGATCAAACCCTGCCCTTGCTTCTCTTGAGACGAGCAAGTTGAGGCAAGTTAGAACTGTACCTTGGGTCACTGGCTGAGTGGCTTGGATTAATATTTCAATAGCTAAGTGGTTGCTATGGTGACTTCATAGCTGTCACTCACTGCCCAACAAAACATCTATTCATTCAGAATTGACACTTTCCAGTGTTTTCCTCTGCTGTGTCCAGAACTGACATATTTATATAAGGTAGAGGACTGAACTAGCTACTTATGTACTACATAATATGAGGAAAAATAATGGGGGGCAGGTGGGTGGGAAGATGTCTGTTTTAATAAGGAATAATTGTAAAGAAAGGGTTTTATAACCAGGATAAGAAAATTATAAAAATAAGTGAAACCTATCTGTGTCTGAAGTCATATTGTGTCAAATCAGTCATTTGTTACAACTATAGAATTGGAGTTCCATTTTATCCTTCCAACCTATAGGCAGTTACCTCCTGGGTACGCCCAATAAAAAGATCCATGTGGGGGTCAACTTGAGAACTTGCTTAATGGGTCTAATCATACTACCATGTAGGCAGACTTAAACTAGAAGGTAAAGTTGAGATTTTGTAGTGGAGAGAACTAGCTATTTATGAATCCTTGATAACTAACTAGTGACGTGAAAGTTTTAAAGCCTTTCAGATAGTGTGTCAGTCTTTGTCAGCAGGACCAGGCTAATGCAGCTGTCCTAAACACAGCACAAATTATTTTTGAATCATGACTGTTACTGTCCACCCTTGCCAAAAATGGGAATGATCAGTGGGTCTGCAGAGCCAGAGATGCACCATTCCTGTCCTGCCTACCTCCAAACACCTGCTTGCTGCTTCCATAGTCTACAGTTCTAGTGGAACGGTAGGTACTGTTCCACACATCCAGTGCATTGAAACGGTCCATTAAATGTAATAAAAATGGCCACATGTAAATTTTGGTCTACTTTCTAGATTCTGTGCTGTATATCAGTTGGTTTTTACACAGTAATAGACTTAATGGTGAAAGTCTGAATGAATGAACATGGAATATATATATATATTCCCTTTTATTTTGACTGTTCTTTTTCCTAGGTACTTGAAAAGGTTTAAAGTGATGAAAATCAAAGTACTGCGAAGTTGGTGCCGTCAGATACTGAAGGGCTTGCAGTTTCTGCACACGCGAACTCCTCCCATTATCCACCGAGACCTAAAATGCGACAACATTTTCATCACTGGCCCCACTGGATCAGTCAAGATAGGAGACCTGGGTCTGGCAACCCTGAAACGAGCTTCCTTTGCCAAGAGTGTGATAGGTAAGAGTCTGTTGTTTTGGAGGCTGGTAGACCCAGTGTATTTACTTGTAAAGTTGGCCCTCCCAACAGAACTTTCACTCAAGTAGTCTTCTGATCTGAGTGCCACAGAGTGATGCTGCTCTTGCTTCTGAGTTGCGGGGCTCATTTTGCTACATTAATATCTTTTATTGCAGGGCTTTGGTATCTGTGATCTTAGTATTTGGATACATCCTTGGAAGTATTTTGGAAATATAGACTTACTACCTTGCCCACCTCTCTCCCAGGGCTTAGTTGAACACTGTTGATAAAACCACTGTAGCTGGATTGTGGGATGTAAAACTGATTTAAATTTGAAATTATTGCCAGTTTGGTTTTGGGTGCACCCAAAAGGTTTTGCTGACTTACCTCCCCCTTTCTATTAATAATATATCTTGATAACTAGTTTTATCATTTAGCCACATACCCAAATCAGCTGGGCTGTCGCATCTAAAATTGTAAAGAATCCTATTTTAGTTTGAGAAAGTTTGAAACTGATGCTGTTAGACTACCCTAGAAAACTGGTTTTATCAACTTTGTTCTGATAGTCTGCATTGTATTCAGACTAACACGGGAGCAAGGTGATCCTTCTTAGTATGCTGTGAACAGATTTAGTATCTATGGTTTATTAAAATACATTGAGCTAATATTGCCGAATAGTCCTATAGTTGTTCTCCTGAGTACACTGCTGATATAAGTTTGCAGATGTTTTGCACATTGTCACTCTTAAAATATTTCCTGCTTTCTTACCAGGTTATTGTTTAAATATTGACAGAAGTGCAAAAGTATACAAGCACAATATGTAAAATTTCATTACAAAATACCACCTTACAATATATTAGTTTTCCGCTTAGAGCTTCAATCCTAACACTATGTTCTTGCCAACAATTGATAGCCTGTGGTTAATTGGATATAATTGATTTCTGGATTGTGGGGAAGGATCAGGGAAGCTAGGTTGACTGATATTCAAACAGTCTTAAATCTGGTTAGCTTGCAGGAAATAATTCATTGGTTCAAGTAAAAATACCTAGCACCTCTGACTTAGAGAAGCCCTGATCATACGGTGCGATCTCTTCACTTGTGGAGGGGGTCCTGTGATTAGTGCTTTAGGGGGCAGTGCATCTTCTGCAAACTGTTTAAAGTGGTACTTGTTGAATCTGACACTCTGCCTGTAACTCAATCTCTCTGTATTTAAGTATTTTTTGCCTGTAGGATGTTCCTCACTATTCCCTGTATCTGCAGTAGGCCTATTAAAATATACTGCAGGTGTGAAGGTAAGTATGTGAAGAAAAGGGCTCTGGTGAGTGGTCTTCGCAGAAAATTACTTTTATTCATTCCTTGTGAAGCTTTATATCTGTAGTGACTGGGTTTTTCATTGCAAGGCCTTTTCTGAACAGTTCCACTTTGGAAAATAAATGGAGTGTTACAGGTCAGAGACTAGCTGTATGCTCTTACTAGTACTACTTTTTTGCAGCAGAGGGCAGACGGGTATGTTGAAACAAGCTTCATTGCCTCCTTTCTTATAGGGAGGAAAGGTAAGTGTCTAACTTTCTTCAGTACTTGGTTTGCAGCCCTGCTAGTCTTTAACTTTTTTCTCCATTTGTCTTCAATTTGATCTTCATTCCCTAATCCAATTTTTATTGTATCCAAATTTTCCCATTTCTGTTATGTTGAGTAACGTATGAAGAAAGCATTCAACATATGGACCCTTTCATTCCATTTCTTTCTTCTTACAAAGGCCTTGCAGTGGGAAACTCCTGGGATACATTGATGCAACAGAATAACTAAGGGTTTCCTCCCTCTTCTTTTTGCCTCCACTTTCTCTTCTCTCACAGGTCTGCCCATCCGCTTCCTCCTGCGGTGAGTAACGCCAGCAGCCTCTGCTCGCTTTGAGACATTTAGAGTCTGAATCGTTCTTTTAATTTAAGGTACCCCAGAGTTCATGGCACCCGAGATGTATGAGGAGAAATACGATGAATCCGTTGATGTGTATGCTTTTGGAATGTGTATGCTTGAGATGGCCACGTCTGAATATCCTTATTCTGAGTGCCAAAATGCTGCGCAGATCTACCGTCGAGTGACCAGCGTAAGTCTTCCCATACCCCTCTGCTGATTCTAGAGCTGATGCTGCAGTTAACAAAGGAAGCTGGCTAGCTTCGTGCAGTGCAAGAAGCAAAAAGGCAAGCTGACGCATCTTCAGGTGGAAATTTAGAAGTTGGTTTGCTTAGCCCAACCTACAGAAATGCTAGAAGGGTGTGAACAGTGCTGAAAGGAAAATCACTGATAGGACTTACTACGCTATTAGAAGTCAGATCTTCTACACACAGAGTATATTGGTATCCTACTTCCGAGTAAAACTGCATAACAAGGTACTACATCAAAGTAAAACTCGCTCCAAGATCACACATTTTCTGACCCAGTAAAATTTTGTGCTTTTTGTCTTGGGGTGGTAGTCTGAAACTTTAGTCTTTGGATTAATCAAATTTGGGTCACAAATCTAGGGCATTTTGGAGTAACTGACTTCTAATGCAGATCCTCAGACATTCATTTTTTTGAGCCATTATAAATTAATAATTTATTGCACCCTAAATTGCTTTATGGCTACTTTGCTGTTGGGGCACTTTCCATAGCTGCCCAGTGGAAATATTTTACATAATCAGCAGGTAAGGAGTTTACAGAATGAGGTGTACAAAGGTGCTAAATGGTGTACTTGTAAAGGTGTCACTACCTGGACCAAACTAGGAAGGTTTGTTTTGTCCCAGACATTCAGATGGGTGATATTTAAATAGTATGAGCTACCAGCTTTGGCACAAAATCCAGATTGTAATGTTGAGTAGTTGTCAATAATAGGACCTCAAATTAAATTTGTCAGGGGTGGGTTTTTTTATTAATATAATGTTGTGAACTAATTGAACGCTTTCTCATGAGGATGAGAACACAGCTTACTTATCCATCCCACTGCAAGGCAGTAGTCTACAAAAAAGAAGTATGAGGTGTGTGTGATAGTAACCCTCAGAAAATTGGTATTTCTGGCATCAACAACTTGTCTGTTTCTTGACTGATGTGGGGGGAGAAAAATTACAGTAGAGAATCTTGTTGGTTGATTTGCCAACAAATAATTTTTTTCTTGTGCTGTTGGGAACCCAACAAGTTTCATACATTTTCTTATTTACTGTGTGATACGTCTTTAGAGATGGGATGAGGATTTAAGACCCAATGAAATGCTTAACATCGGCTGAAACTCCAATACAGTCTATGCTCCTAATACCTTGCCCTCTAAAGAATGGATCATTAGAAGACAAAATTGACTAGGAAATACAGAAGAAATAATGTGCGGTATCTTTCATAGGTATCAAGACGATAGTGAATCATTAGAAAGGATTTGAACAGGGAAAGGATGGTGGCTTGATGGAACCAGGTTGGGGCTGGATTCTCTGCATGGTGACGGGGACTTGGAAAAATGCATAGCGGCAGGAGTAGTGGGGCAAAGTGGGGAAGAAGTGTGTTTAGGCTGGCATTGGTGGCAAAGTGAAGAAGGTGGGAAGAAGTACTCCCTTCCGTCTACAGTATAAGTGCTGATGTACATCTTACAGGCGAGATGTACAATTATGATTTGGGATTTTCCAGTTCTCTAGTGCTCCTGTCTGCTTCACCATGCTTATTCTTGCCTTGCTCACAGCTGAACCAGACAAAGCAAATAAGAGAGGGAGGACAACCACCTCAGTACTTGCTAATATTTTTAATTTAGGGGCCTTTAAGATTTTTGCTGCTCTTACTAAGAGAAACCTTCAGTGCCTCACAGTATTTAAGTGAATACTGGAGTTGATGGACAAGACTGTTCAGTTTACCTAAAGAGAGAAACTAAGCTACAGGGTCAGATGTTCTCAAAACAGTAGTGGAGTGAGGTAGTGGCTGATGCTGTATGACTAATACAACAAGTCTGCTTGGCTTGTGTGAAAGGGAAAAACTTGTCCATGGAAACAGACTCTCCTGGAAGTAGCCTCAGACTTGGGGGAAAAGAGCTTCAGAACTACCATGTGTTATGGCATCTTAAAGAGTGCTCTCTCCCCTGTTCTGCGATGTGCTTGAGTGGATCAGAGATTTTAACCTGACTTCTAAATCTTGCCATGGTTTCCAGATAGCCACTTCAGAGTAAATGAGAACTGCTATTGGAGAGCTTTACAAAGTTGGTGGTGATGCCCTTTCCCCAAAATTTTGTGATCATCCCAGTAAGCCTTGGTGTAAAGAGGAAGCAGAAATGTCCACTGATGTTGAGTTGGAAGCAGAGTCCCAGGTATCAGCACATACTAGCTGAGACCCATATATTGCAGAACTCCCTTTTAGTCCTCCTCTCATCCAGCAGATCAGAAATTGCTATGCCTCTTCTGATGCCTCTTGAGACTTCTTTGCTAAATTATGCTCAGACTGTAATGCTTCTACATTAGATACTTGGATCAGAAATATTCATTCTTTCCTAGGGTTCAAAGGCAGGTCTCAGGCAGCCAGATCCGTCATGGATAATGTGATCAGGTGCAGTCCCTAGAAGTTTTTAAACCCTCATAATTTTACTGCCCACTATAAATTAAAGATCAGGCTGCTGGCCATCATGTGGGCTAGACAAGGGAGAGGTCAGTAAACAAGCTTTGTAGAGCTATACCTTAATGTTTCTTGTGCTCTCTCTCACCATGCACAAATCATGCAGGTGGTTGTAGACCTAACTCTTGATTGCGCGGTATTTAGAACAGGGCTTTCCTGAGAAGCTGTTTTCATGGGAAGTAGGTGAAGGGATTAGGGTTTTCTTTTCCTTTTTCCCTGCTTTTTTTTTTTTTTTTTGCCTTCAAGCTCCCTCTTCAAGTTCAGTCTGTTCTCGCTTGTTCTCCTTCCCTAGTGTGGGTTCTCAGTTAAGTAGTGCTTTCCAGAACCTAACAGATGTGCGCTGTCAGACTGACCACGGCAAGGCATGCTATCATTTGCTGGGTAACTTGCTTTCTGTGGCTTAGTTGAGACAGGATCACAGATACTCATCCTTCCAATGTTTCAAATTCAAGCATTGTGAGGAAGATAAATAGGCAATTGTCAAAAACCACTCCAGGGTTCTCTCCTCCACTCTTCAGAGTTGAGCAAACTCTTGATTGCCCGACACATGTCTCAGCAAGTGAGGAGGAGTACGTCATCTGTGGTCTCAAACCAAGCACAGAAAGCAAATCAGCTGTTAAGTGGGAATATAACTTTTGTCCAGTGGACAATATCATCTCAGATGGGGTTTTGTCTGTAACCCACTTGGACAGAAGTCACTATTCAGTGAATACTTGAACACTAACCCAAGTTGTCTTCAGACTCCTGTTAATTTTTCAGTTATTGTGTGCCACTGAATGGACAGCAAGCATGCTTTGCTTGCTCTTCTGGCATATTTTTCTGGCTTTGCTTTCTTTTGGTTTAATTAGATCTCATTCCTAAAGGAGTATCTAAAAATGCAAAAAGGAAAACAAAAGCTCTAATTATGTGGAAGCCCTGTCAGTAATTCTTCTATGCCATATTCCTCAACTAGTGCTGCCTACCTGTAATTTTTAAAGACCTACTGGTTTTCCAAGACTCCAGTTGTCAGATAATGAAAGATTGCACATTTTGAAATGTCTTAGACCTGGGTAGGCGCTTATGACTTTTAAACATGAACTTATTTCAAATTTTTTTTTCTCTGGCTTTTTGTTTCCCAGTTAGGCATTCCCTCCATATCAGCTCTTAGTCACTATGGTGGGCCTCTGCTTTCCACTCATTTGTCGCCAATGTTGCTATGTGCAAGATTGATTTAACTGAACCCGGTTTCTGACTGGGGTGGCTTCTGAGGAAGCTTCTGATATTCAAGATGTTTTATCTTTTGAAGGATATCACTAAACTTTCCTATGGTTTGCTCTTTTTTGCTCTTTTTTTCCAAAGTTTTGTATAAGATTGGAGGAAAACAAATTGGACACAGGTCTGCATCTTACAGGCTGAAAACTAATTGCTCGTGTGACGTTCATTTTATGTTCTAAACTATTTTTTCCATGCCCTACAAATTCCTGAATGAGAACACATAAATGGTCTTTTAGACTGTGCTGTAGCAAATAGTGCTAGATAATCAAGGAAGCAATGCTATTCTCCAGGATCTAGATACGTGCATATATATATATATTCTTCTGAAGATATTCTGGGAATGATTCTCTTCCCATAAAGGTATGATCTGTGCACCAGCTGTTCTTGCTGTGGAGACCTACTTTCAGGTTTCATGTTGTGGAAGAATGGTCTCCTGAGCTGTGAATGGTTGGGGTGGAAAGGTGGAGAATACGCAATGTTAGTATTGGTTACGTTTAGGCACATCTTGAAAAATGAAATATATTTGGTCCTGTCTTGGCCTCCATTGGACATCCTGCCAGAACATACAGCTTTCACACAATTTTGCACAGTTGACACCATTCCCAATTTCTGTTTAGGAAAGCCTGGAACTGGATAAGAATGCTGTCTGTCGTTACTAAGATTCATTGGTAGAAAGAAATGAGTGAAGCAACGTGGATGTCACCTTTTTGTACTGGACCAAGAAATTGTCAGGGCAGTCAATTTAATGCAAACCAAAACTCAGTGAATAACTTTAAATAAAAGATGGAAAGAAAAGCACTTGGATAAATAAAATTAACTTCTGTTGCTGCATTCTGCTATATAATAGGAATTAAGGATGGGAGAAGCAGGAGCAGAACTGCCTGAGACAATGTTAACTTGTGATCCTGTTGCACAGAAATTATAGGAAAATTAACCATGTTTTAAGAAGTGTGAACTGATTTATATTCTTTCAAATACAAACATGAGAGCTGGGAAGAAGCTGGATTAACCTTACAGAGGTATGAGAATCATGAAAAATAACTTTGCAAGATGAAGGCTTAGTGTCTCTCCCACTCTCCTCCCAATAAATTTTAGATTTCTGCAGCCTGGCTTAATGCAACAAGTAGAATAGCCCATATGCTACTTGAGAGCAGGACTTCTGGGGCTAAAATTGCAGGTCCACAAGTTTTCTGTATCTTCTGTTGAAGTCTTTGCAAAATCTGAACTCAGGATATTGGTGAGAGGGTAGTAGCAGATTCTTTGTGTTTGTGAAATAGAACTTGCAGCTGCTATAGAGGATTCGGTTACATGTCAAAGGGCATTCTGCCCTTGAGCTTTCCGCTTGTTCACCTTAAACATCCGTATGCCATCAATTAAGTATTTTAGGTATTTGTCATCACATGTCCATTTTGTGTACTCCAGGTTTTATTAAGTTAGGTAGTGTGTTTCATGTCTAAAGTGGCCTTCTGACTTGGAAGGCTTCAGTGTTCCATGAGGGAGACGAAGGGCTGATTGTGTAAGACTTGATTACATTTTATAGACAGCCTGTTGAAATGTTCATCACCGACTTCCAATAAAATAAATCTGTGTTAAAGACCTTATCGTTCATGCTCTAGGGTCCAGTAATGGAAAAGTACTGTGTACATAGAAGATAAGAGCCCTTGTTCTGGTGTAGAACCTGGGGTCCTTGATGCTCTAACAGCTGGGTGGAGGAGGACCATGGATGGAGGGACAGCAGTGAAAAGTGAACTGTTCGCCTGGCTGGTGGGAAGCAGTGTAGCTCCTTGGTTTTGTCTTTGGTATTGTCAGAGAAACTAAAACTAACCCATTGTTTTATGGCAGTAAGAGCATTCCTTAAATACAGCTCATACTAGGGAAGTAAATTCTGGGCTAGTGGAAATGAAGACTTGTCCCTGTACTATGCTCTAGGAGTGAAACTGATACCATGAGTCATGTTTAAAATGAGTATGATTGACGTGGTTGGTTGTGTTAACTTTAGATAGGCAGAAATGTTAAGCCTAGTTGTAAAATGCTGCTTAAAAACAGCTCTGGATGGTGTAAGTCTTAAAGGCTATTTAACTTGACAGATTGTACTGACTGTGTAGAGTTTTCAAATCCAGTCCTAAATGGTGGTGATTTTGAACAGCCCACTGAGAGGAGAATGAAGTTGACTGCATATGATTTGATTAGAAGGTACTCTCTTTAGCAGATGGGAGGTGCACGGCTACATGCCTTTCTCTTTCTGCACTAGCCCTCTACATTTTTTTGTTTTTGTGATAGTCACCCATCCCTCAATCAAGAACTGTGCTGTGCTTTCATAAATGCACAAGTAGATGTGATCTGTGGCCCAGGGAGCTTCGCATAAGTGGAGTGGCCGAGAAGGGAGCAGTATTCCACGTTCTTGGTATTATGCAGAACAGGTAGGCTGGCCTATAGCTAACTCTCTTCCTCCTGAAAAATCTGCTATTGGCAGAGCTATCCATATTGAATGACGAGAGGGACAAAGATGTGGCTAAAAGGAGGAAAATCCACCTATAGTGGGAAAAGTGAGAAGCCCTATCATCGAGAGTCCTGTGGCACCTTAAAGACTAACATATTTCTTCAGGCATAAGCTTTCGTGGGCTCCAGCCCTATGCCATACGAAGCCAGGGGTTAAAATATGCCGGAATGCCCTGGAACATTGTTCTGAGGCCCACAAATTTGTCGGGCCAGTGTTCCGGGGCCCAAAAGAAGAGAGAACTCTGGTGGAACACATGTTCTGCCCTGCCCTGGCTGCTGGCCAGTCAACTGGGAGCAGTGGCCAGGCTGGGGAGTTTTCAAATCTCAAATTTTCAAATCACACAAAGTGTGTGTTCAGAGTGGGAGATGCATGGCCAAGCAGCAACTGGACACCCGTGCAGCTCCGGCCAGGTAAGAGGGGTGTTCTGGGAAGCTGCTGGGGAATGGGAAGGCGGGGGAACAATTGGGGAAGCCGGTGGGGAACAGGCAATGGGAGGGTGGGGAGCTGATGGGAATGGAAGGGCTGGCGGGAGGAGTGGGGAGGGCCAGGCGGGGAGCCGGCGGGGAATGGGAGGGCCAGGCAGGGAGCTGGTGGAACAGGGAATGGGAAGGCCGGGGGCTGCCGGGGCCGGGACAAGACTTGGGTTCAGAGGCTCTAAGGAGGACTGGGAGTGTGGGGAGTTCCAAGGAGGCTCTGTACTGGGGGGCCCAGCCCACCTCCTGCCCGGTCCGGTGTGCAGCTGGGAGGCAGGCTGTGGCTGCTTGCCTCCTCTTAGGGCTTGGGGATAAATACAGCCCTTTTCTTTCTTTTTTTTTATTTAAAAAAAAAAAAAAAAAAAAACAACTTTAAAAAATTAATTTTAATTAAAAACCTTTTTATAATTTCACTTAAAATGTAAACCAAATTAATTTTAATTACAATAAATTTTAACTCAGTTAATTAATTTTAAATTTACTTTTATTTAAATAAACTGCTGGCCCTTCAGGGTTTTAAAATCTGTGTTTTGGGCCCTCTACCAAAAAGGTTGGGAACTACTGATTTATAATGCAAAATTAAGTGTGTTTATTTGCTTTTTCTTTGTCTTTCTAATGATACTGCTATCTTGAATGGGGGTAACCCCCCCAAAAAAAAATCACAAGGAGTCCTATGGCACATCTAAACACTAACAAATAAATATATTTAAAAGTGCCACAGGACTTCTTGTTTGTTTGGCTGACCTAGACTAACATGGCTACCGCTTTGAATGGAAGTAATTCTAATCGTAAATGTGTGTTTTGTTCAGGCCCCTAGAAAGATGTCGTAAGCCTATCCCGCAGTGCTGTCTCTAGTTCTAATAATTCCTTGTATGAAAAGGTTTCAGTGATGTGGCCTTCAGGCCAATATCCTTGTCCTCATGTGGCCCTCTTGAGTTTGAGACCTCTGTCCTAGATAGTGTTATTAGGTTAGCATGCATTTTACATCTTTTATTTGGGTGGTGGTCACTCACCATCCAGACCTTATTACTTCACAGCAGTAAAATGGTGTTGATATGGGTAGTGTTTTGCATACCAATGTTGTTTGTGCTGATATAATAGACCACATATCTGTGGAGATGAAATAAGTTTGCGTTCTAGTGTCATTTCTTAGCAATATCAAATTTCTGTTTTAATTGATTAGAGTACAAGTTTAAGTAAACTTTCTTGTCTTGTAATTTACGTGCACATAACTTTTGATGCGAAAATTGGTCCTGTTACATTTTTTCTTGATCTGGTTGAACTAGGCAGCAATGATACTGATGGCATAGTATTAGCTTTGTTGCAGTGTTTGACAGCACATGGATTGATGGAGGAATTTTTCAAGGATAATTGGATTGGTTTAGGTGTAGGTGGCGCCACCATCATGTTGGGCAGTAAGGCTGGTGCTGCTGCAAAATTAAAGACACGATTTTCACTTTTGATAAGTTGGCATTGTTTTAGTCACAGGTTGGAATTGGCTGTGGCTGATGCTATCAAATATTGCAATGAAGTTAATCACTTTAAATAATTTGTGGATTCAGTGTATGCTCTGGACAGTCAGTGGCCAAAGTGCTTGAGAGAATGTGCAAGTGATCTGGAAGTCCAGCTTATTAGGATTGGTTGCGTGCTTGATGTACGTTGGGTTGCCTCTAGCTACTGCTCTGTATGAGCTGTTTGGCGATCATATGCAGCCCTCCATAGCCACTTGTTGAAAAAATGAACTGATTTCTCACGAGAAGGGAAAGATAAAGCAAAATCTGCTGGCATGGCAAAAAAACTGGAGAATCCAGTTTTTGTTAAAAACTTGGGTCTCATGCTTGATGCTCTGGAGGAACTTGTAGACCTATCCTTGGCGTTTCAAAAAGCTGATGTAACGTTATCTACAGCAAGTTGATAAGTCAATACGTTCAGGTGTTTATAGCTCATAGAGAGTGTGATTCATAGTTCTACCAAGGGGCTTGTGAGGTGATTGCTGCAGGTTGCTTTAAAGCTGTATGTGTAAACGTCTGTGATTGCTGGTAAATTGAAATTTCTAAATGTCGTTTTTACCAGGCCTTAGTGGACTGTGTGAATGCTAGATTGTTGCCAAACTTAAAAAAAAAAGTCTAAGCAGTGCTGTTGAAGCACTTGACCCATCACGTTTCACTACAAAGCTGTCACCAGAATTTGGTGAAAGTGACATGAAATTTTTGTATTCCAAGTTTGGCATTGCATTTAATGAAGTGAAGTGTGCATATCGGGAATATAAGGATCACAGTACTTATTGTGTTATGCAGTGTTTGCTGGTTTGTGACAATAATTGATATAGACATAAATGCCATATAAAATTATAAATGTTTATGGAGTGATAACTGATGCATATGGTACTGAGAAGTGGTTGCAAATGCCTACCTGGGCTGGGGCTTGCACATGCATGAAAGGAATCTGGACAATATGGGAAGGGGGCCCAGAGATTAGGAAGGTTCCAGGGCCCGTCAAATTATACTTTAAGCACTGTACGAAGCCTATGTCATTGAGACAGGAGAGGGAAAGAGGCTCCCTGAAGATGTGATAGGGAGGAAAAGAGCCCCACCAGCCACTCCTTGAAATTGATTTTATCCTAAAAGGAGTCTTATAGGGACCTGGGACTTAATGCCTCCAGTCAAGTGTGTCTAGGTTACAAGTCAAAATGACTTATTAATGCCAAACTTGTAAACTCAACCTGAGATGAAAGATTCAATTTGAGGTCTCTTTGGCTCATAGAATCATAGAAGATTAGGGTTGGAAGGGACCTCAGGAGGTCATCTAGACCAGCCCCCTGCTCAAAGCAGGATCAAACCCAGCTAAATCAATCATCCCAGCCAGGCCTTTGTCAAGCTGGGCCTTAAAATATCTAAGGATGTGGATTCTACCACCTCCTTAGGAACCCATCCCGGTTTGTCACCAGCCTCCTAGTGAAAGTTTTTCCTAATATCCAATCTAGATCTAGATTGTGGGGACCAGTTCTGCCCTGAGTTACACCTGTCCAGTACTACAAAAAATACTTTATAGCAGCCAAAGTTATGCTAGAAGTCTCACATACCAGATCATTTCCCTGTACAGAAAAGTTTAAATTTGGAAATTGGATGCAATCTATCACGGGGAAAAGCAAAAGAAGAAGGGGCTTTGGATTGTGCTAAACAAACAAAATCATGTGGAGACCACTGAGTTATTAAAAACTTGAACTAAAATTTACTAATACAAGTGTGTAAAGCAAGATTGCTAAACCTGTATTAAATCACCTTCAAAGAAGTGACCTGCTCTTCAGCAGGCTGAGTAATCTAGGTTGTTTTGCACTTAAAGGAGTTTTAGGTGTTCGGAATTTTTGAAAATCAGACTGCTTTGAGATAGGAAGCTAATTTTAGGTACCCATGTTCAGAAACTTCTTGGTCATAATTAATAGTTTAAGCTGTGCTGCCCTTCTGTCTTCACTGTGACTGCTCAGGTATAACTGAAGGCAATATTTGGCCCTGTAGTTGGAAGATAACACTTCAGTGGATTGAGCTGAAAGGAAAGACAGCTTGCATGCTTGGCTATTGCATAGTTGCTGCCTTTGCAATGCTAATAGAAATGAGTAATTAAAGTGTTTTGTATTACAGAAATTCTCGGACTGAATAGCTGAAAGTAGCAGGTCGACTGCTTTAAATGTACCCTCCCTTTTTTTTGCGCATAATCACTTCAGTGTAGTACCATAATCCTAAAATGCTGAGGTTGGGCCACAGACTTTGTCAATGTTCCTGCCTAGTAACAAGAATACAGATACATAGAGAATTGCTTTCATTAAACACCCACACCTCATATCTTTGGAGGCCCTGAAATAAGATTCATCTTAAAACTCATTAGACGGCTCTTCTGCTTATTTGGAGAATTATCTCTAGAAATTAAGTGACAATTGTATGTGGACAGGTACGTTTGAAAACGACAGACTCTTTGAAAATTTAGATTTGGCCTTTTTCCTGTGTGATTACTCCTAATTGTAGAACAAACAAGGAGTCCTGTGACACTTGTAAAGACTAAAAAAGAAAAAAGAAATGTTAGTCTTTAGAAGTGTCACAGAATTCCCTGTTCGTTTTTGCTGAACTGAACTAATAACACTACCCATTTGGAACTAATTGCAGAAGTTACTGAAGTGCCTGCTTCAGAAGGGGGTTTTCCAAATGAGTGCCTAAAAGGACATTTAAGTCTTGGTAGATAGTTTTTCGTCTTCTGTGGATTACAGTTCTGGTCTTGCATGAAATCACTACAGGATTAAACTCTCTAAATTAACTTTTTCTTCTTTCTTTTTTACTTCTACCTTTGGTGGTGGCTTCCAGAGGTTCCCTAAGCAAGTCAGTGTAAATTTGTGGCTTTAATAAAAAGGATTTTCCTCTCAGCTCTTTTTTGAAAGCATCTGCCTGAAATTGGGGACCATTAGTGATACTAGATGTTCCTCAATCCAATAAGAAAGTATAAGATCATAAAGAAAATAGGTGAATCATTTTGAGTCATGTCCAGGCCTTTTTTTGTGATGGTACTGAGGACCGACACCTTTTTTCACAGAGATGTGGCTCTGCCTCCTGCTGCCAGGTCCTTGGCTGAGTACCGGCAACCATCCCCTCTTTTTAAAAACACAAACAAACAAGCACTGGGTGATGTCTGTGGTGCAGTATCTGAATCAGAGAGAATCTTGTCTTAAAAGGGTCGGAACATAGAACATACCTATTAAAAGCTGTTAAGGGTATTACTCGTAATTGATCTTCTAGGAGATAATTTTGATAGAAATTCAAATGACTGTTACACCAGGCTGATTTCCTTCAGCTTTAAATCCACCTCACCCCTTCTTGTGGCTTTCAGGAAGACGCTCTTTTCAGTAAACTATATTTCATAACTGCACTTTCAAAACTAGTTCTAGACTATACTTTTTCTTTTATGGTTGTAGCCAGGTGATTGACAGAGCAGAGTAGGTAAAAAGATAATTCAAGTTAATTTCCAGAATGTATAAGAATG
This sequence comes from Pelusios castaneus, assembly GCA_007922175.1. Taxonomy (NCBI): domain Eukaryota; kingdom Metazoa; phylum Chordata; order Testudines; family Pelomedusidae; genus Pelusios; species Pelusios castaneus. Next base: position 1,450,847 of record ML685921.1, read on the forward strand.
CTTTACTAACTAAAAAAACCATAGGATGACTTGCTTCTAAAAGTGCCTTAATGCCGTATATCTAAAGTGTGGCCCCGAAACTAGAGTGTTCGCTTTCTTTACCTTTGGAGGGGTTTAATAATTTGCTAGAATCCCTACAACTGTGTCACTTGTGAACACCCCAGCGGAGTCTGTACAATCAATTGTATGCCCTAAATCTAAAAGCAGAGGCATTTATTCCTTTTTTAGTGTAAAATGGAAGGTTAAAAGTTGAACACACAACATACGTAAACTGGTCTATATTATCTTTGTCATCCATGTAAGAATGAACACTGAAAAGTCAAACACTAATCCAATTGTCCAATTTATAGTAATTTGTGTTCCAGCAAAAGAGTTTGTCCCTTAGTATCCTGTTACTTCTAAACAAGGCCTTCAGGGTATTCTGGAATTGAGCTTCATAAGGGGAGTATATATTTGAGACCTGTGTACTTAGGCATTGTGTGCTATTTTCCACTACACGACTTTAACATTGATCTCGCAATGTCCTTATTTTGGAACAGGTGTACATTATGTGATGTGCTGTCAAGCAGGCTGTGGCTAGAGGAGATGCTGTGATTGGTGTCTCTCCATTTAGCTGAAATGTCTCTTTAGATAGACTTAGGGAGTCCAGCTCCTGATTATTTTAAACAAACAAGCTAAGTTCTACAAGTTTGAATGAGAGATTTTGTGCATTTTAAAGCCAAACTTTAAAATACAAAAGAGCCCTGAGCAGTTTCTCCTGGAAGAAGTACTTGTTGCACTCCTGTAATATAAGTAGTTTCTCCCACCAAGCCACACTATTTTTTTGATAAAGTCATAATGCTAAATATTTGTTTGGTCAAATGGAAGTTGCAGGGCATAATTTGTAATTATCATAATTTTACATAATTGTGACTTACATAATATCCTTATGCGAATATGAATCATGAATGTAGTTCTCATAAATCTTGCTAAAAGCCTTTAATAATGGGCTCTGCAAAGTCATATCTCCAATAATTTCCACACAAGACTAATATTTTTTTAAATTAACTTCCTTAAAGCAGTTGAGATCAAACTAGACGACAGCCTCATTCACACAGCTAATGTCTTTTATCCCAAGAATGATACCTTTGGATTTTAAAAGTCTGATGTTGCTAGTCTTTTTGTTTCTTATATCTCCTTTGGCTTTACTATACGTAAACAACTAGTATAGACCATTCAGTTTTTAAGAGATTGTTCATATTTGTGGGGTAGAATGGATGTTGGAGGTTTTTGATCACCAAATTATTCCCCACATTAGTAAAATTTATAGTTAAGAAAAATAAGAAATGATAGGGCAAATATTAACAGTTAGCTCTCTTAATATCAATTCAGGAAGGTGTCTCCCACTGTTGGTCAGAAGGGGTTCTTTGCCATGTCTTAGGAAGTCCCAAAGTTAAAACAAGCAAAATAAATGTCAACTGTGACTATTTTATTAAAGGAAAAGAGGTAAAAACAACTTTAGTTGCAATCCCTTCTGAGTTTCCATGAGCTCTTAAGAGAGAACTTTTAAAGGAGGCCAACATCTATTTGGGTCAGTCTTCTTTTGGTGATGGAAGACCAAAATATATTTTTTTCCAAAATGTATATTTGATCCTGTCTCAGGCCTGATCTACAATTTAAAATTTAAACATAGCTGTGCCACTCAGATGTGAAAAACCTACACCCCTGTGTTCTGTAAACTCTGCTGACATGACCCATGGTGTACAGGCAGAAGCATTCTTCTATTGACCTAGTCACTGTTACAGAGAAATAGTGTCCCTAGAACAATGTGAGGTATCCCTTCGGTCACAGTAGCCTGCATCTATGCTGTGGGGTTATGTGAGCATAGCTGTGGTGTTGTATATATGCCACTGTAGTCCTCATAGTGTAGACATGGCCGCACTGTATCACAGATAACTAAAACAGTGTATAAATGGTGAAGGAACGGGTTGGTGAATCCTGTTTGGCATAGCATGGATAGCCTCAACAGTTTATAAATAGGCAATGGCAAGTAGTCTTAATTAAGTTCAATGAAACTAAAGAAACTATTTAAATTTAGTTACATGAAAGAAGCTGTTCAGGGAGTTGTCTTGAGACAGGGAAATGAACAAACATTAAGATTCTTAGACTTCAAATTAAATCTCACTTTTCTCTATTTACCAGGGCCATTTTCTCTCCTATCCAGGAATACATAAACCATCTGGTTATTAACAGGAGACACTGTTACTATCTTGCATTATAATCTCATTTCAACATCCCATTAAAATCATTACAAAAAATTAAATCTATTCCCTTGGCAATGCTTTGTGAAATTTCATCTTCCCCAGAATGCTAAAGAAACAGTTCCGAACTGGAAAGTTTTGTATAATTGAGGGATGGGAGTACACTATGCTGCTGGTTGCTAAATTCAGAGGGACTTTGTATTCTTTCCTTGTTTCACTAAAGAAGGAAAAAACCCTTTCAGGAGTCTGAAAAGATTAAAAAATTAGTTACCTACTGGGCTCAACAGCTTTGTGGGTTGGTCATAGCAACATCTTTCGTTTGGAATATACGGTCTGTGAATATATAAGGAGCAGGCTGTAACTTCTCTTCTTGATAGCTATTTTATGTTTGTGGCAGGAAGTTTTCAGAACATCTTTAAAATTAGTTGTAAATTTTTCTTCTATTCAGTCCATTGTCTGAGAGCCTTTGAGTTGTTGTCTCAGTGTGGAACAGAAATGAAATTCTGCTTCAAATAGATTTAAAAAATCCTTATGTTCTATAAGGTTTTAGTCTCCCCAAATAGTATTTCTCTTTAAGAATGAATTAAGCTCAATCATTAAATTAAGAGTCATGTCAGTAGGCATTCTCTCAACAGGCTTGGGAGAATTTATTATTGTCTTTGAGTTTGGTAAGGAAGTTGCTTAAGTATTGCCAAATAACTAATTCATTCTCCAATTCTTATAAATACTCTGCTCATGTGATTTGTTTATTAATAAACAATTGTTGCAAGGATTATATTGGTACATAAAACATGTTACCATTTGCACAGAAAACTATTACATTAAATGCTTGCATTTAGAAATAACATTTGAAAATTTACTTCGAGAAAAACTGATGTCCTCTAAGTATTTAAAGAATTACAAGTTTTTCACCTTGAAGTGGAAACATGCATTGAGAGTTGCAAGGGTCTTCTGTAAAACATTTCCAACCATCAGTGTTTTTCTTAGTTTCAAGGATAAAATCTTTAGACTGTCCCTAAAAAATTATCTTCAATATTATCTAGAATTCTTTTGTAAAAGAAAAGGATGTGTGAAAAGACCTAATGCTATTGATGATGAAAATGGAATCCATCTTAAATTTTCCTGCAAAGTATATTTTGAGATACAAATACAATAGAAAACATCTTTATATTTTATCAGAGGGATTTGCTTTTTTATCAGACAGGTTATATGTACGCTGCAATTCAAGGTGTGATTGCACTCAGGTAAACGTAACTGCCCTAGTGTTACCTGTGTTAATATGGCTAAAATAGCAGTGTAGATGTGATGGCAAGGACCCTGGGGACCTACTCAGGTTGCTGAAGCCTATGCTACTGCATACATATTGCTGTTTTTAGCCATGTGAGCACTAGTATGTCTGTCTGAGCTGAAACGGCACTTGGGATTACAGTGTAGACGTATCCACAGTCTTGCTGGTCTGCTGGCCTTTCTGTCCAAAATGGTCCTGGGACTTAAGATCTGCTATTTGCAGTACATTTATAGCTTGCAATTAAAAAGTCTTTAAAAATGTTTTAAAATGCTATAGAAAGCAAGACAGAGGTTATAAAAACTACATTTCAGAGTCTGTTTAAACTGGTTTTATGGGTTGTAGGGATGTTATTTTTGATACTGTGGAAGTCTTACGTTGATTGAAAACAGGATTCAGAGGGATTTCTTAAAAATCAGTCAAGACAAAAACAAGTGTATAATTATACTTTCCTCAGTAACTAATTTTACATTAATATTGAGGTTTTCTACAATATTTTTTAAAACTTTAGAAAAATGAAAAATAGATAAATTGAATGCACTATAAACAAATATATACTGGATAATTACATAATGTGATCATAATCACCTTGTGTGCTGGCTATTTATTAGTTACTTACTATGCTATTGATCCTGTCTGTTAATCATTAGTTGACCCCTTGAAGGCTAAAAAAGCAGAAGATAAAAGGGGGAAATACATGGCGTAATATATCACTTGATTGACGCTTCCAGAGAAGAAAAGTTCATCCAGATGGCTTTCTTGAGGCCTCTGACCTAGGAAGGGTTTGGGACTTTCTAGTGGCATGGAAGGGTCTTTAAAGCATCAATGATCAGACATGCTGTGGTGTCGAGTTGTATGGTGCTGGAGAAAAATTGACTTTGCATGTTTTTTGAGGGGACAGGGTGAAAGTAAACTAGTTTTTGGGCATGTATGATATTTGTGCTTACTGAAACCATCTCTATACTACTCTGAAGTGTTTGATTTAATGTATAGTAAAACTTGCCATAGAGACCACCTGTCATTAGTGACTACTTGCAGAGGCCAAGGAACACCGCTGGTTTCTGGCGTGCAAACCTTTGGCTAGAGGCGACACCTCTCTCAGGCAAGCACTTTAACTAACCCCCATGAGTAGTCGCTGTTAACAGCTTTACTTTATTTGTATTGGTGATTTATTGTGAAAGCCAATAGCAAGTGTTAAGAGGTACATAAATGCAAAGTCTGACTGTACAGTCTCTTTTTAAGAAATAGCTGTAAAATTCAAATAGGATTTGTTTCTTTTGCTGCTTCTCTGCCAAAGCACTGGCATATGAAGTCTCTTTCAGGGCTCCTTCCTATCACAAGTCTATTCTCACCTGTATAGCTCCACTTTTACAGGAGTATGATGTACAGCTAGAGATGCTAGCCATGATGATGATGAGACATAGTTCTGCTGATGTTTTATCTAGTATAGACTCCTGTCTTGTATTTTGTTGCATGGGTAGTGTTGGAAATGAAGTCAGTGAAGACCAGTTGTTTTAAATTAAATCCAATAAAGACTGAAGTTATGCTAATAAGTGCTTGTGAAAAATTACAACCTTATCATCAATGACGGGCACTTGTCCCTTAACACTTTTAGAATAGCATTCAGCCTTGGTCATACGGAGCTCATCACTGATTCCAGAAAGTCAAACAGCAGTCACTAAAGCACATCATCTGCGTTACTTGTTAGTGAGAAGACTCCAACTTTTTGTCTTGGAGGAGGCTTGACCATAGTCTCTTGCATTCATCATCTCCATACTGCATTACTGCAGTTGTTCTGCATTGGATAGACAAAAACATTGTGAAGAAATGTCAACTAGCGGATACGGCATCGGTCTGTCAGTTAAGTGGAGTAGATTGAAGAAAGCATGATTGGGCTCTATAAGTCCTTTGTTTGAGCTCTAGGTTTGTGTTCAGTGCTGTGATGTTTAGTTTTGGGCTAAGTATTCAGAGAACACTGTATAAGCAATCTATAGCTGTATTTAAAAATGTATAAAGAAACAAAATGAAGTAAACTTTCATCAGTAAACTGGTTATTTAATGTGGACCTGCAAGAATTCATTGGTAGTGCATGCAAATCTTTCATGTATTCTACCCTTGGGGACACACAAGTTTGTTGTTCTATTCCATGTATGTCTGTTCCAAATAATACAACTTGGCACGGGTGAGGGTGCCATAGGTCAGGATTAAGTGGCACTCCCAGAACTGTCTGTGGGTTTCACACTTAAATAACAGTCAGGGTGCTGTAGGACCTAAGAGACTTGGATAATGCTATGAGGGGAAAGCTTTGAGCAGCAGTGCGATTGAATTTTTTAATTTTTTTTTTTTTTTAAATTTAAAATTTTTATTTTTCTGGTAAATAGACTGTCTTCCCTAAATACACAAATTGTTGTCCAAGGAGTATACTTGTTCACTTAAGTACATTCGGTGAACAGTTGTCTTCATATTAATTTGCAAATCTGCATTAGGATGTTGTGCTTTGGTTTGTGCCATGTCTGGAAGGATTGCTTTGCTGCTCTTGATGAGAGAGAAATATTTTTTATCCAGGGTATGAAGTAACTTGGAAAATTTTATATTGTTGTCAAACCCTCATTTTCTTCTTTGAGTTATAGACACTAAATTGATTCCAGACACGTGTGCGTGCTTGCCATGTGCTGGAGCGGGAACTGGTTTCAGTAGTAGTGTCCTGTGGCCGTGTGGTGCGTCTGAGGCTTTTAAGAGGCTATGCATGTCATTGTCGCTTCAGTTCTCTCTTGCCAGAGTTGGAGCCTCCTCTTCCTCGGTGCTCTTAGCTTGCTAAGAGAACTTTTTATCTGTTCCTGCTATTTTGTACATAGCCTTCTAGTTGTATATAGCTACCCGGTTGGTAGGTAGGCTTCCCTATTGGATTTCTTTCCCTCACAGGGTGACACACCCCACCACTGCACTCCTGGGGACTATGTTACAGCATGCTGGCTTTCAAAGCAGTGCTTCGTGCCTGCGCTCCTCCTCTTTCAGCAACAAGCATGAATGTTGCCTATATTATCTCAGTGAAGCCTAGTTGTCACCTGCTGCTCTATCTGCCTCTCGTTCCTATTTCAGACTCCGGAAGCTAGAGAACTTTGTCTTCTCCATCAGATGTTTGTGGAGGCAATGTGCCCATGTGTGCAATTAGACTCGGGACCAATGGACCTACCAATATGGCATTGTTGCTGAATGACTCCCAACCCCCAGGCTCCCTCCTGCAGGCTGATACCTGTGGTACCGCTGCAACCACAGAAGGCCCACCATATACATAAGAAGCACGGCCATGGGTATAAGCGTGGCTCCCCATCAGGGACTGCCCCTAAATGTACCATTCTCTCCAAGCTGTGCCAAGTCAGTGAGAAGTTGTGTGTCAACCCAGCCACTTCGCCTCCTAAGAAGCCCCACGTGGAGCATAACTTGATTTATTACTGTGACCCACAAGCCCCACTTCCAGCCATAGCCACCAATTAACTGCTCTCATTGTTGACGCCACTGGGCCACTCTGGACTCTCCCACCCAGTTCCATGCACACCAAGCTACCTGTCTCTGATGTTGCCTATGGCCAAGCTGATGCTGCCATATGCTGGGTCTCCTTCATCCTCGGATTCCTTGGACACCTCTAGGCTTCCATCTTTGATAGATGAACCTCTCCTCCTCCTGAGCAGCATCCTGTTCTGCTTTGCACTGATGGCATCGCCAGTACCAACAGCCTTCCCTCTACTGGACCTGTTGCTGGAGTTTGAGTTGGACCTCTCATTCTCACCCGCCCACTCCTAGAGCCTGGATGTTAGGCAACAACTGCCCTACCTGTCCACGTACAAACCCACGTTCGTGGTGCGGTTCTGTTGTTCTTGGGGGCTGCTGTTGCTCAGCAATTCTCATGCTTGGCCCTATTGGCCTGCTTGAGATCCTTATATGGAGAGCTATGGACTATGGAGAGCTGCCACTGCCACCTTACTGGCCATCGCTCTGCCTCCCCCCCCTTTGACCACAGGATGCTCCACTACTGCCAGTCCACACCAGGGCTTTGTTGTTGTCCCTGGAAAACACTCTTGTACCAGGCTTCAGTGTGAGATGATGGCCCTCAACCTCCTGGTGCAGGAAGTCCAAGACATGCAATACAAGTTCTTTGATATTCTGTAATTTCCAGAGCCCTCCCTATCATGTTGCTATCTTCCAACCAGCCCAGGTGGTCTGCCATACCCCGGCTTCCTGTGCCTCTATCCCAATTCACATTGAGCACTACTGCCTCATCCCATCTAAGGGTATGGACTTCCTGCTTATGCCTCGCAACTCGTTCGTGATCCACGTAGTGACCAATGTGTCTGAAAGCAATACCTCAAGGCCACCCCCCTTGACTAGGCAGCAAAGAAACTGGACCTTCTGGGGTAGAAAGTTTATTCCTTGGCAGGTCTGCAGTTTTGTATAGCTAATTACCAGGCCATCTTGGCAAAATAAGATTTTTCTCTAATACTCAAAGCTGGTGGAGTTCCAGACCCTCCTCTCAACAGGGAAAACAGCAGGATCTCCCAACACTGCTGAATGAGGGCAAGCTTGTTATCAAATATCTCCCCCCCCCCACCCCCAACACACAGTTGACACTACTGATGCAATGTCCTGTGCTCTAGCAATTGGTGTCAGGCTCCACCAGGATTCCTGGCTCCAATCCTCCATTTTCCATAAAGAGGCTCAGACCACTCTTGAAGACCTCCCCTTTGACAGCCAAAAATTCTTAGGTGACAATACTGAATAATTCCTCCATTCTCTCAAAGATTCCAGTGCCACTGTATGGCCATTTGATATTTATACCCTGGCTATGACCAACAGACAGCAGAGGCCATCTTTACCTCTCCCTTCCCAGTGCGACCTACCAGCCCTATTTTCAATGCCCATGGGAGCTGTCATGGTGTTGTCCATGCACCCAGTACTTGTTTTCTGCTGCCTTGGCTCCCCCACACAATCCATCCAAGCAACAGTTTTGACTCTGCCCTGGAGACCTGCAAACCTCTTCCTGCTTCTCCCACAGCACCCAAGATCATCTTTGGGAGCCATTTTATACTGTTTGCCCACAATTGGGGCAAGGTCACCACCTGTTGTGTGCTGGACATCATCCACCAAGGGTATTTGATGAAGTTCCTTTTGTTTTCCTCCCCTTCCGCCCGCCCCCCCCTGCCCCATAGTGGCTGTAGGGATCCTTTCCACCATGACACCCTCTGAGAGGAAGTAGACACCCTCCTCCAAAAGGGTGCTTTAGAATGTGTCCCTCACTGTGGCCATGGGTTATCTTGTGCTGAAAAAGGAGGGTGGCTGCTGCCCCATTCTGAACCTCTGGTTGCTGATCAAATTCATATGCAAATTCCAGTTCCGGATGAATGCTCCCTCTTTTATTCTTCCTTTCATCTCTCCCCCGTTAGGCCTGGTTCATGGCTCTCAATATAAAGGAACCCAACTTCCATACCATCTACCTGACACATTGGAAGTTCCTCCATTTCAGGGTGGGTGCTCCCATGAGTCTTTCGCTTTGGTATTGCCACTACTCCTGCAGCTCACATGTCATCGTGGCCCATTCCATGTTTCCTTACCTGGCTGACAGGCTCCTTGTTGCACCGTCATACAACAATCTCCTCTTCACTATTTGGACCTTCGCTGGCCTGGGTGTTTGTATCAATGAGATCAAGTCACTTCTCATCCCTACCTGCACATTTCATCAGGGTGCATTTGGACTCTTTCATACTTGAGCCTTTCTCCCAACAGACCATTTGCCATCTTCATCTCTCTCGTTGCACAGCTATGCTACAATACTACTACAAACATTTCCAGCCTGGTGCGCATATGCGTTCATATCTGGAAGCCAAATAGGGACCACACATCTCAGAGAACCTCCAGTTATGGTAAGTAATCTGCTCTTCTCCTGTATCTCATAGTGCTGGTTTTATTGAATTAGATATTCATTTTAATTTTGCTATTGAAATAATGAGGTCAGTGAAGCTAGTTTTCTTACATTGGCTTTAGTTTCATTACTAAACCAAAAATACTATAACTAGTCATTTTAGTACAGATCTAAACTCCAGCTTCTATAGGTCACTTGTCTTTGGCTGTATAAATAGTTAAAATGTTCCTTTTCGAGACAGTAAAAGGGAAAGTAAGATGTGGATTGGACTAGCCCAAGATTAAAATTGTTCTGGGGGAAGGATTCCCAATTGTAGATGCTAGTTTTCAGGTCTCTTTACAAATGCACAAGGAAAAAGCAGAGCTGGCAGGACAGGTTTTGGAGAAAACCAACTGAGTTTTATGGATACGGATTGCTTAGGGAAAACTGGAGGGGGTGATGAAGAAGTGGTTCAGGTTTATAAGCTTCATGGGTTGGAGAAGTTACTTAGTAGCAGGTGTTGGCATTTTAGAGTATCATGAGGTAAACTAATTTAATTGCATAGTTTTGCCTAGGGGTTTTTTTGACGGGTGGAGGAGAAGGAATCGGAGACTTGTTTTCCATTGAAATCATGGGCTGTGTTTGAATTCCTTAAACTAATGGTTTGCAGCAGCCCAGATCTGGCTCAAACCAGCAATTTAACAGCCTAGCAAAAAATAATGGAGATTTTAATTACCTTGTTTGTGTAATTTGACTTTGTAACTGATTCTATGAGCCTCTGGACTGCAAAAGTCTGAACATTATGTTTTCAGAGAAGAGATTAAAACAATTACTGTAAAATTCCTTTTGGGCTTTGTACTTAAACTACTTTTTTAAAGGAGTGAAGCAAACATCACGTTTTGGTAGGGGGCTGAAAAGTTGGAATACTCAAGTGCACAGTGCATCTTGCTTAGTGTGCCAGAAAAATGCAGCCAGAATTCCATAGATCAGAATGAAGTGGAACCAGGAATAAAAGAAATTCTATTCCTGTGATATTAATTTCAGTCTCTTTTCACTGCAAAAAGAGGCCTTTTTTTTCCACTGAGGAGCATTGCTGGGGAAAATTTACCTCAGTATGTACTTGCCAAAGATTTACTAAACTCTAAGCTGTAATATGTATTGAGATGACAAAAATGTTAATATTTGCGTGCAAAATGTCTTTCTCTAACAAGGCTATAAAGTGCAGTCAGCACAGTAATGTATTTCAAATTACCTTTTAAAAAATTTTCTCATCAGTGATCTCCTGCGAAAAGGAGATCTTCAAGGAAGGTGTCCTAGAATGTGGTATCAAACACCAAATGTCTCATTGTAACATAGAATTTGGATGTGCTTAATGTGCTCGAATATAATTGTGATGAGCACAATCTAAATCCTGTATAGATTAGAATGCCTTTACTATATCTTCAGTGAACCAGTAAGTGCCAAGAAGATTTTTTGGGGTTGGTGGTCTTCCAAGATTTGATACCCTTTTAAATTATGTGCAGTAGGCCATCATTAATTTGCTAGGATGTATTTGCTCATATCAGATCTTAATTGGTGGGGGAGGTGGGTGGAGAGGGAAGGGTGCTTTAATTTCACCTTAAAATAGTGACTCTGTAGTTGTGAACTAAAGATTCCAAGCACTTTTTGTAGTAAGTACTAAGTAATTTGTACAATCCTTGTTCATCTTGGTATGGTCTCAGTACTTTCTTTTTTTGTCTAGCCTCTGTCATATGAGTCAAATTCCAAAGGGGTAGCCGTGTTAGTCTATTGTAGAAAGACAACAGAGTCCTGTGGCACTTTTAAAGACTAACAGATTTATTTATCGCATGAGCTTTCGTGGGAGAAAATCCTACTTCGTCAGACACTTTGAAGATGGGAAACTTACAGAATGGGAGGAAATTAAATGCAGGGGAGTGTATGACATAGGATCAGGGCAGGCTGTAACAGCAAATCAAAATAGATGTTAGGATTCAAACACTGGGGAACAGCACATAGAGGAGGGTGAGGTCAAATCACCTGTTGTAATGAGAGAAAAATCCATAGTCCCTGTTTAACCCCAAGACAACTGAGTCAAATTTGCATATAAGTTCGAGTTCTGCAGTTTCTCTTTGAAGCTGTGATTTGTTGTTCATCTGTTTCAACACAGCTATTAACAAGTTGTCAAGGGAGCGAGCAGGGAGATTGAAGTATTCCCGTTGGTTTTGTAGTGTTGCAATTTCTGATGTCAGATTTGTGTCCCTTTATTCTTTGGCGCAGAAACTGTCCTGTCTGTCCAATATATAAGGCAGAGGGGCATTTCCAGCACATAATGGCATAAATCACATTGGTGGATGAGCAGGTGATCGAGCCCTTGATGGAGTAGGTGGCTTGATTAGGCCCTGTGATGGTGTCTTCAGTGTAGATATGAGGGCAAAGTAGGCAGCGTGTTCTGTTGCAAGGATATGTTCCTGCTTTAGTGTTTCTGTTGTATGATCTGTAGTTGCTGGTAAGTATCCTTTTAAGGTTAGGGGGCTGTCTGAAAGCAAGGAGAGGTCTGTCTCCCAAGGCTTGAGAGAGTGAGGGATCATCTTGTAAAATAGGCTGTAGATCATCCCACACAAGGATGGATTACAAGCTATTAGAAGAACTATCCAAGATGATGACACAGCTAAACTTGTGGCTGACCTCTGTGACTTTGTACTCACCCACAACCATTTCAGATTTGAAGATAATTTATACCTTCAAGTCAGTGGCACTGCTATGGGTACCCGCATGGCCCCACAGTATGCCAACATCTTTATGGCCGATTTAGAATAACGTTCGCTCACGTCTCATCCCAAAGCACCTCTACTTTACCTACGCTATATTGATGACATTTTCATCATCTGGACCCATGGTAAAGATGCCCTTGAAGATTTCCATAGAGATTTCAACAATTTCCACAACACAATCAAACTTAGCCTGGAACACTCCACACAAGAGATCCGCTTTCTGGACACTACAGTGCAAATTAGTGATGGGCACATAAAGACCACCCTATACCGCAAACCTACTGATTGGAATAGTTACCTACATCCCTTGAGCTTTCATCCTCGACACACCACACGATCCATTGTGTACAGTCAAGCCCTAAGATATAACCGCATTTGCTCTGACCCTTTAGACAGAGACAGACACCTTCAGGATCTCTACCAAGCATTCTTAAAACTACAGTACCCACCCGCAGAAGTGAAGAAACAAATTGACAGAGCCAGACGGGTACCCAGAAGTCAACTACTGCAGGAGAAGCCCATGAAAAACAACAACAGAACGCCACTAGTCACCACCTACAACCGCCAAGCCAGACCTCTTCAACACATCATCAAAGATCTACAGCTTATTTTACAAGATGATCCCTCACTCTCTCAAGCCTTGGGAGACAGACCTCTCCTTGCTTTCAGACAGCCCCCTAATCTTAAAAGGATACTTACCAGCAACTACAGATCATACAACAGAAACACTAAAGCAGGAACATATCCTTGCAACAGACCACGCTGCCAACTTTGCCCTCATATCTACACTGAAGACACCATCACAGGGCCTAATCAAGCCACCTACTCCATCAAGGGCTCGTTCACCTGCTCATCCACCAATGTGATTTATGCCATCGTGTGCCGGAAATGCCCCTCTGCCTTATATATTGGACAAACAGGACAGTCTCTGCGCCAAAGAATCAATGGACACAAATCTGTCGTCAGAAATTGCAACACTACAAAACCAATAGGGGAACGCTTCAATCTCCCTGCTCGCTCCCTTGACGACTTAATAGCTGTGTTGAAACAGATGAACAACAAATCACAGCTTCAAAGAGAAACTGCAGAACTCGAACTTATATGCAAATTTGACTCAGTTGTCTTGGGGTTAAACAGGGACTATGGATTTTTCTCTCATTACAACAAGTGATTTGACCTCACCTTCCTCTATGTGCTGTTCCCCAGTGTTTGAATCCTAACATCTATTTTGATTTGCTGTTACTGCCTGCCCTGATGCTATGTCATACACTCCCCTGCATTTAGTTTCCTCCCATTCTGTAAGTTTCCCATCTTCAAAGCGTCTGACGAAGTAGGATTTTCTCCCACGAAAGCTCATGCGATAAATAAATCTGTTAGTCTTTAAAAGTGCCACAGGACTCTGTTGTCTTTCCGTCATATGAGTTTTCCCAAGTAATTAAGTTACTGCAGTTGCATAGATGAATGATACTCCACTTGAGAGTTTTAAAGTACTTTAAGTTTTCATAATATCCCTCTGAAGTTAGATAATCTGGTACAGAAGATGTAAGGGTGAGGTCTGGAGTTTGAGATACTGGCAAGAGAATAAAACACGTTGAAAGTATAGGAGTCGCCTTAAGAAAGATTCTAGCTATAATGTATATTGGTGGATGTTTCTGTGGTAAACTCTTAGTAATGGCCAGGAAGGATGTGGCATGTATAACGTGGTTTAGTGATCAAAGGAATGTTGCGGAAAAAGAAGGGCTGTGCTATTGAAGTAGGTGCTAATGCTGTAAGAGGATTGGCCTCGTAGGCAGAAAGTTAACCTGGATCAAGCTCTAAGCGTTTTGCTTTCTTAATATATTAAATAGTGCCAGCAAACTTTGGCCAGGTTTTTGTACTGGACATTGACCCTTTCTTTCAGTTCAGTAGTATCTAATTTGCTTGGTGGGCGTGAAGCCAAACCTTGTGGTTCTAAACAAACAAGGAGTTCTCTGGCACTTTTGAAGACTAACAGATTTATTTATTGCATGAGCTTTTGTGGGAGAAAATCCCACTTCATCAGACTCTGTGAAGCTTCAAAGTGTTGTATGAAGTGGGATTTTCTTCCACAAAAGCTCATGCGATAAAGAAATTTGTTAGTCTTCAAAAGTGCCAGAGGACTTCTTATTTTTTTGGCTGACCTAGACTAACACAGCTACCCCTTTGGAAACTGTGGTTCTAGTTTATGTGCAGTGTAAACTGTTCTCAGCAAACTTGGGCAGGGAATGGTCAGACCATCTAGGTTGGAGGTGGGACATAAAGCAAGCAAAGGTAGCTTTGCTATTAGGGGAGGGGCAGAGGAGTAGGAGGAGCACTAGAGTAATCTTACCTGCTGTTTAGCATTTAGTGTATTTCTGTTCTGGTGTCTGAAGTGGAGCAAGCAGGCATCAGAACACTGAGCTCTGATTTATGTAAACTCATGTACAGGACAAGGGGAAGCACAAGTGGTGTGAAGCAGGAAACCATGCTCCCCTCTAATTTTGACGTCTGCTTTCCTTCTGCTGTGCGTTAAGTCTAACCTATCAGACCCTCATATTGGAATATTTTTGTCTTCCATCTCTTTTTTTTTTTTGGTCTCTGCCTCTCTCTCTCTCTCCTGATGGATTTTACAAAGAGAGACATTTGTCCGGTGTTTGTCATCATTAATTCCCACTGTTGCTGTTGCTCTCACAAGGACAGTGCGAAAGAGGTGGGTAGGAATTTCTACTGTACTGGACAGGCACATGTAACTCAAGTAAGGAATGTTCAGGGTTTCAGCAGCAGCCTTTCACAGAGAAATCTGCTGGACTGCTCTGACTGCATGTTAACTGTGCTTGGGTTTTCAGTCAGTGATTTTTGTATTTAGGATAAATGTAAATGTCTTATGTGTGGGTAGGAGTTTTGGAACAGTAAATATAATGTAATGATGAAAAATGAGGCTGTTCCTCATCTTTGGTTTATGCATGGCATGGAAAGGTGACTTGTTCTTTTCTGAATAATTATAACAGAATTCTTACACTGACATGCAAAGTTCTGTACAGAAATTGAGGATGAGTGACGATGGCTGCAGCTCAAATGAACTTCAAGACTCTCTTATTGAAAAGATTTCTTTAAATAGTTAATTGTCTTGCACAAGTAACTTTTGTGTGTGGTGCTTCCATTCCATGTAACACAGAACAGTCCTAAGTAAGGTAAATATTAATCAAAATCAAACAAATCAGTCCAAATTCATGATGCATAATTTTTATCTATCCTGTTTGCTATACACTTAACTTAATTTGGTGTGGGAATCATTCAGCACTGGTTGCTTGCTCCATAAGAACACATAAAAATGACATTTCAGAATTGGTAAGGGAAAGGGATAATTAAGTATTCATTGCTATAATTTTTTGCATGTGATTTGGTCTGAACAAAATGATATGATTCATGCAATACATCTTGCACTAGCCTAGATTTCTGTGCAGGTATAAGTTATTTCTCTGCCTGGCAATCAAAATTAGTTTGGGAGACTGTTCACTGCTATCTTTGTTAGTTGTTTTGATTTGCTCAAGTGACACTAGAGGCTGCTGCTAGATTTAATAGCACCATCTTGCTTTTGTTGTGCATGTGGATGCAGATTGTAAAAGAGTAGTGGGCTTCATTTTTGACCAATTAAAATATCCACTCTATCTGCCTCATCAAAGCCCTTCTAATTCTCCGTCAGCTGGATTTTGATAGATCTTTTACAGCTTGGTCTATTTTGTATTAATAGTTAAAGAGCTGACTATGGTAGATAATGCCTGGTTACCATGTTTATAGGCACATTAGCAATGCAAAGAAGTATTTAAATGCTCTGATGTCCTCCCAAAAGACTAACTTTGTTCATTGAACGTGTCTAGAACAAGTATCTGTAACAAATATGTCAGTTCCTTAAGGGATCTTACAAAGAGCAGATTTTATTCTTTGCAATGAACACTGGGAAACCAGAAAAATAGTGTGACAGGTATTCAGAGCTATTGTAACTGAGCATTGGAATGAGGGGGGAAAAACACGGGCTTGGTTTTATTTGCTACTCAGTCCCTATTCTTCCTAATGGGTTTGGAGAAAGGGAGCCAAGTGGGCACTATACTTCACACATTTTCAGCTTCTAATCAACTGCTGTGAATGGGCCTCATCTACCCTAAGTGAACTGACTTTGAATTCCAGAGGGGTAGCCATGTTAGTCTATTGTAGAAAAACAACAGAGTCCTGCGGCACTTTTAAAGACTAACAGATTTATTTATCGCATGAGCTTTCGTGGGAGAAAATCCCACTTTGTCAGATGCTTTGAAGAACTGACTTTGTTAACACTTGGCCTCCTCCATTCTGGCAAGTGTATATATACACCTCTCAACTGTAGTTTCCATTTCGTGCATCATCTGGCAAAGTGGGTTGGAGCCCATGAAAGCTTATGCTTGAAAAGATTTGTTAGTCTTTTAAGGTGCCACAGGACTCTCGTTGTTTTTGCTGCACGCAGGCCTGTTAAAAGTGTGTCGGTTGCACATGGGATGCACGAAGATCACTTGAGGCAAGACCTCTTTCCTTACTTTCTCCCTTACTGCAGTATGTCTAGAAATGTTGTGTATGCAACTGGGTGTTTGTGGGGTAGAAGGGGCTTCCTGGTGGTTTAAAGCCTAAAAGTAAAGGTATTGACATTTTTTTAACTTTAAATATCGAGAGTTTTTTAATCTTTAACCTGGTGACAGTTGTAATTCTAGTACCCTTTATTAACCTTTATTAACTTCCTTATCACTTACGAGATTAATGGAGTAGCAAGATGGAGCATAGAATAAACTAGCCTAAACAGGAAACATTCTCATTTATTTTCTTGAGTTTATAATCTACTGTTCCATTTTATATTTAATTATTTTTTGCTTTTATGAAATTATATTTTTTCCCGAAGGTCCTTAATTGAGCTCTTATTTCTCTTACTGCTATCAGTGGAGTAAATTGGAGTATATGTAGGCTGTTGCTTCTTCCAGGACTCTAGTTACATAGGGTATGTCTGCGTTACAGCTGGAAGTGTGTCTTCCAGCCCAGGTGGACAGAGGTATACTAGTTCTGTTGGAGCTAGTGTGCTAAAAATAGCAATATGCTTGTCTGGTATGGCATCATGGTGGCACAGAGTAGCTGCCCCAGTACAATTCTGCCTGACTCCCTGGGTTTGTATTTGAGTGAGCAGCCTGTGCCC
Organism: Pelusios castaneus; assembly: GCA_007922175.1. NCBI lineage: Eukaryota > Metazoa > Chordata > Testudines > Pelomedusidae > Pelusios > Pelusios castaneus. The sequence goes on from ML685921.1 coordinate 1,468,242, forward strand.
CAGCATCCACACTGCTAATTTTAGCACATGAGCTCTAGTGGAGCTGGAGTATGTCCATCTACCTGGGCTGGGAGGGTGCATTACCATCTGCAGTGTAAATACAACCGTAGGGGCCCCTGTGTGCTCAAAATACCTGATCTCTGGCTACGAAAGCAAAGTACAAATTATATAATGGATCTCACAGCCAAAGTCACCACCTTAGACATTTGAATACTTGCTCTCAATTTCAGTTTGGAAAGAAACCATATGTAATGGAGAATTTTAGCTTTGCTAATTCTTATCATTTTAGGCAGTAAGACGAATAGAGACAAAGAAAAATGCATATGGAATTTGGGGAGCTGGTTAAAGGTTAAGAATTTTATTTAAGATCTAGTGCAGTGCAGTACAATGCTTGTTAATGTCTTGCTGCAGAACTGGAAGATTGTGTACCCAGGTTGCTGTATCAAATTTACTCTTGCGAGCTCTGGTCTGGTGTCTTATCAGCTGAGCCACTGGCCTCTGATAAAGTTCTCATTTTCAGTAAAGCTTTTAAAAGCATTCTTAATGTTCACTGAGGGGCCCTGCTCCAGGGCCAACTTTAGTCACTCTCTACGCTTCAATTTTGTGAACCTTAGTTGCAGGGATCTGCAAGCTAGAGGAAAGTTGAGAGCAAGGAAACAAGCCATTGAGAATTGACTCAACCAGATGTTTGGATTTGGTGTGAAATGCATCCAGCATACTTACTTTTTGTTCAACTATAAGACCTCTGCATTAGTGTAGATGAGAGAACAATACATATTAAAAATACAGCTAACAGAAGGCATTAGCAATCCGGACTCCAGTGCTTCGCTCGCCCTCATTTGTCCCTGTTGGAATCTAGTTCCCCCTCTCCTGTAAGAACCTGGGAAAGAATATAGGTTGTGCAGCGTGCCTGGAAGGTCCACAATTCAACCTCAGACCAATGGAGAATGGAATTTAGTCTAGGAATCTACTGAAAATAGCATGGTTAGCCCCCTCCCATTTAAATGAGGGATTGTTAGCTTGAGTTTTAGTTCAGTGACTCTCAGCCTTTTCTCTGCCAGGACCTGCCTCCTATTATGCAATATGGGAAGGACAGTGTGGTATGTTGTAAAGGCCTGGTTGAAAACCCTTGCCCTATCTCAGAGGTGGGCAAACTACAGCCTGTGATCTCCCTTCCTCCGGCCCACCAGCTGCAATTGGTCAACAGCCCAGAGCCTGGCTGCTCCAGCCATTCCCCCCTCCAGAGGGTGGAACAAGCAGTGCCACAGTCAGAGCACTGCGGCCACTTCCCCCTCCCTCCCAGCTCCACTTCTTTCTCCCAGCCAAGTGGCGCCGTGGTTGGTGCACGGTGGCTGCTCAGGTTCCACCCCTTCCTCTCGTGGGTCAGGGTGCCCTGCCGGAGCATGACAGCTGCTCCCCTCAGCACCCGGTTGGTGGGGTCCTGGCAGGAGCATGGTGGCCAGCAGCTTCCAGCTCCTCCCTGCCCCCGCTGGGCTCCTCCCATCCCCCCCCATCTAACAAAACAAAAACAGTGCAAAAGCTCCCCTTTCTGGCTTCTTCCCTTCTCCCCACACCACCAAAAAGGTTAAAACAGATGGTGAGGTAATTTCACTATAGTAGAAGTGTGTGGCCCGCAATGACATACCAAAATTTGGGGAGCAGCCCACCTGTTAAAATTATTGCCCACTCCTACCCTAGCTGATGTATCACACAAGTCGTCAGGACACAAACAACATAGCTTTGAAGTACCTCATATAGTTTCTTCATGGCTGGCTATGTGCTGTGTTTCTTTGTGATCCACCCGAGGTGCCGACTCAGGTACTTCAGGTATACAAAGACTGCAGTGATCAACACCAAAAGTAACAGGTCTGGTAGCTGAAATTCAGTTTATCGTTTACTTGACTGCAAACTGAAACTTACTCAGATCACCAAGGCTATGAATAGACAGGAATAAGTGCTTCCTCTTTCAGTATGTTACCATCTTCAATATTAAACTGAATAAAGTGAAATTCTGTGGACCCAATTCTGCTTTTCTTAATGTGTAAACCCCCGCCTGTCCCCGTTCCCCCTCCATTCTCTGGGTGTTGGTCACCTGTAAATAAGGGAATTTAGTCCCATATCTCTGCACTGGCTTCCATAGGATTCTTATGGAAAAGGTGCTGTAAGAGGTGATTTTGCTTACTCCCTCAGGATTTCCTTAACATGTATATGAACGAGAAGAATTGCCCCTGTGTTGCTGAAAGTCTTTGAAGTTTTGTCATTTCAAGTTGCCTGCATAATCTTAACATCTGTTTGTGCTGTCAGACTGTTGTTCTGCTTTTTCAGACTTTTTGAGTGCTAGAGGCTGAGGTATAGGGAAGTCTCCATTCAATCTATGTCTAGGACAAAGGTCCATTTATGTAGCCAGACAGATTGTCTATGGAGCTGAATTCTTTCCTGTAAGCTGACTTCATGCCTAAATCATTCTGCATAATAGTAAGTTTGAACTGTTCTAGGAAGCAGCCTAATTCTTTTCTGTATGTGTTCATGTGAGTTAATGCACTGGAGCGTCACAGAAGACACTCCTTTCTTAGACATTTTGTGTTCCTCTAGCCCAGAAATTCTTTTTCTAATAGTTAAATGCTTTTGGTATATATAAGTAGCACCTAACTGCTGTAGCCTTCAAACAGTGTAGGGGTTGTCTGGTAGAGAAAAGGAACGAATCTGTTTTTGAAAGATCAGTAATGAATGATTGAGGAATGAGACAGCCTGTGCCAGATTTTCTTTGTAGTTCACACCATGCATATGAACTCGGTCCTGTGTATATGGAACTTGGGTCTGAATTAATGTGAAGGTGATTTCTGCAATTTGTAAACTTCATTACAAATGAATTAGTAGGCTTCCTGGTTGCTATAGTCTCACTGGTACTTCTGTGTGTTTCAGGGAGTCAAGCCAGCCAGCTTTGATAAAGTAGCAATTCCTGAAGTCAAGGAAATCATTGAAGGATGCATCCGACAAAACAAAGATGAAAGGTAAGCTCCCCTTCCATGGGGCCTGGTTATTTCTAATTCAGTCTAGAATGAGACATTGGAATAATCCTATAAGGCTTCAGTTGCTACGGCGTGGTCTGTACTAGACAGTTTTGTTGATCAAAGCCAGCTTTCTCAAGGAAACAGTGCTCATGTACACACTGTAATCACCACCATCATCCTCACCCCTCCAGAAAAAACTGCCTTTGTTTTTTTCAACAAAATCAAACCACCTCAATGACTGGTGGAGGGCTTAGGATGGCACATTGTCAGCGTAGACATTCGGCCCCTTACATCAACTGCGCGGATGTCATTTTTGCCAATTTTACCTCTCTAGGGACAAGAAAGCCCCCTAAGAGTTGAGTACCTGAACCCCCAAAGAAGCCCAGGGGCTTCTCAACCCACCCCCCCACCTGGGGCTGACTGGTCAGTTTCATGGTGAGCAGTGAAATTGACAACTTTGGCAGAGAGCAGGTGGGGGTGTGAGAAGCTGGAGCAACTGGACCCATTTCCCAGGGGTGAGAAGCCCTAGGCGACTTCCCCTTGGGAACCAGGTGTGGGGGAACCCTGGGTGGCTTTCCCTGGCTCCAGGCAGAGAACACGGTTGGGGAAAGCCCAGGGCTGGATCTGGTGGGGAATTGGATATGTGGAGGGGTAGCCCCCTGATTGCTGAGAGCCCATGCTACCCCTCTTAGATCAGTGGAAGAGCTTCTGGTGAGATACACTCCACTGACCCAAGGAGAGTAATGTGTATATCCGCCACTGCAATAAGGTGGCTATAAGTTGACTTATGTTAGGTTGACTTGTTTTTCTAGCGTAGGCAAGGCTTAAGGCTTATTTGGAAACTTTCCAAATAAAGTCATATCATTCTGATAAAATGCTGAGTGTGATTTGGGCTGCTCTTTACTAACCACATTTTGTTAACTGTATTCAAACTTAGTGAAACTTTGTAATAGAGAACAGTGATGCTTTGTCTTACTGTACCTGTGTAGTTTGACATCACCATTTGTATTTAGTAGGGATGTGTTGGTTGAAGTATAATCCACATTGATGGTTCCCAAGTAGCACTAAGGTTGAAGGCTAAATATAGGGTATATTATCATAATGGAAACCTAGGTAAGAGGAATTGTGAAATTGGGGTTTGGTTCTTTCATCAAATACCCGTTTCCTTTACACTTGTCTTTGAGACCCATGGTCACTGACCTCTCCTGCTTGTGGGAGGAAAGATAAGTGAAGCTCTCCTGTGATAGTAATGTTTTATGTGGTGAGCGGGATGATGGAGCTCATTGGTCACTAATATGTTGGCAGGGCTGTCAGAAACAGAGATCTGAAAGGGAATGAGACACTTGGGTAACCAGTGAGGGGATGTGGGCTAAGTTTTGGAGATCATCTTGATTAGAATACCTACTTGTTTATTTCAGTGGTGATATCCCAGTAATGTGAACTGAAAGATGCATTTATGCTACTTTAACCTTCATAAAACCATATTGTTTCAAGAGTTATCTTAAAACGTTATGCTGTCCATTATTTTAAGTAATTTATGTGACATAGGGCTGATTTAAATTAGGTTTTTGGACTGGAGTTGTAAGTGAATTTTAAGCCACTGACTGTTGCATGCTTTTGCATCACGCTAGGGTCAATCCTTTTATTTCCATTAAAAAAAAATCTAGTCAATTTAAAATATATACATTTCTAAACAAAGGATTTAATGGGAATAGTATGAAAAGCTTTGGGAATCACCATTCAAGGAAGATGTTCTTTAGTGGTTTTGTCAAAACCTAATTATTGTGCATCTCCTCTCTCTTTCCACTTCTCCACCCTGATACGTATAGATATGCTATCAAGGACCTGTTGAACCACGCTTTCTTCCAGGAAGAGACTGGTGTGCGGGTAGAATTAGCAGAGGAAGATGATGGAGAGAAGATTGCCATCAAGCTCTGGTTACGAATTGAGGATATCAAAAAGCTTAAGGGCAAATACAAGGACAATGAGGCAATAGAGTTTTCCTTTGACTTGGAGAGAGATGTCCCAGAGGATGTAGCACAAGAAATGGTAAGTGCTGTTGTGCTCTGTTGGGGCATTTGTAACTGTTTTTAGATTAGATCAACTGACATACTTTCTGCTGAGATTAGGTGTAATCTGCCTTGCTTTCATTGTCCTGGCTGATGTAAGAGGTGAGAGATCGGTTGTGTTAGGAGCGGACTTTCAGGGAAGAATGGATAGGTGAAGATTATACAACCGAGTTGTATTTGGGTGTGTTGCTGTAGCAAGCTGTAACATTACCACTGCTTGGTGACATGACTTCCATGAACATCCTTGTGTCCTCCCTTAGGTGGAATCGGGGTATGTCTGTGAAGGGGATCACAAGACAATGGCCAAAGCAATCAAGGACAGAGTATCTCTGATCAAGCGAAAGCGAGAGCAGCGTCAGTTAGTGCGTGAAGAGCAGGAAAAAAGAAAACAGGAAGAAATCAGTCAGAAGCAGCAGTTGGAGCAGCAGCTACAAACAAGTACTACTCAGGCAGGAGCAAAGCACCCTCCATCTGCCACTTGCATCACTGCCATCTCCACTACTTTAGCATCGGTGTCTACACAAGTAGAGCCTGAAGAACCAGAGGCTGATCAGCACCAACAACTTCAGTATCAACAGCCCAGCATATCTGTTCTGTGTAAGTATATTGCTTCAGGTCATTCTGGATATAACTGGCACCTCCCCCTTTGTTTACTTTCTTCCCTTTGGGGAGTCTTACTGACTTCCCTGTCAAGGAAAAAATCATGTTACATGATACTGATAATTCTGCCCATAGTGGAGCATCCAAAGTAATGAGTTACTGCTTCATTTCTTGCTCTCGTATCTGAAACTCTTTAGTAGTGTATGAATAGTGGATTGTAAAAGGAAAATAGTGAGAGGCTAGTTGATCTCCCATCTCTCTCTCTCTCTCTCTCTCTCTCTCGTATATAAAATAAGAGCGATAACATGTTATATTTGCCCTTATAGGCAGTTGAGTATTAAGATCTCTTTTTGGATCTACTCAGACTTGAAATATACATCTACATCACAACTCTGGTGTAAAACAAACAAGGAGTCGTGTGGCACAAACAAATACATTTAAATCTTTAAAAGTGCCACAGGACTCCTTGTTGGCTTTGCTGAACTAGATGAACATGGCTACCCCTTTGGAACTTGTCACCCTAGTGTAAGTTGAAGTACACACCTATATGTGCAAGACAATGGAGCTGTTTATATTCTTTAAAATAATAATAATAATAATAATAATGAACACCTGATTAGCAGAGATGACCTGGTAAAAGGTGTCAAAAGAGCAGCTCAGATCCAGAGCAAGGCAAAAATGAAGCAGACTTCTTAGTTCCATGATTAATTGGGAATAGCTTTTTGATGGCTCTATTAAGGCAAAGGAGCTGTTGAAATAATAGTCAGTGGCATTCACAGTTGTCTCCTAATAATATGGATCACCTTAGTTCAGATGATGGAGTTATAAGACTGAATACTCAGGGGTATAACCATATATAAGTTTGCTATATTGGAGGAAGAAAGTCTTCATTTTGGGCCAGTTTTACTTTTAATCAATAAAACATTTAAATACTGCCAGTGTGCTGGATACTGTAGATGATGCGAACCCTGCCTTGAAGACTTTAGTTCAATATCAGACATGCTGTGGAGCCTGGAGGAGGTGGGAAAATATCCAATAGTCAGGACAGGTTGTGAGACTGATATTATTGCACACAAATAATAAAATTTAAGGCCAAGATTTTCAGAAGTGTGTCTAAATTTAACTTCCAAATTCATACTTAAACACCTGAATAAATGGCCTGACTTCTAAAGTGCAAAGTACTTGTCAAGGTGACCTCAATTAGGAACTGCTGGGAACTTAGCATTTAAGAAAATCAAGCAACATACATTCCAGCGCCTAATTTTAGGCACCCATTTTTTAAAATCTTGGCTTCTAATATTAATTCAATCAAGACTATAAAGCTTGTAAATCCACAGTGCCATTTGGGAAATGAAAGACTTGTGGTCTTTTATCTTCAGCTGATGGGGCAGTTGACAGTGGTCAGGGATCATCCGTTCCTACTGAATCAAGTGTGAGTAGCCAACAGACGGTATCGTATGGCTCCCAGCATGAACAGGCTATCACAACAACTACAGTCCCGGGGTACACAACTTCAGTTGGCCAAGTGCAGTCTCAACATGGAGGATATCAGTCATCCACAGCGGTAAGCATGAACCTGAAAAGGTACATAGAACACTATGGATTACTTGATTCTGTTGTTCTGATTTTGTGGCACATTTTCCTCTTGCCTTTCAATCTGCAGTGTATGTAGTTAGGCTTGGAAGATTAGATTTTTATTGGAAAATGTTGATTCACCATATATCCCCACACATAGATGATAGAAACTTGCAGACAGGCAAAGTAAGAAAAATGCTGCTTGAGAACTAGATCTTGATTTAGGGATATCTACTTTATATATTTTGGCCTGGGATGTTGACAGTTTGTATTATAACAGTTTTATAAAACTTAACTTTTTGGATCTCAGCATCTGCTTTAGTTAAGTAATTGTCTGTACCCATAATTTCCCACAACTGTGAATTTAAATTGATAAACAATTAATATTAATTGTTTAACCCATAGTCTTGCACAATTGACTTTTAAAATTGGCAATAAAAATGCTTAATATTCATTATTACACATGAAAATTATTGCAAAAAAATACTGCTTGAATTTTGCTCAGCTTGTATATATTGTATGCAAATACTGACTCTCTGGGAAGTGAAACACTTCAGCTGTATGCAGACTTTCTCAAATGCAGCACTTCATCTAGGATGAAGAAGCGGTAATCTTTTTTTGTTTTGTTTTTTTTTCCTGAGCATGCATTTTGAGTGAAATGGGCAAGTTTGTATCAGTCTTGACTGATGCAACACCCTCAAATCAGGGTTATCGCATATTGAGATGTATGCTTAGTCTCTGGACTGTGTGGTGCTTCACCTACAGTTAACAATGTGTGGCAGTTCCCAACCATCAAGAGTCCTTGAAAGGACAGACAGAGGTATTGGCATGAGCTGCTTTATAAATGTGAACTTGCTACATGTGTATTCTGTAACATTTTGATTTCAGGTGTCACAGGTAAGAATTTTGAACCATTATAGAATGCTGCATGTGAGCACTCCAGAGTGAAGAGATTCCCACATGTGTGTATTCCCATTTTATTTATAGCTTGTGTTGAGTTGCTTGTTAGTTGCCATGCATATTCCTTTCCCTGGAAAGTCTGCAAAGGCCACAAATAGCTTTCCCACTATGTTCATTTGTCTTACCTTTTACTTGGTACCTTTCTTCCCTTGGAACATTTTCAGTGCTAACTTCATAGGAGCCATTAAAAACATCTGCCCTCATCACAGTAGCGTTTATACTTCTGTTCGACTGGCTCCTTTATTGCAAACTCTGAGTCAAATAATGGTACCATATCTGGAAAATACAAAACCATTTTCTGTTGAGTCTTGAGAATATGTAGGTTTCTGTTTTGGTACCTATAGATGTGAATTTTATTGAAGAGTTGTTAGTGGTATCAGCACTTCTCTTTGAATAAACTTTCCAATTTCATTGACCAGTATATGGGCTCTCCATCCTTTCCAAAGGCACTTAATTTGGAGGTCTGTGGCACTTTTGGTCCTTGGTCAAATGAGGTTTCTAAGCCCTGGAAAGTAGTTCTTTGCATGTTCTTTCTTACTTTCCCGTATTTCACTCCAGGGACATGGCTTGGACCACAAAGATTGGCTTGGATTCCAGATTGAATGATTTAGAGTAACACGAGGAAACCCACTAATAATTCTTCTGAGCAGTCCAGATACTGATCTGAAAAGAATCTTGCTCAAATCAATGGCAGACCTCCAGGAAACCATCTAGTTGGACTTTTCTGGGGACTTGTATTCCGAGTTCAATTCCCTTCGAAGGCAAAGGGGCAATTCATTGTGAGAAGTTTCAATGACTAAAGGAGCATATTTAGAAATCATGGGCTGCCTGCCAGACTAACACTTCCATCTTTCCACTTCTTTCCTTTTTACAAGTATATAATTGAGTCAGATCTGACTTCATGGTATCTGGGTTGTGACAAAATCTTGGCTCTTTATTTAACAAAACCAGCTTCTAGAAAATGCAATATAATTCATATTAAGGGAACAATTTTCCCCAAGTATTAAACTCACTAACTTTTAGCTCCACAATTGTGTTGTGGATGGATGTTTAATTTCTTATGGTAATCACTTGACTAAAGTACTAAATGTATCCTGTTAGCCCAGTTATATATCTAGGAAGATAAACTCCTTTCTAGAAAAAAGAATACATTTTGTGCAAGCAGAAAGACTGGAGAGACACATTCCCCTTAATCTTGCAATTCTGACATACATGCCTTCCTTCGCTCAACCTAGTGTGGGCAACTGAAGGCTTTGTATTAAGTGCCTTTCATGTATGGAATTGCTTGGAGTGGGAAATACCACTCCAAAGCTTCTGGGAATGAGTGTCTGAGAAATTATCACCTGCCTCTCAGCCTTGTTCTTAGTGTGCATATGCAAACTGTTTCTGGTAGGATCACTAATGGAACCCTCTTCACTGCTGAATCCTCGAAGGTGCACACTTCCTGTTCCCTGTGAGCTGGCCTTCATTATACTCCCTCATACCCTGTTGTGTGCACAGCAGTCAGAATTAGTCTGTCGTCATCGTGTATGTGTGACTTTGTTTTAGTTCATTACAATTTTGCAACTTTTCATTTTTAAAGCATTCATTTCTTAATTTTGTTTTCCTCCTTAGCCTCAACGTGGTCGTAGCATGTCAGTTTGTCTCTCCCATCTTTCTGCTGTTCCCTCTCTGTCCTGCATCCCTCCCAGTTCTCCTTGTACCCCACCACCAGCGCTGTGTACCCCTCTTTCTCCTTCCTACCTTTGGACTGCCCCTGAGGAAACCTTTGCAGAAAAGCTTTCTAAAGCACTGGAGAATGTCCTGCCAATGCACTCTGCCTCTCCACGCAAGCACCGACGCTCCAGCCTGCCCTCCCTCTCTGTCAGTCCCGTATGTCTTACTGTGCGCCTCCTGACACACAAAGATAAGTCACCATTAAATACATCCTGGTTTTGGGGCATTTTAATAAAAGGAAAGAGGAGCTGATTTTTTTTCTTAATCCTGTGCCCTCTGCAACTGGAGTGCTGATTCCTTCTCTTTGGGAAACACCATGCTTGTATGATAACTAATTAGCAACACTGGCACCTGCCATTTGATTACAATATTAAGGAAAGGACTGAAGGTACCATAGAGATTGAAGGGAGAAGTTGCAGTCAGTCTGTCATTCTCTCTCCCATGAGGTTAGTGCATGTTTCTGCTTTTAAACAGCCGGTGAAACTCTTTCAGGTTCTGGATAAAATTTAATGTCAAATGTGACGTGGTATTAAATTTACTAGTAGCAGCTGATTTTCAACACAGGACCATGTTTTAGTGGTATGAGAGTTACCTTTTGGATTAATAATGTTAAAACAAATTATGGTTTTCCCTCAATCTGAGTAGCAAACAGTTCAGCTTCCTTCTGTTTGATTCTGAAGGGAAGTTACAATTCAGTTTCCATTGATTCCTAAATAAATACTGTTTGAGGTCAAAAGACTACTTCTTTTACGGCAGATGTTGGCTATTAAGAGCATAAATGGATGGTAGTGTTTCCAGAGTAATTGATTCTGTTTGAAGTTAAAAGTATATTTTGATTCAATTTCATCTTTAATTTTGAGGACGTATTTCCTTTTAAGGGGAAGCTGGAGAATATGGAATCTATTTCCAGAACACAGGAATAAAACATAAAGGACATGTACCTATTCACAGTACTGTGCACTATGGCAGTTTGCTGCTGCTTTTCCAGAGGGGAAATTAAGTGATCTGTTTGATGAAGCTTTGAGCTTGTTATAATCAATCTCAGTGTCATGGTGAAATCAGTTGTGGATAGCTTCCGTAGAATCCTTTTTTTTAAGATGGGCACCATTGCATCATGGTTCAGTATGCTGGGGCAAAGTGAGTTAAAAGCATAAAAATACCACCGAACACTTGGAAATAGATGCTCTTGGTTATGATACTCCGCTGTTGAATTATCGTTGAACCAGATCTTTCTAACTGATTTGAACTTCTAGTCAATTGGAAGTAACTTGGCAATTTCTTGGGCTCCAGTAGCCTATAGTAATTTTCAGTGATTACACTTTTGCTGCTGGTCTCCCAAGAACAATTAAATAAATATGTAAGTACTGTTGGTGTGGAAAGTATGAGGTGCTAGTGAAAACCAGTAGTGCCAGATCTAATGAAAATGCACCACTATTACAAATCACGGTACAACCATTCCTTACCCTTAACTTTATCCCTGGAAGAAGAAACCAGGATGAACCCAACCTTAACGCTTCAATCAAAAGATGGAGAAATTTGCTTTTGAGGACTTCATTTCTGGTGTAGTACAAATTCTCAGGTTTATCCAGATGAGAGATGCAGGAGTGCTATAGTCATTTCTAGTGAGTGTTAATAGCTTGCCTATTGAATATAAGAAATAGGAAGAGGAGCTGAAATCAACTGAGTCCAGAGATGATGCAACATAATGAGCGGCTTTTAACAGGTGGCTTAATCATGTGGCCTTAGAAGGATTATTTCATGCCTTTTAGCATATAGTATTAAATGGTTTCTGAGGGCATCAATACTATTTTTTCCACAGGAGATAATCCAAATTCAATAACCAACAATTGAAGATCAGTCTTCCTCCCTCTCTTGCCTTTTTTGTGGACCTTATAAACACAAAATCAAGAGTGTGTTGCTTTACTACTAACTAGTTCAGAATTTTTTTTGGTATAACTTGCGCACAAATCAGTAACTCAAAGGCTTTCTTTAAAGCAGTTGCAGGTACTATGAAAGTTAAGTCTGTTTCATTATCAGCAGCCAATTGCTTCTCTTTTATGAGGTAGGAGAAGGGTGGTGTTATGGAAAAGCAGCTTTTAACAAAAGCAAATACTTCCATATGCAGTCACATTTACCATGGATGTATTTAATGGATATTTACATTTTTGAAATTTCCAATGCATTCTATGTGGTGTTGATCGTGAACTTGGAGTAGTCATTCTATAAGGTTACTACACAGACCTGCCTAGTGATCTGTGCATGTTAGTGTCCTTTCATTTCTAAATGTATGAATTACTTGTCTTGTTCATGTTGATACAGCCTCAGTCCCTGGTGCATCCGAGTGGGGGAACACCAACGTTCCCAGATTCACAGATATTTTTCCCATCCGTTCATGAACGGCCAGTGTCTTTTTCGCCACCACCTGTTTGCCCGCCGAAGGCTGCCATTTCTCAGCGGCGCAAGAGTACCTCCTTCTTGGAAGCCCAAATGTGCCACTTCCAGCCCTTGCTGAAAACTGGCCAGAGTTCACTTCCACCTGATGGTAGCCCCACAAACTGGACATCAGAGGGAGTTGTTATGCTGGGCACTACAGCTCATAGAGTCGCTGGAGAGCCCCTACATGTGCAAGTCAGTTCAGCACCTCCTGAGGATGCTCGCTACAGAATGCCTCAAGAGGCAGTATACTTAGTGCACTACCAGCCACAGTTGGCAGAGCATCATGATACAGTAGCTTATAATTCTTATGGGACTGAACAGTACTTGCAACAGGTGCCTGAACACACGCATGTGCAAGGTAGTCCTCTTCAGAGCTCGGTTTATGACTACCAATCTGGGCAGACCTTCCTGCCAAGACACCTACAGAGCTTGAGGTTGGATTCTGGAATGAGCCCCCTTTCATCATTGTCTGCTGTTTCAGCTCCATTAAGTGCAGACTCCACGCAGATCCAGTTTCACCAGGTGTTTGTTCCTCATTCTGCACCTGCTGTGCTTACTCGCAGTGGCGATGGCAGAACAAGCTGTGTTTTTGAATTCCATGTACACACACCAAATTCGGCTCTAGGAGAAGGGGGTATCCCACCTCAACGTGTCTACAGAAGCTGTCGGGGGTCAATGGATTTTAATCCTGAGGAGTCTACTCAGGCGGTAGGGTTGCAAGGTCGTCTCCAGCCTGTGACAGAAGAGCAATGTAACTACCTTGTTCCCGAGCTAGCAGTGCCCAGAGCGGGATCTATCAGACAGAGTTGGCTGGAAGGAAGTCCAGAGTATTCCAGTGACTCGTCCCAGCTGACTTCCTCTGACATTGGTGATTTCCAGTCTCCTCCCCCGACAGTGGGGTCATCTACAGTTTTTGATTCAGACGTCTCATTGCCCATTGTCCAGTTGCCTCAGAAGGTTTTTCAAGAGTCGCAGCTCTACGTCTGTTTCCAACAGGGAGCCTCAGCTCAGCATGTCTTGTCCACCTCGTGTCCATCAGGATCACCTGCACTCTACCCTCAGGTTACAGGAGCAAACCATTCAGAATTTCTCTGCTGTTTAATTTCTCCCTTAAACAATTAAGAGCCAGTTTTCCTTTCTTTCCTTCTGCACCCCTCTCTCCCTCTTCAGGTTGTTCTAGGTCTTGGAATTCAGAGGATATATTCCGCTATATCAGTAATATACTAAGATCTCAGTAGCTTACCGGGTCTCGCCTAAATAAGTGAGATACCAACAATTACTCATTCTACCTTCAGCCCAAGCAATATCTTGGGAAGTGGGGCCTTCTGGTGTGGGCAGTAAATAGTCAGTATTCCTTTTTGTTGTTTTCCTAATGGATGTTCAGCTAAAAAATCCTGGGGACCTAACCTAAATGCAGTGTTGACTTTTCATCCTGCAAAGGTTATGGATTGGGTACAATAAGGTATGGTTCTAATTCAGTGGGAAGAAATATTGTGACCAAAGAATCATGCTATTTCTGGTCATGCCGTCAGTGTCTTCAATTGGAGAGTTTAATAGTGTTTTACAAAATACTATTTATACAATGTAGGATAGACAAACTAAAATGCCAGTTGATCTGTCCAGAAGCAGGAGAAACTCTGACTAGGTTTCAAAGGGATTTTAGCAGATGATCGCATAAATATACAGAGATCTGGGAATGTATTTAGTGAAGGAGCACTCTCAAAATGACTTAGGAAGATTTAATTTCCAAATAAACGAGTTTCGACAAATGCAAATGTAAACTAAAGCCAGTTGCACACATTGTCTAGCTTGGTATTCATAAGGTTCTGATTCCACATAATGGCAGACATGGGACTGTTTAAAAATAAAACAGACTTAAGCTGTATGGAATTTACATATTTTATTGGTACGTGTAGTACTTTCACTTGCAAGATCCAGGAGAGGAGAGGACCTGCCTAAAAGTAGCCTTCTTTTTTCTCTCACTCCTGTCATTTCATAGCCTGTTTTTTGGAGTGGAGGAGATGATTAAGAAGAAAAGGAGCTTTGCTGTTCTGTAGCACATAAATGTAGAAAGGTCAGGAACCAGGGATTCTGTCTTAATGCTACCCTCATGGGATAGTAGAGACTGCTTTTCTTCCCACCCACTCAGCCCACGAATCTAAGATGCAGTGATAGCTGTCTCAGAATTGAGTTTTTAGGCATCCGTCTGTTAGATGGCGGTTGCAGCACTCCAAGGGAGTCCATTTACAACATAGAAAATTTTCAGTGCAAGCAAAGTGAAGTGGGACTACATTACTTTATAAATACTATTTTGTTACAACAAACGTCAGTAAATGGCTTCCTGTGTATGTAAAAGACTAAACAAATAGCTGGGAAGGAATTCACAAATAAGGGAGATAATGCATATGTGAAATATTTGATTAGGAGCCTTTCTTTGACTGTGTTCAAAATAGTGGAGGATTTAAGACTTAACCTGTGGCCTGATGTTAAAGCAGCATTACCTTGATACATACCATTTCAATGATAACTCATAGGCAAAAACCTTCAGGAAACTATTAAAACAGTAAAAGGAAAAAACTTACGTGGATGGTCACTTGCTTTCCAGTGTTTTTTCTTAAATCACAGGAATGCTTTCAAAAAGTATCCACAGAAACAATATACTGCTGGTTTGTACACTAACTAAGGAAATCTTGTGGCTTTAATAATTTGAGAGACTAATACTTTAAATAGTTCTTCAGGCAACTCTCTAAATGCACTAGACACTTCCTACTTTTCAATCTTTCCACTGAAGAGTAACAAAATAAGGGGAGCAGGGCGGCCTTTCCCTCTCTAGGCTAGACTGAGGTATATTTACATATATCCTAATGTCTGATAAAGAAGGATAATATTTAGTAAAGTAGGAATGAAAATGGAAAGGTGGTAGTTGCCATATCATTTCTTCAGCCTCTTCCACATTCACTTGTAATGCCATTCCATCCATTCTTTTATTTGCTTATTCATTCAAAGCTGCTATCTTTTTTGTGTGGTAGCCAGGACTCTGAGCACTGGGACTCTGTCTCTCCAACAGCTGATCCCATTGACAGACTCTGAACACATATTAATGCCAAGAGTCAGAAAATGATTTGGCATGGCTTTTAGATATTACTTAAAAAGTGAGCCCAGCACACCTGATTTAATACTGGTCTAGAACTCTATTTTTCTTCAGCTGATGCTTAAAGATACAGATTTCATATGCTTTTTGTTTTCCCCTCTCTCTCTCTGACCACTTGTCACCCAAGTGTGCTCGCATTATGCAAATATAAAGTTCAATGCTCTAATCCCTGCTATCATACCAGGACAGTCTGATGCAGATCCTAAAGAGACACTGCTGAAGGATGAAACTGGTAGGCTGACTTGCCTAATGCACAGGGCTGTTTGGTTGTATAGGTTTTTTGTATTGGTGGTTCTGGAAAGCTTAATAAAACAGAGCTTAGCACTTGCCCATAGTGCTCTGCTCTGTTGAATATTTCCATATTAAAATTAGCCACAATACTGTTTTATATTCACTAGAAGTTTGTTTCAATCAGCTCACCCTACTCAGATGCTTATTGCAGATGCCAGTTAATTGCTCAATATGATTGTCTCCATTTTTTTCCCCCATAGACACAAGGGCAAGGTCAGCCATCTTCAAGTAGTATTTCAGTGGGAGCGCCGTCCCAGACTACCCAGCAAAGTCAGCAGGTAGGAGTAACAGTTTCTAAAGCCAGGACTGATACCTAATTAGTTTAGCTTGCAGTTTGCTTTTTATGCTTTGTTTGATCCTCCTTTTGTTTATCTTCCAAATATTTTCAGTGGCTTCTTCTCAAACATAATTTTTTTTTTTTTTTTTTTTTTTTTAATCTTTCAGCTTGTGGGCAAGGGAAGAGGATTCTTGGTTTAAACAAGTTTCTTGATACGCATACTAGGCACAGCTGCCAACTTTTATACATTGTAGTGACTCTCTTTACACATGATGGCTTATTTTTGACTAAAAGATAGAATTGAAGTGTGCCAGATTTGAAGGGGGATCCTATTCATGTGTGTGAATAGACAGTGTTTGCTATACCTCAAACTTACCTCATCTATTCCCAATGTGAGCTTGGTTTTGAAATCAAAATTTTGTAAGCTAAATACAAAGGTCTTAGAGTGCTTACAGAATATGGTCTTCCATAACTTCCCACTCATTTTCTCAATGAGATTCCCTGGGCATCAGCACCTTCTCATTAGGCATGGTAAAAGGACTTATGTCTAGGTTTTGGGCAAAGTGCTGAATAACTGAAAGACACATTTTCTTATCTGAGCACCAATACAATTATTTTGTAGGATCCTTTTGTGAATGCTGTCTTCTAAGCCTTTCAGAAAGGTGTTTAATCATTCTCTGATTTTAAAAAAAAAATAGGTTCAGTGTAAATAATTGAAGAGCTAATGAAATGATTGGGGGGATGTAAACATGAAGATGAAATACTAATCTTATGGTAACTTAATTTTTTGTTTTTTGGCTTTCTGGCACTGAAATTTGTATAGTGTACAACTGTATTGTCATGATGTCAAGTTTCAGTTTTATCTGTGGCATCCCATAAAGACTTTATTCTTAATTTTTAAATTTCTTGACTTTTTTTGGACAGTATTTATGTGAAGCCGCTATGCTTTCATGTAACTGTAGGGTAATGTGAAATCACAATCTTACAAGCTATGTAATATAGCTGTTCCCACATTTCTTTTTCTGATAGAGTATACAGCAGGGTTTCCACTCTGAAAAACTATACGTCTTCAAGGTCTGCCTATTGTAGGTAGCCCCTATCTAATCTTCTGGTTTTCATGATAGGAAGTATTTTCTATGCTGAACAATATTCGGTTAATTTTCTTTGCACTTAGTAGAATCAGTGTAACAGCAGCAGGATACATTAGCTTCTGTTATAACTAGTGAAAAATAGGGCTCAGTGTTGGTGCAGCTGTTTTAATACTGCTATTGTATATGGTTATCTTCTGTACCTAGAGTGAAAGTTAGGAAAATCTACCCAGACACCATACAAATCTGAGGAACGCTTTTATCTGGAGAGAAAATAATCTCTTGCCATATTTCTTCCCTGAACAGAGTGCACAGCAGCTAGCTCCTTCCCAGCAGACAGGACAGTACCAGCTGCAACAGCCCCCCGTTTCCAGTGGAGCTACCCCATCGCAACCTGTTACTCAGACTTCACTCATCATGCCGCTGCCTCAGGTACCAGCTGGGACTCAGGTAACTAAACTTGGTCTTTTGCAAAGTTAGGCAATTCCTTTTGTCTTCCTAGAGTTCGTTGGCTGACCCTCTTACTGGTCTGTCTTCTTTCCTAATGGCTCATACTAATACTGCCGGAGATAACACTCTTCTTATGCTATGTTTAAAAAATTGTCAGGAACAGAAGTGATTGTGTTTCCAGCACTTGAAGGGGAGGCCTTGCTTGCACAGAGATCTTTCAGGTTGTCTAAAATGTGATAAGACACAACTTTTGGAAAGAGTAAAGAGTGTCACCTGCATTTTGAGGAATTGCATGTGGCAATGTTGACACTGTCAGATCTTCTGCATCCAAATAATATTTGTGTGTTCATTAAATAAATTTAAAAAAAAAATTCTTTGGTTAATGAACCGTGTACACTGCCTCTTCTGAGCTGTCCTTTTTTTTTTTTTTTTTTTAAACCAGACTTCCTCCTTCACTTCTTAGTCAAGATGCTTCTGTTATTGAAAGGTTTTATTTCAGATTGGCACACATTTTTGATACCTTGAGTGTGAGCTTTGATAGATTAAAAGGGTTTTTCTTGGTTGTTCATTGGAACTCCTTTTCCAATTGCATTGATTGCTGGCTTCAATTGACTTGATCCTTGCCGTTCACTTTATGCCAACATAGTGGCTTTTCACCCTCCATTACTTTGTCTGCTTATCTGAAATGGGCAGATGTCTCCGTTTTGTTATGGGGGTGGTATCTCTTCCTGATAGGGAAGGGAGGGGAGGATTAGAATGAGAGAGGACTAGGACCATTTATATACATGTTGATCGTTCCACTCCTCTATTATGTACCTGTTGCTAGAGCTGCGGGAATAAATTGCAAAATGAGCCCTTTGGAACAGCAATCAACTCTCCAGCCACTCTGTCAACCACTTTCTCCTCTTCGCTCTTAAAGGGTGTGATAACCTGAACAATTCTTTTTCCTTTGACTCACACATTAAAAAATCTGCTTTCTGCAGCCCTGCTTCCTAAAAAGTCTATCTCTATTTTCTTTGCATTCCCAGCTTCCTGTTCCCCAAGCAGTGCCGATCGTCCAAGGCGAGCCTCAATTACCTGTTGCAGCACCTTCTCTCCCTCAGCCTTCAGTTGCCCCAGCCATTCCCATTGGCTCTCATTTTCTCCCTATGGGACAGCCCTTGTCAACCTCCCTGCTCTCCCAGTTTTCAGTCTCTCAGCTGCCTATTGCAGCACCTCATGTGTCAGTTGCCCAGCCAGGTTTCCAGTCTCTGCCTATCTCCATGGCAGCTGGTGTTAACCAGCCTCTGCTCACTCTGGCCACATCTGCTGCAGCAGCTGCTATCCCTGTAGGATCAACTGTTGTCCCTAGTCAGCTTTCAACTGTTCTACAGTCTGTGGCCCAGCTGCCCAGCCAGGTTCTCCCGCAGCTCCTGCAGCCAGCTGTTCAGTCCATGGGATTACCAGCCAGCCTTGGACAAGCTGCTGAAGCTGCGCTACCAGCTGGAGATGCTCTGTACCAGGTATTGTTGCAAGCCAGCCAAGAGGTCTTCCCCTCATCTTCTGTTCCTCCGGGGCACTAGACCTGATCGGGATGCTGCTGATACCCGAATCTGATGGGAGAGTAAACAAGCCACATGTTTGTTTTTTCTAAAGGAACACCTGAGTTCTCTCATTACAGTCGTATGCAGTAGGACATAATTTCATAAAATCTTATTTGTTTTTGGACACCTAATTATCAATTTATTGGCAATAGAATTTCTCTAAAATGGCAGGAAAAAATGACTAGCACTGTATGACAACTGTATGAATTTGAAAACATAATGCTGCATCACTCCTTCTGGAGACATCAGAATGCTGGTCTGTATTCAGGAAAAAGAGTGTATGGGGTCTGTGGCAACATAATCTTTGGTGACAGCGCATTGGGGCAAAATTGGTATTTTAGCGATAAATTGAACTCTGGGACCTGACCATAAGGAAAGGGGGTCATATGCAAAGCATGGAATGTTGGGGTGATGGACAGGAGCTAATCAGCATCTGATTATTTAAAAGTTAAACATTTACTGCCGTCAGAGTATAAAAGGGACAAACTGTGTAGTGATGAGAATAAAGTCTCAGCCTGTGTGATTGCCGCTATTGCAATGTAATGTAAAACACTGAAATGTGCTGTCCACCAGCAGACAATAGCAAGTACTGTTTACTTGCTGAGTTGCTTGGCACTGAGGTCAGCCCATCTTCTGAGGATGGAAAGGGGAGAGATGAAAGTAGAAACATTGGCTATTAGATATGAAGGATTACCAGCAACAGTTGTGTATCCTGGCTGAGTAGTGGCCAATCAGACTGCAAATTCTTCAGATTTTCCACTTAAAAATTTCATAGATAATGGGGAAAGTTGGGAAGTGAGGATTTCTTTAGCTGCTAGGGATTTTGAAAACTTTTTCTTTTGTGAGAGCCCTGAAAGAGAATTTGCTGATTCATACTATATGATTGTTCTGGACGTGAACTTGGCCACCTGGCCAGTCTGCTCTTTTCCTCTTGGAAGGTGATCTTATAATTGTTTGAACATTATGGATGGGTGTCAGGTTGGAAAATGCCCCTGCAGCTTGACTTGCCATGTTATCTTTTATCAGCCTTTCTTGCTGGTTTCCTAACTTGCCCTGAAATGCACTAACTCAGATCCCTCATTTCTGTCGCAGGGCTTCCCACCTCGGCTGCCTCCACAATACCCAGGAGACCCAAATGTTGCTCCCTCCTCTGCTGTGGCCTCTGTTTGCATCCCTTCTGCAGTACTGTCCCCTCCCTTGTCTACTGATGCGTTGGCTCAGCCAGGCTATCTCGCTGCAGTGGTGCAGCCTTATGTGGAACAGAACATTGTGGTTCCTCTAAGTGGTCTAGGAGGACAGGTTCAAGTGCCGCAGCCTGCAGTGAGTTTAGCACAGCAGGTCCCATCTGCGTCTTCACAGCAGGGAGCTTTAGAGGTAAATGTAATCTGCAAGGGGGGTATGGATGTGTGTGTGTAACCATAAATTTCACAACATTAATTACATTGTGCTGTTGGGGGGGAGGGGGGAGATTGACCCTTTCCATGTAGGTTTGAGGTGGGATATTATGAACTAATCTCTCAAATGCCTTTTTCTTACAGCAGAATGTCATGCCAATGTGGGGACCTTGTTGCCATTGGCTGTTCTGTTGGGAAGTGAGTGTAACTCCCAGAGGCAAAACCCTATTAACACTTCACTTCTTTCTAGAACTCTAGATCCTTTTTCGTATTCTCAAAGACACCCTGCCATTGATAGCCCTCAAGAATCTCTCATTACACATGTTCCCTGCAGCCTTGCTGTTGCTGAAGAGAGAGATTTGAATTGTCTTTGTGTGCTATGTTGGCTTCCCTGTTGCACATTCTGCTAGTAAGATGCTGGCTGCATGGCAAGCTGTAGTGTCACAATGTAGCAGATGGGATTGCTGACTTCACTAAATGCTTTGTATGGGATGTGCACTAGAGTCTTCTTCCTTGGGTGAAAGATTCAAGCAGATTAGATTCTGGTTGTCTTAAATTGTTCTGGAGAAATGGTGCTTTCTAGCTTCAAGGTATGATCAGGAAAGAAATATTATAAGGTTGATTTGGTGAGAAGTAAAGAAATAATTGGTTGGCATGGCTGAAGAATGGTTTTCTCTTCACAGAGTACTCAAGGTGCCTCGCAGCCTGCTCCTTCAGAGTCTGTACCATCCACACAGCAACAACCTGCACAGACTACCCCATTGGTCTCCTCACTAGACAGGTAACTAGTGAGTTTTACCAACTTGAACTTGCTGGAGTTTCTTCCCTTGGTGGCTCTCTGTCATTTGTTCTTTAACTGGGGAAACTTCCTCTGCAAACCGAGAGAATAAGTTCCACTTTTTTCTAGACAGTTTCTCTCTAATTCCCTCCGGCCTCTTTTTTTTTTTTTTTTTTAAAAAGCAGGGTCTAGAGAAGGTGCACAGATTTGTGTCTAATGACTTGCTAAACTGGTCTAGTGCAGTTACACATCAAGCCAGGGGGTTACTCGTTCCTGTGATACTCCTACTTACTTGTGGTTGAGCCTTGCAGAACTTGATGCTTTGTACATTAGATGGATTTAAATGGGTTACTTTATGGATTCCTTTCTTTCATGTGTGTTTATTTATTATTCAAGCAACTGTATGTGATGAAAGGATTGTCCTTATCATATCTTGTCCTGAAGGATAACCAATGTTGGTCTAAAGAGGCTACCCTCTCTTGGAATAAGAGGGGAATTCAGTAATCACAAACTTAAATATTATGATTATGATTTATTTTATTTATTTATTTATTTATTAAAACTTAAAATTACTTCTTCTGGTTTTTAGTGCACATTCTGATGTTGCTTCGGGCATGAGTGATGGCAATGAGAATGTTCCAGGATCTAGTGGGAGACATGAAGGGAGGACAACCAAACGTCATTATCGGAAGTCTGTACGCAGCCGTTCTCGGCATGAGAAGACTGCTAGACCAAAGCTAAGAATTCTCAATGTGAGTTGTGGCTTATTTGAGTGGCTATGGTAGTGGTGGTGTCATTCTTGAGCTTTTACAGAACTGCCCTACCCACAATCCAGAAGACGGGTACCCTTTCCTCTTTCCTTTTATCCTAAATTCTGATCCCCCCCCCCCCCCCCCCCCCCCATATTAAGTGGGTAGGCTTCCACTCCAGCTCTTAGCTGGGTGCTAGGGGTGTACAAAATATTCTTTCTGCTTTGGAAGTCAGATGGTGTTCCAAAGACTAGGCTTGCTGCTGAGCATTAAACACAGCAGAAAGTGTTCTTCAGGAAACAGTGATACTAAAAGAGTTGTTACAGTATATTTACTTTGCCATTTGCCTTGTCCTCAGAGAATGTGCTGACTGAGTTGGAGTTTAATAAACCTCACCCTATCTGCACTACTACCACTAGTGACTTCCCTGAAATGTTGTGGCAGACTTTTTGTTCTGTTTCTTGACATAAGCAAGAAGTATTTAGGGAGTAGTCAGCGTTTCAGAGAAAAATGATCTTTGTTGAACAAGAAGGCTTGATGGTTGGTGGAGTTGGGAATCCCTTAGGCTCATTGTCCTTCAGTGCAGCTGATCTCTGATTGGGAATGGGAACTGAATAGCTCAAAGAGGCATGCAACTGGCTTTCTTGGAAATCTCTTGTTGCTTTTTTGCACCTGGCCTCCCCTTTTTTTTTGGAACAAGAGGTGTCTGCATAATTGTGGTCAGTGGTTGTTTGTGATGTTTTTGTGTTTCGCAGTTCAGTTTAGAAAGCATATTTCTTCTCTTTCAGGTTTCGAACAAGGGTGATCGGGTGGTTGAATGCCAGCTGGAGACCCATAATCGGAAAATGGTTACTTTTAAATTTGACTTGGATGGTGACAACCCTGAGGAAATAGCAACAATTATGGTGAGCTACATCTCGGGTGCAGATGGAGAATTGACCCTGATCTTGTTAACCATATTAGTTGTACAGATCATTTTAGATGAGCATTCATTTAACATGCCTTTTGGAATTACTACTGTTCTGATAGCTTCCCTGAGCGCTATACTGTCTTCTCTTCCAGTCACTTTACCAAAATTAGAAGCAGGATCTTTCCCTTTTGACTACAGTATTAAAGAACAGTGTCCAAACCAAACATGTTTGGCCCAATGTTTGTACAAACTAACTCATCTGATGATTCGAGTCAGTTTTCGTCTTAAAACTTCAGTTTCTTCAAGTAAAACTGTTTCAGCTCTTGTACTCTGGGACTTTACAAATCTCTTACTAACAGCTTCTTGTGAGCTGGGATAATAATCAGAAAATTCCATTTCTGAAAATACAACATAAAACAAACTCCTCCAAGTGTGGTCATGTTTCAGTCACTGGAGAACTTAATCTTCTTTCATACCAAGGGCATGGGGATCCTACCTGGCTTTTGCAGCACTGCCACAGGCAGAGAAATCAGTGTAACTGCTAGTGACTATCAGAATGCTGGTATACAGCATGAGTTTAAAATCTCCACAGCTGAAGCTGTCTTCCCTGAAATCAGAGTTTTACAGATGCCTGTTGGCAATGAATGAACAGAGAGCCTCCCGCTTACTCAATGCTCAATGGGAGCACGGTATACTAATACTCATTTTTTTTTAAAAAAAATTATACTTTTGACTAACATACACACTATGCAGTAACACTACCACCACTTAAAAATAATACACGAACAATGATAAATTGAATAGGTTTATAGAAAGTTTTCATCATGGAAAATCTTTTGACTCTCATTACTCATTCATAGATAAGTTTTTCTTGAGGTGCTAACAGATATCAAAATATCTTTGAATGAGACACACACAAAATGTTGTAAAAGCAAGATTCTTCCAAAGTAATTACAAAATGTAGACCTTTAAGCTATTAAAAAACCCTCTCCACATTCTACACACTCGATATCCACCGGTTACCCTTTGTTACTATTCCCAAGGAAATCTGAATTAATTTTTGCCATGTAAAAAGAAAAGCAATTGGTCAGGGTCATATATGCTTCATCCCATTTCATTTGGCATTAGCAAGGATAAAATCTTTAGTAGTCTCCTATCTCAAATAATCCTTGTGTAGGAAATTGTCTTATCATAACTGGAAAAATTAGTGCCCTCAGTACATGAAATAGAACATCATGGTATTGCTAAGCCAGTACTGATACCCATTCCCAATCAATGTCAAGAACAGATGACAACTTAAAAATATGCTTAGCAGCCTTTGAACAGAATGGGTTTGTAGTGACTGCTGTTTTTACACTATTGAAATGGCTAATCACAGAATTAAGCTTGTGAAGAATTATTTGGTGTCTTCTATGGGTTCACCTTAAAGGTGGTTTGCAAATGCACAGCAACTTGATTCATCACAATTGTTTGGTTCTGATTCAGAAAGACCCAGAAGAGAATTGAAGTTCATTTTTAGCACTTTGTGAGGAAATCTTGCATAGTGCTTTGAAATTTCAGTGACATGAATCCCTTGTTCCTTTTACTGCATCTAAACATTTAGGTTTGAATATTTCTGTAATGTTAAATGAGATGCTGCCAGATTTCAGTTATGCACTGCTGTAGCCATGTCGATCTGAGGATAATAGATAATGAAGGTGGGTGAAGTAGTATCTATCACTGAACTCCCACCTATTGGTGAAAGAGACAAGCTTTTGAGTAATACAGAGCCCTTCCTCAGGTCTGAGACATATACTCAGTGTCATAGCTAAATATAAAATCTAATAGCAGAGGTAATAGATTTCAGTTCATTTAACAAATTGTGCCTAGCAATGATCCTGTGATGAAGTGACAATAGCTTACTTGGATGAGTGAGACTGAGTGCTACTGTAATACAAATAATAAAGGACCAACTAAGAATCCTTTTACATTGGATGCTATAAAAACACAGAGTATCCCTCCCACGAAAAACTCACAATCTAAATTAAAGCAAGATGCAACAACTAGGTGTAACAAAAATGGTGAAGGAAGAATGAGGGTAACACTTAAAGGAAGGCATAGTCGTATAGACAGAATCCATGCACGATATGTAGATTTGAGGAAAAAATATAAGTAGACAAGGGACTTGAATGATGACAGTAGTCCCTGTTGTCTTGTTTTATTTACAGGTGCAGAATGAATTTATTCTAGCAACAGAGAGAGATTCATTTGTAGAGCAGGTACGAGAGATCATTGAGAAAGCAGATGAAATGCTCAGTGAGGATGTCAGTGTGGAGCCAGAAGGTGATCAAGGCTCGGAGAGCATGCAGACAAAAGATGACAGCTTTTTCCCAGGGTCCCAGGTAAGTGAGGACTCATTTGCTTCTGCTACTCTCCATTCATCCTGTTTTCAGTGAAGTAGTGTTGGCATAAATAGAGCTGGCCAGAAACTGGAATTCCCCTTCCATGGGAAATTTCAGAATTTTAAAAAAAATTGCTCTGAAACGGAAGAATAATGAAATTGTTCGGGGGGCGGGGGGGAAATCTAATATCTTGTTCTGACACTTTCCAAGTATTTCATCTGGTTTCCCAATTCCCCTAAAATAGGTTTGGGGGGAGGGGGGGGGAGAGAGAGAGCTCAAGCACAGTAGAAATAGACTAGGTGGATTAAGTACTCAAATTCACTGTATTGCTCAGGGTAGCAATATACTGAATATAACAGGTATTTCACTGAACGCGTGTTTGGGCTTTCTTGGAAGACTGAGGCTATGCTTGAAGGTAAATTTAACAAATTTATCTTTTTGTAGAAATTAGAGGGAGAGTTCAAACAGCCAGATCCTGCGTTTTCCATGCCACAGAGAATAGGTAAGCTTTATAATACTTATCCAACAGTTTCCTGTTGCTGACTTAGATCCAGCTGATGGGCATGACCTTCATAGTCTTGAGTGCATGATCTGGTAGGAAACGTTGTAATGTGTGAGATACACTAGGAGGGTGGTGAAGCATTGGAATGGGTTACCTAGGGAGGTGGTAGAATCTCCATCTTTGGAGATTTTTAAAGCCCGATTAGACAAAACCCTGGCTGGGGTGATTTAGTGGGAGTGGTCCTGCTTTTTAGCAGGGGGTTGGACTAGATGACCTCGTGAGGTCCCTTCCATCCCTATGATTCTATGATACAGCACATGACTAAATACTGAACTTCCCTTCCTTTTTTAGGTTTTCCTCCTAGCTCTTTCACCCAAGTTGTCCATTCTGCTGGAAGACGGTTTATTGTCAGTCCTGTCCCAGAGAGTCGGTTAAGAGAACAGCAATTTTTCACCTCTGCTTTTCCTTCAGGAAAGGAAATTCCAGATGTTGGTAAGAAACCCAAAGCTCTTTCCAGTTTTAGTGGCTTATTATTTATTCATGATCCCAGCTACAGGGTTGTTTAATCTGAGTGACCAGTTCCTGTTGTAGCTTAGAGAGACCAGGTAGGTGGGGTAATATTTTTTTATCGGACCAAATTCCATCAAGGTGAGAGACAAACTTTTGAGCTTATGTGGAGTTGGTTGCCAGGTCTGGGAAAAGGTACTCGTGTGTCACAGCTAAATATGAGGTGGAACAGATTGTTTAGCATAAGAAGTTCACACACATTTCAAGGGGCATTCATAGACTTTAAGGTCAGAAAGAACCATCGTGATCATCTAGTCTGACTTCCTGCACATTTCAGGCCCCAGAACCTCTCACTCTGGTATATTCATCGAGAGCAATGATACTCATACCTCTCATCTGCCTTTATTTGATTAGGCTCTTTGGATCTCCTCTCATAATGTAAGTGTTTTCCTCAGATCATCTTATTTAAAAGGAGAGGGTGGAGGGGAAGGCAGCTTCCTTTCTCTCCTATGATTGGAAGAGTGTTAACGGGGCAACTTCACTTTGAAATGTATATTAACTGTTATGCTAAACAATCTATTCTACCTTGTATTTAGCTGTGACCCTGAATATGTCTTCCAGACTTGAAGAGCTCTGTGTAAACTCAAAACTTGTCTCTCACCAACAGAAGTTGGTTCAATAAAAGATACTACCTCAACCATCTTCACCAATTCTTAAAATTAAAATAAAAAAACCCCCTGAAAATAAGAAACTAACTCTGCTGGTTGGAGCTAAACATGCTTTTGGGCAGTGTTGTGCAAGATTTTCCTCCAGATATCTTTCAGTATATAAACGGAGACTACCCATTGCTGTTCCAATACTAAGCTCCTGTAGATACCCCATATTAAATTTTGATTTGCAACATGCCCCCTGGCTCTGTACTGTTGGGTCCCTATTGAATAAACTACATAAATCGTGCCACACTGTGCTCTACTGGAGTGGTCTTAATCTAGCAGTTGCAGGTAAGCCCTGGTAAACGTCTCCAGATGGACTGACTTAATTTTTTTTTTTCCCCCCCAGTTGCTGCCTCTCCATCACATGGTCCTGGGATGAACCTGTCTCATTCTGCATCATCACTTAGCCTACACCAAGCTTTCTCTGAGATCAGGCATGCTGAAATGACAGAAGGACCCAGCACAGCTCCTCCAGTTTTTAACCAAACTGTACCACCATTTCCACCTGTACTTGCTAACATGCCCGGGGGTCTGCCATCTACATCCGTGGCTCCTCCCACGGCATCTCCCCCCACCACTGCTAGTATTTCTCCTCCAATAAGTCAGTCTGTTGTCCCCCTGCCTACAGAAAAGGCGACAACTGGCGTTGTACCAAGCACAGATGTTTCAGGCTGCAGCTCTCCACCCCCAGCATCGCAGCCTGGGCCCCAGTTAGTTGGTGGAGTGCCTTCCAGTACGAGTGCAGCTGCTGCTTTTCCGTTAACTGCCACGTCACAGACAACTCAACCGCTGAGAGAGGAAGCTGTCCCAAGTATCGGCACACCCGCTTCTTTAACATTGCCGCCCACACAACAGATCCCTGTTATGGCCAGCCTCCCTGTTACTGCACCAGGTGCCGTACCTGCCCCTGTGACGTCTCAGCCTGCCCAACAGATGGCGGGTAGTATGCTGTCTGAGGCAGCTCCACAAACATCTGTGGCTCAGAACGTGCCTTCACAAACCCCGCAGCTTAGCAGCAGTAGCTCTACCCCCAGTCTGGCAGACACGGTTGTTGAGAGTGTGCTACACTCAAAGCCTGAGGATGGACAGTTGGGAGATAAATCTCAGCTGGGCAGTGCAGCTGGCTTGTCCCTTCCTATTGCTGCACCTTTGTCCTCTTCACTAGCATCGAGTATATCTAGTTCAGTCCCACAGCCTGCTGTGATGCATCCTTCACTCATCCCATCAGCAGTTTCAGCAACACCTGTCCTACCCCAGGCCACAGGTGCAATCTCTACCCCCGTACTACCCCAGGTTCCTTTACCTGGCATCCTACCACTGACCCAGCCGGTTGCTAATTTGCCTGCAGTACAGCAGACCTTGATACACACTCAGCCTCAGCTTGCTTCGCTACCCAATCAGCCTCACACTCACTGTCTGGAGGCTGATATTGACACTCAGCCCAAAGCTCCTGGCATTGACGACATAAAGACCTTGGAAGAAAAGCTACGATCTCTTTTCAGCGAACATGGCAATGTCGGAGCAACCCATCCACCAGTATCTCTCGAGACATCATTGGTAATGGAGACGACAGTCATGCCTGGTGTACCCACCACGGCTGTGGCACCAACTAAACCCATGACAGCCACCACCAGCTCTTGTATGCCACCGGTTAGTTTGCCCCTTGGACCAACTGGGTTACCAGTGATGACACCAGTTGCCACACCTGGGCAAGTGGGCATTCCTGTCAGCTACGTTCCATCATCAGGCAGCGTTGCAACAACAGCAGTGAAACCAGGGACCCCTCCCTCAAAGCCACCTCTTAGCAGGGTACCGGTAAGGGATCCAGCTTTCTTGTTACAGGAGTTAAGTGTACTAGAGAATAACCTTTTGGAAAGGATTCTTGTTCTGAGGCAGCTTAAAAAAGAATGTTTATCCAAATTAATTTGTCCAGTTAATGAGTGTATTCTCTGCTTTCAGTGCAGGTACGGTGGTGGAGGGCGTCATAAACTCAGTACAGGCAGCTGGACTCAAGTACCTCCTGACCCTATCAGCCCCTCTAGCAATCTTAACTTAAGTTTTCCAGCCCTCCTTATTTCCATCTGAATGTCTCTAAAACTCCTATGACACGCAGGTTTCCATGACCCCAGTGGATCCTGCTGTCGTCCTGGCTTCTCGGTCATTTGCCCCAACTTCTTTTCCTCCTCACCCAGGTTTCATATTATTGTTCCCTGGTAAACTTTATAGGTGCTGCTGAGGACAGGAATCCATATTGGGCCCATGGCTTCTGTTGACTTGCCAAGGTCCATAGTAGATCCTGTCATTTTTCGTAAGACCTCAGGAAAGTGAATCAGAGGTTAGCATATGTCTACACTTCCTGCTAAAAGAGACATACACATGCTATCTCTGATCAATCTTGCACACCAAAAACAGTGCTGCTGGAGAGTCAGTGGGTGCCAGCCACTCCAGATACATACCCATTAATCCGGGCATCCTCAGTGCTTGTGCTGTTGTGCCTACACTTGGTTTTTACTGTACTAATATGATCGGAGACTTAGCTCTAAATATGTCGTCTTGAACTGGAACATACACTCCCAGCTCAAAGTATAGATGTTTTCTGAGGGCAAGAATTAAAAGTTTAGAGGTAAAGGAGTATAGTAGGGCTGATACACAAAGGCTGGGGAGATGGATCATGCAAAGTTTCTAAGCATCACAAGTTCCCCTGAATCTTTCTGGTTTCCAGTATTCTTCAGAGTTTTTGGGATTTTACAGGGTGTCCTATCCACAAGGTATCCCTGTTCTCCTGTGGAGGCCACAAATATATTTAAAACTTGTGTCTTTAAAAAAAAATCCCAAAGCAAAAAATTCAGTGTGCTGGACTGAAAGCTGAAAGTATTCTTTTTACTTTAAGTTTTTTAGCAATTAAAGTATCACTCACCAATTGGGCCCAGATTCTCATTGTGCTATTTGCTGTTGAAACACACAGTAAGAGAATTACTTGCATTAATGTAAGGATAAAATATTTGTATAGGTAGCT
Organism: Pelusios castaneus; assembly: GCA_007922175.1. NCBI lineage: Eukaryota > Metazoa > Chordata > Testudines > Pelomedusidae > Pelusios > Pelusios castaneus. The sequence goes on from ML685921.1 coordinate 1,498,399, forward strand.
ATTTGGTGTGGGAAGAACACTGAAAACATACAAAATTCAGATTAAACTAAAAAGAGAGCCAAGCAGCTAAAGTAATGTGACAGAGACAGGCCTGATGGTTACAGGAGGGTGGTGGAGGGCAGGAATATCAGCACCAGGATCAGCAAATCCCTGTTTCCTGGGTAACCAGGGCAGGCCTACTCTGGGTTAATTAAGGCACCTGAGTCCAATTAAGGTAATTAACCACAGTAGCTAAAAAGCCCCTGTTGCAGCCATGCAGGGAGGAGTTTAGAGGTGGAGTTAGGAGCAGAGTTTGTGTTGGGTGCAGAGAATGGAGCAGAGTGGTGTGGAGCTGAGCCAGACAGAGCTGACCTGTAGCTGTTGCAGGTAGTGGCTGAAAGGTCCAGACAGTCGGGGCAAGCTTGCCCAGATGGACCGTAGGGCCCAGGGCGCAGTGCCCTGTGGGGTAGAGAGCCGAACCCCTAGGACAAGAGGGACTGAGGGACTGCTGCACTGGGGGTCTGGAAGGGAGAGCGCCCTGCCTCAGCTGGTGACGGGGCAAGAAGCTCAGGACTCGTAGTGCCCAAGCACGCACTGTTTGCCACAGTAACAAAAACAAACAACCCTCTTGCCCCCTGCCCCTCCCCCAAAACAACCAAACCGAAAACAAAACAAAAAAAAAACCCCACCCCAAAACACACCACAATGGACACTTTTGGAATGTCATAACACGGTCATATTTCAAATGTAAATCCAACATCTAAGTTCCTTGGATTTTTGAAAAGTTCTTTACTCTTAACCTTGAAAGTACAGATCAGTAATTTAACTTGCTGAAGTTTGGCTGGCAGTAATTCATACACTTAAGGGATGTGAAGGTGGAATTTGGCGACAGGGCCTGGGAGAGTTCTGCCTTCAAATGGTTAATGTAGCTCAAGGTGTCCGTGCTGTAAAACAACACATGCATGCATATTCCAGTGGCATTTAATGACTCCAATCTGTCAATTTAAAGAGTAAATTCACTCTGAATTTTCTTGTGGATTTGTATTAACTAGATTCTGCCACCATTCATTTCCACTGGCTTAAAATTGAAGGCTTTATCCAACAAGGAAGTGTCCATCATTGTTTGCTACCATAAAAAGTTATCAGCCGAACATCATTGTCAGTGTGCCACTTACTATGTACCTTTTTTTGAAATCATGGAGACATAACAGCACTAGCTTTGATTAATCTAGTGCACTAGAAATAGAATATAGGCATGGTGACTCAAGAGGTGGAGACCTGGACATAATTGAGGTGTGGAGAGTTTGAAAAAATCCATACAGGGCCTTTTCGTTCTCAGGCCCTCCCACTTCTGTAATTATGTGAACTAACTAGAATCTTCTGTCTGGATGTTGCTGTGAGGCTTCGGTGCCTCATTCTACCCTTTCCGGTTTCTCTAACACTTTCCATATAACCTGGCTTGGTTTTCCCCCTTATCAAGATGCATGTTCCAGTCATCTGCTTGGGCAGTCAGAAGATTCAGGTAGCTGTTCATAATGGACAGAAAAATGGACACAGGGAGGTTTAAAAATAACATTGCTTTAGTGGATGAAAACTTGTCCAGACATTAAAAGCATATCAGGTTCTTTGTAGTGAATTGTTCTAAGCAGTTCATAACCATGTGAATTTTGCTGCACTTCAGCAGCAGTGGAATCTCAACATAGAGAAGTCAGGGAAACTGGGTAAGGGCCCAATCTGTTCTAGTTGTCACTGAGGTTTCTATTGGAAAATTGACTGCAATAGCTGTTCTCATGGATGTTGAGATTCCTGTTTTGTTTTTTTTTTGTTTTTTTTTAAATGAAACCAAAACTATTTGTCTTATCATAAACAGATTATTTCTCTGTGGCCACTCAAAGAAAAAAAATGCAATTAAATATTGTAGTAGCAATGCGTTCCTGCTTAGCAATATTTCTTCCTTCCCTAGGAAGTCTTCCCAGGGAAATTCTTAAGGGTTTCTGTGTGATGTGACTTATTGTAACTTGCTGACTGCTCCTAGTGTTGTTCTTTGTTTGATGGACTTGCATTTCCTGTTCATTATCCATAGGTGCTACCAGTAGGTTTTGAACTTCCAGCTGGCACTCCATCCAGTGAACAGCTGCCACCCTTTCCAGGACCTTCACTAACTCAGGTGCTACATGACGCGTCAGATTGTCTGCTGTTTCTCCTTTCTCTTTCAAAGAGCATGTTTCAATTAAACTCTCCATTGCATGGTCTTGGCTTCTTCACTTTCTCCTCTTTTGACTGAGTAACCCCTTCTGTGTAGCAGTGACCAGAATCGTTCGTGTGCTGGAAAGGCAAGAAACTTGCCGGCTAGGTTAGAATACTGGAGCTTAATGTTTGACATCTGGGTGCAATGACTCAAGCGTATGTTTTTACTTCTGTTTTGAGCTTGAGGGAGAGCTTCTTCAAAACCCTTGTTTTACAGACAATGTGTTGTGCTGCACAGTAGCTGTGTTTCAAGGTTGGTTATGTGCCAGATATGTCTTCACAACACAGTATTTATTTGCAAGACACACAATAATCACTGGGTCTTTGAGTGCTGGTGTTGCTAGCCATACCATTTGCAGAGCTGAGTGCGTGAGACTGAAGGTGGTGTAGTCCATAAGATGTAGCTATTTCTACCATGCATTTCATCAAGTAAGTATAGAAACATCTTTTAGCAAATCCCAGTCTTGGCAGAAAACCTACTGGGAGTAGCCAGCTTTGGGAAGAACAATGAGCTGAAGCAAAAGTAGTACATTACCTTTCCTTAACTTCAGAAGTATTATATATACCTGTCCTCTGATCAGAACAAAAACAATCTGGTAGCAAAGTTCTATCTCTGCAAGGTGCAATAAATATTGCAATAGCCAACTAGCTGTTGAAAACCCAAGACTGCTGGCTATAAAATTCAGTGGGTTTTTATTAATAGTCTCCTTTTCCTAGTTTGTCCAAGTTAGCTGCAGTTCTATAAATCTAATGCTGGTTCATGATTGTAGTTCAAGCAAACTGCTGAGATCTTCATTTGGCTAACTTCTGATGCATAGGTAGCTGAGAACTTCCAGGGGGACTTTGGTGGATGTTTTGCCTTGTCTGTGAACTTTTGGGAAGCTATCACTTATTGCCTTAAAGACCAAGACACGCCTTTCTGACTGACAGCTACCACTTCCATTTGTAAAATAGAAGAAAATTCTTAGAAGGGGTTACAGAACTCAGGAGAACATAGAGAAAAGCCGTCAAGACCTGCAATGAAATAGATTTCTAGGTATCTTAAATTGCTGTGCAGTAAGAGGCAGTGTAGTACAGAGGAAATTTAAGCACGTCATTAAATAAGAAATGTGCAATACATGATGAAAGAAAAACTAGAAGTAAAAGTTGGAGACTTGTAAACAGTCTATGTCCAGTTCTTGATGTGTTTTAGAAACAGTGTGTTCAGTGTCAAAAGTTTACTCGCTTGAATATACACAAACTGGCCTTCTCTTCCAGAGCTACTGCTCAAATTGTACTTTGTCTATAAATGAAATCCCCCGTTCTCAAATTTAGGTTTATAAAGAAGATGTGTTGTGTTAAAGCAGGCTTCTGGTAACACCCACTTTAAAGTTGGAAAACAATTCCCGTTAAACCTAATGTTTTCTACACATTTAACTTGCTGAAATAGTCACTTTTTTTAGATGAAATTTTCCATTTGTGGTTTGTGCTAACAGTGACTATATTTTGAATACTTAAGCAAAATCCCTTCAGCCATATTTAAGTTATGGTCATTAAATTATACTGCCTTTTAAAAGACATTGTTTTTTAAAAAAAAAGTCAGAAGTACTTCAAAAGTTAGAGCTAAAATGGCTATCATCTTGTGGGCTATTGTCAGTGGGTGATGAGCAGGGAATGAAAATTTACCTTGGCATATTCTCAGATATCAGCTAAGACTATTTATTGAAGCGTGATGAAAATTATGTCTTTAGAAGGAGGGAAATTGAATCTGTAATGTGGTTTGGTGACCCATGTAGCCCATGACTAACTGTGAGGATGGGGTGAGATGGCCCATTCCTTGAACCACTGACCTTGAAAGCCAAAAACATGAGAGCTCAGAGGCTCTTAACCATTCAGTCCATTCATAAGTGTGAGAATGCAAACATATCTTTAAAAAAAAAAAAAAGTACTAAATTTTCCTTCCTATTTTTTTGTTTAAATATGAATTTTTATTTACCACCTATATATGATGCAGGAAATAGAGCTATTGAAACCCTGTATTTTCTGCTATGCAATTTTGCAATCTTAAAGTTATATTGTGTAGCTTTGACATGAAATAATGCCACTTGCATAGGTGGTGCCAAGGGACAACTGCTTATTATTTCTTCTTATTTTAGTCGCAGCAGCCTCTGGAAGATCTGGATGCTCAGTTGAGAAGAACCCTCAGTCCAGAGACTGTCCCAGTAACATCTGCACCTGTCTGTGTAAGTTTGCAGTGCTGGTGTTTAGTGTGCTAGTTAGAGTGCTTCCTTAAGTTTATGCTCTTGGATTGTTGCCTTCTGAAGTATTGTCAAAGTTTTCTGTTTGGTCTTTGAAAATTAAGATGTGTTGATGCCTCAAAAGATATAGTGAGTGCTGTCAGGGAAACATACTTGCGTGACTTACACACTAGTTACTCTTGTAGGCTTTTTAATAGACTTTTGGGACTATTGCTACAAATACCCTGCTAAAACAAATAAAAATGTTAAGAAAGAAATTTGTGTGAGAGGCTTTCTGAGGGTGGAGCACTACAGGAGATCAGAATAAAGAATGACCTGTGACTATCTTGGACTGAGTCTACCAGAGATGATTCTGATGTACTTAAGGAAAAAGGGGCAGCTTGTACTGGATTTTGTATTTGCCCAAAACTGGCTACAAATGGGGTTATGATCCTTGAGGAGCCTTCTTTCTTTGCAAAGACACTAGATTATAGCAACTTTGACCCAGCATGAAAGGGTGGGGAAATGCGATTATGCTTGACAAGAAAAGGAAAGGAAACAAGCATTAAGGTGTGATTGCAAATTTTAAGATCCAATATGAAAAAAACTTGTCAAAGATCCTAATCAGTGCAATTTAGAAAATGGGAGGGAGTGAACCTTGGAATGGAGGTAACATATTCAGATGAATGTAATCGCCTACTAATGTAAACAAGAGCTTGTCTATATGAGAGGAAAAAGCAGGCATACCTAGTGCAAGGTAGCTGTTCTGCACCAACTCCCTATGTGGACATGCTTATTTTATCTGAAGGGGTTGTCAATATGGGGAAAACACAGGAAAATAATCTGAATTAAAGATGTGAATGGAAAGTGAACTAATTAAATTGCATGTAACCCTGTAGGGACAGTCTCATTTAGAATTCAAGGGGCCTTAATTTAAATGGCAATTGTCCTTTAAACTTGGACTCGCTATTTCACACCAATTTCCCTATGTAGACAGAACTAAAACTCCTTCAAGTTTCCAAAAAGGAGGAGCTGATCTGCTAAACTATAGGATATAAATTAGTTTTCAAATTTTATCTCCCTATACTTGGTTATGCAAGATTCACTGAGATTACCTGTTACTTTTGCATTTTACTTTCTTTTATCCTTAAGGAAGAAGAAAAAATATTGAGTATTGCAGAATGCTTTAGGTAGACTGGGGTAAGGGATTAAAACTAACGGATTTTCTTTGTGTTTATAGCCTGTGCCTGCAGTAGCTTCTACAACGGTTACAGGAGTGGTGTCTGCACCAGCGCAGCCCCTGAAAGAAGGTGCAGTATTTATTCCGACACTTGCTACCTCTGTTTTCTGAGAAATGTAAATGAAGTTGCTGAGTAAGAGGTTTTTATGTTAAATGGCTGTCCTAGAACTGCAGGCTTTATTGGAGAATCTGGAAAGGCACTGACTTTTGTTCAACTAGACTGAAATTCTCCTGCTGCAGGCTGAGTGATGCCAGGGATATGCTAGCTCACTTAATCTTTATTTTTTCCCCCCCTAAATTAAGATTTACAAAGACTCTCCAGTAAATGCACACAACTTACTGCTAAGGAACAATGTGGAGTGAATGCCTCCTTTCTCTCATATTATATACTCAGCAAGAATGAGAAGACTGTATTGCTAGTTTTGATCCTTCTGTGCCTTGCATGAATCAAATCTTTCTCAATAGACCCCAAGAATATTTCCCTTCTTTCCATTATGCAAAAAATGGAAATCTTGGCATGAACAATGTTAGGGGAAAGATTTCCTTTCTGGTTATACTTAGAGAAGCTGAGGAGCAGAGAATGGACTTTGAAATCCTAAATGTATATCCAGTTGCTAAACAACTGTATAATTCTGTAAAGGTTCCAAAATGTTTCAGGTATAAAAGCGCACACACTCCTGCCAAAAAGAAAAGTTCTGTAGCTACCTAGCTCACAAGGCTTACACTAGCTTGGTGATGTATTCCAAACATATTCTGCTGCCCAGTTTAGTTCAGCAATCTTCACTTATCTTTTTAAAGGAAAACATAACTGCTGTTGTACTGTTCAGAATATTTTAAAACAAGCCAGGAGAGCTAACAATAATCTGTAGGATTTCCCTTGTGCATCTGTGTTTTATGGCAGACCTGAAACATTTATTACAGTAGGAAACCAAGATCACATGTAGGGGTGTCTCCAATAGGTTGCTTTGGAAAATTGCTTCCCTACCTGAGAATAAATTCTTCGCTCTGCTGAACTTTAATTGAAACACTATGTTGCATAGTCTGGTGAATACAGAAGACAAAGCAATTTTTTAAATTTTCAGTGCCAGATCCTCAGTTGTATCACACAACTGATGTGAGGGGCAATGGCTTATTTTGCACTAGAGGGGTCTCTAGATAGCTGGTTCTACTAGTTCAACAATGCAGTGCAGTTGGAGAGGGAGGGGAGTCCAAGAATCTGGCCCTCAAGGATTTTAAAATGACTATTATACTAATTAAACATTATTATTAGTGTTTCATTTTTTCTTTTAATCTTGTTTGATCATTTCTGGATTAATATACTCATTCTAAATTTTATACCTGTTTAATGCTTTGGTAATCAATGTTTGGCATGGGATAAATATGCCTATAGGAGCTGGTCTTAACTGAATTTGGTGTTTTTGTGTCTCTTAAACAGCAATCTATATCATTCACTTGTAAACTACATAACTTCCCTGGGTGATATGCCAGTTAAATACAATATATTTAATCTGGAAGTATAATTAAGTGCAGTAATGTGATCAGCAGGAAATGTACTGAAAACCACATTTTCTTCTTAGAGTCCTTGCTAATGTTGATTCCAATTAGGTATGTGTATGTCTCGTGCTCAGTTGGTGAAAGGTTTTTCTCCCAGTGGTACCCACAGAGTTGGTTCTGGAGTCGCACCTTCATGGCGCCCTATATAGGGCTCAGCTGACTCTCCACTTACTCAATTCCTTCTTAACGCCTGTGACAGTTGGCTGGAGTCCACTGCCTCTTGCTCTGCAAGGGTCCTTTCCTCCCAATGTTATCCATTTTGTTTTTCTGTAAATAGTTAGAACAGTATTAATCATTAAATATTAAGCAGCTAGGTTAGAATAGTCATATGGACAGATCCCCTTAAGAGATGAGTCATTCCCCTCCACAGCCTGGGACATGCCTTGGTCCCCTGGATTCAAATCGTGCAGGTTGTGTAAAAACCTTATGCTCAAGAGCTATTTCTCTGCGGAGATGTGGTGAACGACCTCTTCTGAATGTGAGGGATTTCCCAGATAGCTCTATTCATGACAAAGTCTAACAGGAGGCGCATCTAGCTGCGATTTCAGCTTTTCATTTATGGCTGGCTGGCTCCTCGATCTTCTCAAACCGCAAGTAGATCGCTTCCTCAAAGGCCTCGATAGATTTTTACCTCAAATGTGCTAGCCAGTTTCCCAATGACAGCATTGATGAAGCCGCTGTTGGAACCACTGGCACCGTGCTCCCTCCTGCACCTGTCATGGAAAGTAGCCTTCCTAGTGGCCATTATGTCGGGCAGGAGAGTTTTGGAACTCAAAGCCCTGACACTGGAACCTAGCCTCTATTTATGGATGTTAGGAGGATGTGGTTTTCCTAAATGGTCTCGTGCTTTCTATTCAGAAAGCTATCTCAACTTTTTGCAGCAGTAGCAGATGGAATGAAGGGCTTTGTGGTGTCCTCCCAAGGGATCTCATCATAGATCATGTCATGCATCAAGGCCAGCTACAATCTGGTAAATGTGGAGTGGACTATCAATGCCAGGAAGGCACAAGTGCCCAGGCAGTTCAACAGCTTTTTTCGTTCCAGTCCCAATTCCGGACATTTGTAGAGTAGCAATGTGGTCATCCATCCACACCTTCACGGCACACTTTGCCATCACTTATCAAGCCAGAGATGATGCAGCAGTTGGTAGAATGGTTCTGCGATCAATGTCCTGTTGCAGTCCAACACTGCCGCTTTTGGGGCTGTTTGCGAGTCATCTAATTGGAATTGATATGAGTAAGCACCTGAAGAAAAGATGGTTACTAATGTTTTGTAACTGTTGATATTAACTAGCCATCAGGAAGTTCAGACTTGAAATTAGATGCAAGTTTCTATCCATAAGAGGAGTGAAGTTCTGGAACATCCTTCCAAAGAAAGCGGTGGGGACAAGAAACCCAGCTGGTTTTAAAAACTGAGGGCTTGATAAATTTATGGAAGGGCTGGTATAATGGGACAGCCTAAGTTTGGCAATTGACTGATCTTTGGCTCCTAATGATAGCTATGCCGATGGAATAATTGATGGAGTGGCTTCTGAATTATTACAGTGAATTCTTTCTTGGGTGATTGGCTGATGAATCTTGCCCACATGCTCAGTGTTTAACAGATCACTATAATTGGGGTTGGGAAGGAATTTTTCCCCAGGGCAGATTGGCAACCTCTCTGTGGGTTTTCTGCCTTCCTCTGTTGCATGGGGCATGACTCAATTACCGGTGGATTTTCTGTACCATAAAGTCTTTAAATCATGATTTGAGGACTTTAATAACTCAGTCATAGGTTAGAGGTTTATTGCAGGAGTGAGCAGGTATGGTTCTGTGGCCTGCATTGTGCAGGCGGTCTGACTAGAGGATCCTATTGGTCCCATCTGACCTTAGTGTTCTGTTGTATAACTAGTCAAATCCAACGTGAGATTCTCAGGCATTTCAGACTAATACTTTGATGGATATCAAAACACATGAATTGAACAGGTCATGTTTTATTGTAGCTCAATTTAGTTGATTTATTGCTTAAGTGCTCTTTTCATTCCTGTACTTTAGAAGTCAGATAGGAGGCTAAAGAAAGGGTGGTGAGCTCAAGTAATTGATGGTATTATAGAAAGCAGACTGGGTGCAGCAATTTTTCTTACAAGAACTTTCAGAGAAGCAAGGTGAATATTGGGCTGGCTGATTCTACCAAGGGAGGCTATTCGTGTCTCAAATAGGTGAAAGAGAGATTTTTGGAATGATTTAACTTTCTCTTTCTTGCCATCCTCCTTTTTTCTCAATTTCAGCATCGCAGGATGCAGAGAGCAGTGCTACAGCTTTCACTGCCGGAGCTGGAGTTCTTAAGATGGGACGGTTTCAGGTAGGAGAACGTAGATTTACTCTGTGACCGCGGCACTGATACAGGAGCCATTCCATTATGGCAACACAGTAAAGCCCAGTCTTTTAAAGGTGTTTTAGGCATCGTTGCGCTCAGCGTTTCAATGCTTAACTGATTTTGGAGACAAAAATCTCATTTTCAGGATTGGTTTAGGCACTTAGGAGGCTAAACCCTATTGCTTTAGGGCCTAAATCACTTTTGAAAATGAGATTTAGGTTTCTGAATTGGTTGGGTGTTGAAATGCTGAGTGTAGCAATGTTGAACTAGCTTTAAAAATCTGGGCCTACTTGGTTAGTACTAGTCCCATTAACCACCACTTTACTAGGAGGAAATGTCGGCATTATGCTTGACATGAACTCAGCTTTTCGTTCATGAACTCTGTTCCTGATCAGGATTAACATCATGCTTTATTGTGACATTTTCTGGTTGTGACCATAGCATTCTGTGAGAAATGAAGCCTTGATACAAGTCTTAACTATTTGTTGACTTTGTTAGTAGTGGTCCATATCTTTGAATGGTAGCTACATGATGGCTAGTGTGAGTCGTTGGCACTCTCTGCTGTATCATTCTCTTAAGTTTGGTTGTAAAGTAATCTTACTGAAAGATGTACCGGTAGCTGTTGGGAGAACAGATGTGCTTGTGTATGAAATAAACTGAGATGCCTTAGCTCCAGAATAGATGAAATTTAGCCCACCTTTACCTAGAACTATGGGATGGGTGGAGATGTGGCCAGGAAAAGAAGGCGGCAACTTGCTTTGCTGTGCTCTGGGTGGAGGCTCATTTCTCCAGGTTGACATGCTTCTGACCACAGAGGTCTGTCCGATATTTTTCAGAATGCTGTGCTCACTGTTTCCATCACTTCTAGGTGTCTGTGGCAGTAGATGATGTGCTGAAGGAGAGTGACAGTAAACTTGACGAAACTAAGCCAGCACATTCTGAGACAACCTCCTCTGATTCCTCATCTTTGGCTGGCAGCAGCCCAGAGAATACGCTTGTGAAGCAGACTCTTAGTGGGACAGCAGAGGCTACCACTGGTACTTCATTGGATGTAGTAGATGGTGGTGTTTCACAGCCATTTCCGGCCACGCAATTGCCGTTAGAAGCTGGGCAGCCAACCAAGGTTGGGCGCTTTCAAGTGATGACAACAACAAACCAAGTGGGTCGCTTTTCTGTGTCCAGGACTCAAGTCGAGGTCACCTGTGAAGAGAGAGATCCCCCAATGATTCTTCCTCTTTCTGTGGATTCAGAACAAGTTTCTTCTCCAGCTATGACTCCAAAGAAAGAGATACCAGAATTGGTGGAGCCCAGGCAGTCTCCACACATGAATGGCCCGTCATCTGATCTGGAGGCTGCCTTTCTAAGTGGGGCGGCTAAGGAACTGGATGATGGCTCAGGTAGCCCAGACTCTCTCCAACCGTTGGGGTCAAAGATCAGCCTCCCCATCCAAAGCCTTAGCAACTCATTCAATTCTTCCTACATGAGCAGCGACAATGAGTCAGATATTGAAGATGAAGACTTGAAATCAGAGCTACGCTGGTTGCGGGAAAAGTAAGATTTCTTTTTTGAGACTGAAGTTGATGATGTGTGAACTATAGATAAGTTGCTTAGTCTGAATTTTTCCTCTGGATGACAGTTCTGGGCTCTCAGAAGGGAAAGAGGCAAAAGCATTCATTTTCAAATGGACCTCTGCTAAAGGGATTTTTCTGTAGGGCTTCCCAGAATTTTTCACACAGGGTAGAATTAGTTTACTGATAAATGAATGTGATGGTGTCACCAAATTCACACCTATTCTTTTTATGCTCAGTTTTAACTGATATCTCTGGTGTTTAAATGTGTGTCACAGGAAGGCCCAGTCTGGTGGCAAAGTGGGTTATGAGTCTAAGATATAAAGATGCATGTCCTTGAAATGCAGTAAGATTAGGAGCCAAGTGCCAAAATCACCTTTGAAAATAGCATTCAGGTTCCTTAGCCACCTAAGGGCACTTGAAATTTTTATCCTAAAACCACAGGGATGCGGACAAAGAAAACTAACACAAGAACTCACACAGCTCAGTTTTCTGTGACCAAAGAGACTTTGTGCACACGTGCGCACACCCATACACAGAGAGAGCGCAAGGATAAACTGGGTCTTTTAAATGTGTACATATAGATCATGGTAAGAATGTGAGAATCGCAAGCCTAGTGGGATTTTCAAAGCCCTTATGTCTTAAGAAAGTAAGAGTGAATCTTGCCTGCCAGCCCTACAGCGTTTATGCTGAAGTGCCAGACCATATTGGTGTTCTTCCCCATCCGCCTTCCTGGCTTTATCATAGCTGTATTAACAGGCAACTTTAAATGGGAATTCTAAACATTGTTACAAATCTCACAAATGATTTTTGTGTCAAGAACATTCAGCTTGTTAATTGTGGAGAAGATTTTCCACCCTTGGAAAGAAAGCAGTTCAGTGGGGTGGAGCAGGACTGATAAGTTCTTATATATGCTCTTAACTCTTTAGGCACCTTAAAGAAATCCAGGAGCTGCAGAGTCGCCAGAAGCAGGAGATTGAACTGCTATATACCAAACTGGGGAAGGTCCCCCCTGCAGTTATCATCCCCCCAGCTGCTCCTCTCTCAGGGAGGAGGAGGAGACCTACTAAAGGAAAAGGCAGCAAATCCAGCCGCAGCAGCTCCCAGGGTAATAAGAGCCCTCAGCTGCTAGGTAAGGCACCGTACAGGTTTCAATACCAAGGTGGCATGCAGAATTGATGGCTATATTTGGGGTCGGGAAGGAATTTTTCCCCAGGGCAGATTGGCTTGGGCTCTGGGGGGTTTTCGCCTTCCTCTGTAGCATGGCTCACTTGCCAGTGGATTCTCTGTATCTTAAAGTCTTTAAATCTTGATTTGAGGACTTTACTCAGTCATAGGTTAGAGGTTTATTACAGGAGTGTTTGGTGAGGTTCTGTGGCCTGCATTGTGCAGAAGGTCAGACTAGATGATCCCATTGGCCCCTTCGGACCTCAGAGTCTGAGTCCCATGATCTTTTGTAAAAAGAGTGAAGGCAGAATCAAAAGATGCTAATTAGCAATCAGTTAAAACCCTGAGCATGTGGGCAGTCCTTGGATTGATGGGGTAGTTGGTTTAAGTGATCTTTTACCTGTACTCAAAGAGAAATCTGACTCACTGAGAGTTTCACCTGGGTTTGTACATATCACTGTTTTGGAACAGCATCTGAGTTTGAGGTTCCCACCAATCTGGCCTCGGACAATGTCCTTTTTCATATAATCCTTACTAATGGCATTTTGTAGTCTCTCTGGCCACTTTTATCTTTTTAGATTAAAATTCAAATACATTGTTTTTCTTGGAGGAGGAATTTGAAAATCCTGGTTGCACTCTTGATAGGTATTCATTTTATAGAGACTTGTTACAGTTTCTGCTGGCAAGAGCTGGGACATCCAGCTTCAAAGGATGAATTCTAAACTATGGGGAAAACTAAATCCATTCAGGCTCCAGGCGAATTTATTTTTAGCAGTACTTCTTGATTCCTCCCATTTAAAACCTACTTATTCTTGCTTCATTTAAAGTTGGATTTTCACACTGGAGCTAACTTTGCAGTAGAACACTGTACTTGGTGGTATTTGGCAGTTCCTTTGACTGCTGTTGCAGATGTCTTATTTTCTTTAATGGGTGCTTAACAGCACAGTATCTCCTTATCTCAATAAAGATAGACGCTCATTTTTTATGTCACTCTGCTGTGGAAGTGACTGTAATGTCACAAGTTAAACATCTTGTGTAATTACTTGATTAAATGAGGAAAAATAGATTGAGAGGGAAGCTGTTATTAAAACACACAACAGTTTTCCTAACCAGCAGCAGTAGTCAGAAAAATAGATCCATGAAAATTGAAGTTCCTTCCCTAGCACATGTTAAAATTTCGCTAAACCCCCTTGAATGCCGTTGACCATCTGATATGGGAAGGCCAGCACTGTGAAAGGAAATATTTGAAGTGTTGAATATGTTCTGGCAGCAGAGTCCCCGGAGGACGCAGCATGGCACATGTTTTCAGCATGTAAACTCTTCTTCCACAGACTGTTTCAGTGGTCATTGTGAATTGGGTTGGTGCTCTGCCTAGCAATTTTAGCATTAATTGGCCTACTTCTTAGCAGCCGCAGTGTGAAGACCAGTGATTTAGAGCCCTGCAAATCTGCGGATATCCGCATTATATCCGCGGATATCCGCATTATATCTGCATCCGCGGATGCAACGCGGATATCCGTGGACCATTTCTTGCAGATGCAGATCGGCTGCAGATCCACATATTTGTATCCACGCAGGGCTCTACAGTGATTGAATGGAGACTGAATTTACAGTTTACTGACAGAAGAGGTGCCTCCAGGTTCAAGTTGTGGCACTTTGGCAGGGTGTTGTGGGGAAGCTTCACTGTCTGTACCTCTTCTGTGGATAAGTGGGATTTTCAGTCTCTAGTACTGTCAGCTTCTCATAGGACAACATCAAACCTTTTTTTTAAGAGATCAGATGACAGTCCCAAAGGCTTGTTTAAATATTTCATTATTTTAAGAATGAGATGCAAAAGTCCATGTTGTCATATCTTCTCTGGTGGTTGTTTAATGAGCTCTGTATTCTGACCTAAAGGACTTATTGAACCTAAGATGAATGAGCTTGAATGAATGAACACTACTAAAGCAGGATTTTGCTTTCAAAACGAGATTCGCAGCAAGAGACTGGCATCTGTCAAAGTAATGGCACGTTTTATCCCCTTGCAGTCACTTGCACTGATTAATTCTGCTCATATTGCAATGGAGGAGCTGTCTTGACATATCAGTGAGGCAGAACAAGGCTCTCGTTAGAAGCTTTTCTAAAAACGAATTATTCCAAATGTATTCTATTCCCAGCTCCTTACTCAGCAATGGCAAAGTCCCCTCTGCAGTTTTGGTAACCTAAATATAAGAATCCTGGCAAAGAGGTGAAGGCTCTTCCCTTGAGTTTTCCTGTTTTTTCCGCTCTTACATTCTCAGCACATCTCTCATCACTCCTAGAGGTCCCTCTCAATGGTACATGTTTTAGTTCTTTTATTCATTGCAGGTTTTTCCTGCTAAATCAGCCAAGCATTCATCAGCTCTAGCCACTCTTCTCTTCCTGTCCAGTGTGAACAGTGAAAAAGCCTCTGAGGTGAGGTGCAGACGCTGAATGTCTATCATGTCCTCTGTGTCCTGATTCTGATTTCTTTTTATAGGCAACCTGTCTGCTCAGAGTGCCCCCTCAGTCTTGCCCCCCCAGCAGACCCTTCATCCTCCTGGTAACATCCCAGAGACTGGACAGAACCATCTGTTACAGCCCCTAAAACCATCTCCTTCTAGTGAGAACCTCTACTCTGCCTTTACCAGTGATGGTGCCATTTCGGTACCAAGCCTTTCTGCTCCAGGCCAAGGTAAGACCTTGTATGGAATTAATGCTGAGTCTTGTATCAGGGAGTTGTCAGCCTGGGGTACCTGAGATGCAGAACACTGTAGATTGACTTCAGGGTATGGCCTGTGCTTACAGACTGATCAGGGTGTTTGTCTTGCCACTTTGTGAAGCCCAGCACGCAATTTGCAGTTAGATTTCCAGCTTTTCAGGTTGGAGAAGTTAGAGGTGAGGTGAGGTTATAAAGGTGTCGCATGCTGCCCCTTCGGCTCTAATGGCGGCACTAGGGACTGCAAAACTGAAGTGTGTGAAACAAAATGTAGCGAACTCTGCAGTTATATTGGCTAAAACTTTCTGGGGATGTGAACTGTGAGCGCACAGGTGAAGAAGGTCATTGATAGCACCGTTTTCTTTGTAGCCCTCAGACTGGGAACTTATCCTTTTGAGAAGATAGAAGAGCTTTAACTGTTCTCTGGAAGGTGATAGTTGGTATTTGGGGGCCTCTTTTCTTCCACTCATTAAGGAGCGTTAGTCTGTTCATGAATTGCTTTATTCATGTCAATGAGTCACAATTGCTCCATTTTCCATATTAGCTACTTTACAAATAGCCATTCTGAATGTTTCCATGAAAGCAGTTGAATACAGTGATCTTCACAAGCTCGTGGTACTATTGCTGGGATTGCAGTGTGTGGAGTAAAACATAAACACGGATGGGGGGGGGGGGGAAAGGAAAAGAATGGAGGATAGAAAGCTGGGGATTCTCTGCCCCTTCTTCACTAGCCTGTTTCAGAAATATTGGGATACTAATCTGTAACCTCCTGTACCCTGTAGTTGCACAGTGTTTTATATAGCTGAGAAAAGTGTCTTTCTCAGGATTTAGATTTGCATGTGGACTGCAGCCTTATCTTACTCAGTTAGATTTTGGAAGTTAGCACTGTTTTATCAACAAACAAACTTGACCCTATGTTGATAAATGAGTCCTTGTTCTTTGTATTGTGTATATATACACCCCCTACACCCCCTTTTGTGGCTTGTTATTGTGTGCCATGTTAGTGCATTTCACTCCTCCAGCCCCTCAAGTTGCTAACATCTTGTAGTTGTGTTCTGTCTCCTCTCCTTTCTCTGTTCTTCCCTCTTTTGTTTTATCACAGGCTGTGCGAAGTTTAACTGTGCATCTGAGCGGGTGACGTTCAAGCCTGGTGGCAGGAGGACCCGATTTCTGAGTACGCCCTGCTTGGCTCTTTGTGTGTAACACCTTTACTCCTTCCTTGTCTTCATTTTTTTCCTGCTGCTTGGAACTGATGTCTCATGCTGTCCATTCTCTTCTGCCTCCTTGTATTCTGTCCCATTTCATGGCTTGGCTTAACTGCTCTTAACACACCTTAGAAGTTTGGGTTCTCGCCTTAAGTGTCCTGTTTAATATAGCCTCTAACAAGAACCGAAGAACTCAAATAAACTCTTAGGAAAACTTGTCTGTGGGAAAGAGTGTTCTTCAGAGAATGTGGGGAGGGATCACAAGGTAGAGGGATCTGGTCTTTCCCTGTGGTTCACCTTATGATTGTTACAGACTGTATTTGTTGACACCTCAGAGACTTCTGGGGAAAAATCTGGAATTTCTCTTCAGTGGCAGAGAGGATGACAGCAAGGGGCTGCCCACTCCAAATGACAGCAGTGGAGGTGTATGGTGTGTTAGACAGGACAAAGTAGCTGCTTGGATAACAATGTTCAATAAATGTACATGGCTTCCTCCTACAACACATCTCCCCTGTAGGCTCTCTGCATGCTGTTCTTGCAGGTGCTGTGTATATTCTGAGGTAATCAGCATGGCCTTTTTCATAATAACTGAATAACTAGTGCAACGGTTGAAGGTATTAGCCATTTGTGCAGAGGAAAATTCAGGCCTAAAGATTATGTTCCATAATAGTAGCCAAGGGACATATGTTCGGAAACTACTCTTTGAATTTGACTAGAGGTAGATTAAACATGCCATAGGTAGAGGGTGGTGAAAAACTCAAAACACACCTTCCCTTCCAATCCCACAAAAAATACTCCACTATTTAAGGCCTTTCCAGCTGCCCTAGCAAAGTAGTTCAAGTTTAAAAGCAAGGGGGGGGGGGGGAGCTAATGGGATGGGTTTTTGACTAGTGAGCCTCAAACTTCTGATGTGGTCATTTGAAGTATTTAAACGCATGAGCTAAGGCTGCAAACATGATGCTTTTTTTCCTAAGAGTGATATGCTTCCAGTGTAGACAAGACCTCTGAATGCTGAGACACCCTCCTTCTCTCTCCCCCAGAATGGCTAGGCATGGGAGAGCTGAAAGCCCTGTGAAGAGGTCTTCATTTGGGCTGCATTTCACACAAATGCCACACACTTTTGTAGCATTTATCCTCCTAGAGCAAGCAGGAGCTCAGCCAAGTTGGGGTCTGTGTGCATGGACTCCAGCAAACAGAGCAGGCCTTCTACAGAGACAGCCGCAATGAAACTGACTAGATGACGCTCTTGATATTGAGAGGAGGGTGAGACAGGTCCTTATTGTTGAGTTTGCAGTAACACTGTAAACCGTGTTATAACTAAATTCCCCAGTGTGGGGATTAAATGTACCATAACTGCTCAAGTAACTCCGTTCCTCTCCCTGCTGCCTGGCCTCCAAACCAAATAGCTTTAAAAGCTTTGAGCAGGCGAAGTATTAAAGGGATGTCCATTTAGATTTTCAAACTTTATAGTTTGTTTTCCTGGAAGAAGTTAAATTCCTAGAAAATCTAGGAAAGCATTTATTTCAGTCATCCCTGTGCCTTTTGGGGAGGGTATCACTCATTCCCTCTCAGTTTCCGAGACTGGAGTTCTGTGTTGGATGTGTCTGCTTTCCTACATGGTAGTATACTGTGAGCATGTCACAATCTCAATTCAGGTGTCAGCCCCCTTGAAGGAATGAGTGCCATGCATTGTTCTCACTCCTTAAATTTGGAATTGGTGGGTGGCCCTTCTGAAAGTTTATTGCGGCTGTTCTGTAAAAGTGGATAATGCTTCTGATGCCGCAGCTTGGCTTGAATGCTCAGTTCGTTTACAGATTGTTTGCTTCCTGGAAACTGTTATGCAGTCTCCACCACTTTTGGAGGGTGGTGGAAAGGCATCTTGTTAGAATCAGCACTGATGAGGAAAAATCGCATTAATCAATTGACATGCTTTTAACTGTGCAGCTGGAGGAGCATGGGGATCCCTATCTCTTGCACTGACATATCAGAAAATATGTGGTGACAAATGATGAGAGTACATGATCCACAATTGGGTCCTCTGAGTACCTCACAAATTCTCAAACAGATGAATGCTATGAGGGATACTTTCCTTTTCAAGGGATTTTTTGGGCTGTTCCTCTTGTGGTAAACAGCCAGCGATAGATAAGTACCAACCCTAACATTCTTCAGTTACCACTAGATTTCAGAGTACTATTAGAGAACAAATCTAAGTTTCTTTCTGTGTGAGACACGAATGATGAAATGCTGTCCCCTGGGCTGGGCATTTCCATAGAATCCCACTAGTGGCTCTCAATGTAACTGCGGCCAGTTGCAGTGTCCAGCTGTACTGTCTCCTCTTTCTCATTGGGCTTTATGTGCTATTTGCTGATATTAAAAACTTCTCAATGTTTCTTATTTTAACAAATTACTCTCTCTTTATGCTTCAGGGAAGATGGTGAAAAAAGTCTGTCCTTGCAACCAGCTCTGTAGTAATTATCTTATTTCTGATCCCTGATTGCAAAGCTATTCATGAGTTTTCCGCTGATCGCTCAAGCCTAACCTCTGTGAATCTGTCTCCAGCACAGCGCCTGTCTCTGTCTCTGTTATCCCCTCTAACGTGTTCTTTTGTTAACATGTAAATAGGTGCTGGCCGCCTAGTCATTTTTGCAGACCAGTGGGAAATGAGCTACTACTGTTCAGTACTGTAGAGACTTGCTGTCCCTCAATTTATCTGTGGAACTCCTTGCTGATTGGTAATGACAGTGAATTGTGAAGTAGGGTTATTTTGCACACAGCGGTGCTGATGTGCTAAAATTATCCCTTTTGTGCAGCAGGATTTGCTTGTAATGACTAAGCTGAAGGGGTTTGCCTACTCTGTCTCCTGATTTTGAGACTCCTTCAGGATTGTAAAGGGTAAGGACAAGCCATTAAATGGCTTCCACATGTGTCCCCCACACAGGAGAAGTTTAGATATGCCTAATCTAAGTGTGCTGGTATTATCTAATGTCCTCTTTGAGGGTGGGTGCTCAATGTGATTTCCAAGGGAAGAAATAAAAGGGGGCAGAGAACGAAAACAGTGTGGAGTCACAGGCTGACGGGAGAAGCCTGCTTCCATTTCAAATCCTTCATTATGTCATCAGACGAGAAACTGGGACGTTTGCTGTGGCTGAGCAGGACTGGAGGGGTTATTCCATTGAATGCCGTGAATCCAAGATCTCCCCTTTCAGACCCTTCTGGATGGCTTCTTTAGGTTTGGGTTACAGCAGAATAACCGGCTTCTGAAATTTAAAATGCCTGGGAATATGTTTTAAAATGCTGTTGATAAGAAATGAGCCCTGCATTATTACAGCTCATATTTTATATAGCATGACCAAATCCTGCTGTGTCCTGCTGCGAGGCTGAGACAGACGACGCTCCCTCTTAGTTAATAAAATCACTTTGTAGAGAACAGGAGCTATTCAAAACAAACATTTCCAAATGTTTGTACATTGTATATTTTACTGTGTCTCTCAATTAAATGTGCCTGTCTCTCCCAGCCCCAAGTGCTGAGCAGGCTCTGTGGATTAAGTTGGAGACTCTGGGCTATCAGCTGTAATTCCTGACCAAATTGTAATGGGGTGAATAATACATCAGTGGAGCAAGCAGCAGGGTGCAGATGACTGGCCATCAGGAAGGGGTTGAGAGGTGCTGCTTCCTGCATGAAATCTCGACTGTGGTGGTCTTGCTGTCTGTTTTGGTACCTTCTCTATAAGTACCTTTGCTTTATTTGTCACTCTTGGCTGTCTGTATGGATTCCAACTTCACCCCTTCACTTGCCTTGCTGCCTTGTCAGATAATTATGTTCCAGGTCCCTTTCACATCACATGTTTGAGATTCACATTGTTCCATCACAGTTTCCTAGCACGCTACACACTATGGTCCCGTTACTCTGTTCCTTTCGAACTCCCACCACTCATGTTCAACAGGGAGGCCCTTTTCCTTCCCCCTCCATCTGTATTGCTCTATGGGGCTCCTTGCTCCAAAGGCTTACACCCTATTATTAGGTACTGTAAGTGGGTTTCATTTTTTTCTAGGCAGTGCTGGGTGAGGAAGTAGCATCAGCCCCTGCAATAGCACATTGCTCAGTTGCTACAAATAACAAGTATGTTGCATTTCTTATTCAGTAGTGTAACAAGCTAGCTGAAATTTGGAGAGGTAGATGGTCTTTCCCAGGTCTGAGGGTCCTGAAGATGTATGTCTAGGGAAGGGAATAACAACTGAGCCACTCCATTGGCTTCAAGCAGTAGTTTCGACTTCTAGTCTTGAGCAGTAGCGAGACAGTGATTTCACTGCTGGGATCTTTGGTGTTTTGGCGCTCATAATTTTCTTCAGACATACCTGTTCCGCACAGCTGGGTTTTCCCAGACACTGTCCCAGTTGCAGCCTCAGCAGCAAGCCAACAGGAATTGTTGTTGTGCATCCTCTTAACCGTGGCTGAAAGACAGGTACCCTAGGGGGACTGCATCCACGGTATGCTGATTCAGCACTGATGAGCATCTTCCCTCTATTTTGAGGAAGCCTATTTCCCTAAATGCCAGGCCTCAACAAATGTGCCTCACACCTGAGGGTGAGATCAAAACCTGAGACACCTGGGTGTGTGGCAGTGAAGGGGCCCCCCACTGCTGCAGCCGCTGCCACTTCTTTTGGCAGTGTTACGGAGCACATGTGGCCACTGAAAACCCACCCTGATGCTGACTCTTTGGGCTGTGGCATTATGTGCAAAAGTTCTGCCCCCCCACCCCCAAGCTGCTGCTGGGTGCGCTTTCGGGGGGCGGGGGGAGGCAGCAGCGTGGATACTTCCAGTGCCATCAGGTCTTTTTTTAAGTGGCAGGCAGGATTTGTCTCCCTGACAACCATGGCACTGCTAGATGCCAAGTCCTGGACACCATGGTGACCGGGCAGGCAGGATTTGTCAAGCCCTGTTCTGTGCATTGCACTGTGCGCTTGAAACCAGAGAATTCCTGCCAGTAGTATCCAATGGTCTGTCTGTGCCCCGTCTCTCTCTGATCCACACTGAGCTCAGAAGGGCTGTGGCAGATCAACTGCCTCTCTAGTTCCTTTTTACCACTGAGTCAGATCCTCCACAACATCCAGAGTTTCTCCTTGCTCTTCCTCCTATAAATATAATCAAAGATGCATTATTCTTAGGGCTTTTTTTTTTTTTGGTTAGGGTTTTTGCGAGTTCTAGCCTGGAGAAAGTGCGTATCTCCACTAAGTGCATTATCCTTCTCTAACCCAACTCAACCCAGATACAAGACCTCTAACTTCAGAAACATATTATAAAGCAGACAGTGAGGCCCCAATCAGACCAAGCTGGGGAGAGCCTCCTGTACGTTGACAAGAAGCACACTTCCTAATTCAGTCTGACTCTAGCACAGAGAAGGGCAGAGGAGGAAAGGATCCTTTGCCTGGGTCACCCCCCCTGAGAGGAAGAGCCCTATCACAAACATAAAAGCAGGTCCCCCTCCTAGACTCTTTAAGAGGAAAGATGCCTTCTGGATCTCTGTCCAAGTCAGGTGAGCCTTCAGGCCCAAGCCATAAGAGGTTGGGTCCTCCTAAGCCGCACTGACATAGTGAAAAGACTCCTATGAATGAGACTCCTTTGGGACCAGCACTGATTATGGTAGCACTTAAACGGCAGCCCCAGAACAGAAAGGGGTTGGCCCCCATTGGTACAGTCAGATCAGAGACTCATTCACTAACAAGCAAGGAGTCCTGTGGCACTTGTCATTCACCAGCAATACTGTCACAGCTCCATAAATAGGTCCTTCCAGATTCCTGGCTGTGAAAACATGTCCCGGACTGTGAAATCTGGTCTCCCTCAGGAAATCTGGCTGTTGTCCCAGAGACCAGATTTCAGCGTGGGGCAGCCTGAGAATGGCAGCCGCTGGCCACAAGCCTAGCTCTGAAGGCTGCACCGGCAATGGCATAATATTGGGGGGGGTCATGGTATTGGGGGGTCGCTAACTTCGCAAGTGGGCAACTGCCCAGGGCCCTGTGGTCAGGAGTGGAGCCTTGATCATTCCTCTCCCTACTTTCCTCCCTCCAGCAAGCCAGAGCTCTTTTAGTTCCTGAGCCACTGGGCCAGGAGCCGTGAAGGGAGGAAGAGCAGGATGGTACTGGGAGTGCTCCAGCCATGCACGAGGTTCCCACTACTAGTACTGGATGGGCTGGGGAGGAGAAGACTTCCCCTTCCCTGCATGGGCCACTCCTGGGCCAGGTGAGACTCACTTCTGGGAACCTGCCCTGGCTGCAGGAAGCTCCCAAAAGCTGGGCTCCCAACCAGCAGCCCAAGGCAGTGCAGCTATCAACCGCACAGAAGTGAGGGCACCATGGTATGGCATTGCCATCTCAGCTGGCGCTGCGTTCAGAGCTGCTCCCTGGCTGCCCAGCTCTGAAGGCAGCAGCGCAAAGTAAGGGTGGCAATACCCCAATCTCCCTATGACGGCCTCGTGCCCCCCCCAACCACCTATTGAATTGGGACCCCCAAAGTTACGCCACTGTGACATTTCCGATTGAAATACCCCAAACAGTAACATTTATGGTTTTAAAAATCCTATGACCATGAAACTGACCGAAATGAACCATGAATTTGGTCTGGCCACACCCATAAAGAATTGCCATCTACTTCCACAGTGGTGGTACAAAATAATAGATCGCAATCTCTGAAGGTACTTTTGATTTATACACTGCTGACAATAGCGTCATTCTCCTGTATCCCCAATCTCCCTTGTTAACCAGACTGATCCTCACGAGAGAGAAACTAAAGTGTGTGGGAACCAGGACTCAAGAGGAAGCTAGCCTGTCCTGTCCGGTTGCCATGGTTTTGTCTCCATGGATCTGTTGGCGCTGCTGACGGACCCAGATCTGACCTTTGGATCTTGAGGAGGGTCACATGTACTGGTGGAAATAGCTTCTGTTCACTTGACTCCTCCTTGGTTGCCTGAAAGCTTTCGCTCTGAGCTGCATATATACACTGAGCAAGCACAGCACGAATCCCAGTAACTGTTCTTTCCCAGTTGAGGGGCTCTCTGACATGATGGAGGGAATTTGGACATGTCTATGGGAGTTGCCTTCTTATCTCACACACCCCACTGTAAATAGACATTTCTCTGGTAGGTTGGGGAGCCCACATGGATGATCACACATCACAAAGCACTTGGACATTTTGAGAAGCTTAGAATGTCCATCAGCGTTCTGGAACTGAGATCAGTATGGGAGGCTTGCTAAAGGCATTTCTGCCATTCATGAAATCCCAGTATGTGCTCCTAAGGTTGGACAACATAACTGTCATTTTATATATAAATAAGCGGGAAGGAATGCTTTCCATGCTCCCCTATATAGAAAGGGTCAACTTTTGGAACTGGTATATCCAGAACCACATCAGCTTATTGGTAGTATACCTCTTGGGCATCCAGAATTCACTGGCAGATTGTGTCAGCAGACGTTTCACCACCACTCACGAGTGGGAGTTCCGTGATTTTAGTAGTAAACAGCGTTTTCACTCAGTGGGAAGCCCTCCCTTGGAACCTGTTTGCCCCTGAGACGCAAAATGTACTCCTCCTGAGGAGCCATGGTCAGTACTCCAGAGGTGATGCATTCCCCCTACTATTAATAGATCACTTGAGCTATGCCTTCCTTTCCATCCGACTACTTTCTTGAGTTCTACAGAAAATTTGATAAACAGGGTACAGGTCATTCTCCATCACCCAAGATGGTCCAAACAATTTGGGCTTTCAGGCTTTTTACAACTATTGTCCTGTCCATTGATCAGCATTTGGAATTATCTTTATCTCTTGACCCAGAAGAGTGGCAGTGTAAGGCATGCTATCCCAAATGCTCTTTATTTCACAGCTTGGTATTTGGATGGATGTTGAGCCTAGAACATTTCTATTCTGAAGTGGTGAAAATAGTTCTTAATGGCAGAAAAGACCATCAGAAAATATTATCTGGCCAAGTGGAAATGTTGCTGTACCTGGGCCCAATAAAACTATGATCTCCACAGACAGTGGATATTCCCACTGTTCTGGATTATCATTTTACCCTTGAGCTAAACCTATCATGAGCTAAGGGAAAGGTGTATCTATCAGCAGGTAGTATGCATTGCTCACCAGTGGATGACGACTCTTTTTATCCAACCAGTAATAGTCATGTTCTTGAAGGGGCTGATCAGAATCTTTCTGCCAGTAAAGAAACTGTTCCCCACACTGAGATCTTAATTTAGTGCTTTTGGAACTCAATAAACTGCCTTCAAACCACTAGCTACGTGTTCCATGGCTCACCTATTCATGGAAGTGGCCTTTCTCATTCCATTGCTTCGACCAGAAGAGTAAGTGAACTTGGGGTCTTAATGGCCAATCCACTATACACAATATTCCCTACGGACAAAGTTTTGCTACAACCACACCTGAAATTCACTCCTAAGATAGTTTTGTAATTTCACACAAACCAACCAACGCACTCGCCTTTGTGTTTCCCAGAGCCTTATGCTTCTAGTGAGGAGATCTGACTTCATTCTCTCAACATGAGCATTGGCCTCTTACCTGCAGAGAACAAACTGATCAGATAGTCCCCTAAACCATTCATTGCCATAGCAGAATGAGTTTGAGGCCAAGCTGTATTTTCTCAGACTCTGTAAGTTGATCTCTGGCTGTAACCCTACTCTTTTATCATTTGGCACAGCTGCCTCCTCACATGGTAAAAGCTCACTCTGCTGGGGCAGGAGCAGCCTCGGTAACATAGTTTCAGAAAGTGTCCCCTGCTGAACGTATTATGCAGGGTATCTAAATGAAGGTCCATCCCAACGTTCTTGACAGTTTGCCTTAGTCCAAGCCTCCTTCACTGAGACATCCTTCGTGGTAGCTGTACCACCTGCATGTTGTCTCCCTCTTCCCCACTGAGCACCGCTTGCTGGTCACCCACAGTGGAATGCACATCAGGACTACCGCTCGAAGAAGAAAAAGTTACTTCTTGTAACGAGTTCTTTAGGATGTGTGGTCCCTATCGATATTCCAGTATCCGCTTTCTTTCCCTCTGCTTCGGGTCATGGCCTGATGTGCATCAGAGAAAATTGGAAAGGCAGTCAGTCTGCTCCATTTCCTGTGTTCATAGCATAGAACGGTAGGAAAGCTGGGATGCAGGGGCAGAGCAGTGGACTCTACTTGCAAGAATTCTCTGATCTCGGGTGCTTGGTGCGCACACATCCATAGTGGAATACAGAGCGGTATCACACATCTCTAAGAGCTCCTATTTACAATAAGGTAAGGAACTTCTTTTCTTAGGGATTCAGTACAGTTAGCTTCTGCTTCTGTCTGTGTCATGAACATCAGCGTGACATTGGGCAAAACAGATAACTACTGTGTGATGCAGTTCCCCGTCTGCCAAATAAGGGTATTTCCTCACCTCTCAGGGTTGTTCAGGCTTATTCTATTATGTAAGTGAAGTGCTTAGGTACGACACCTACAAAAACTTAACATTGAATGCAGCTGTTTATTTTGCAGTTGCAAATGTGCAGCCTGAGGAGGGTGAGGATGCACAAGATGGAGAAGGGATGAAAAGACGCTCTATCTTGCCTCTTTGAGTAACTTCCAGCAGACCTGATATTCAGCATTATGTGGACTCCTTTATTCTTGGAGTCAATCATCTGAACAGAATAGCTCCTCCATACGTGTGCTAGCTTGTCTCTGTTCTCCCCCATCAAACTGAATTGGCTGTGAGCACATGGAATGCTTGCTGCTCTGAAGGCTGAATCTGGCTGTGATGGTAAAAGGATTTCCTGGAACTCACCCCATGAAAGAACAATGTTTTCTGAAGTGCAGGCTGCCATACACACTGCGGTCAATGCCCGATGGGTATACCAGGGATCTGGGATACTTGTCCTATAACTGTGCATCAGTGCCTGAAGTCTTTGCCTTCATCCAGATGTTCTCTTCTCATAATCTGGGTTTCTGAGATATTCTGTATCCTGCAGGGTGGAGTTTGTTGGGTTACAGGGCAGCTGGCTCTACTGACTTGTGCTGCTTCTTGTTAGGCATTCTGTGTTGTGGGCGAAGTCGGAAATGAACTGTGCTCATACAGTAGCTGCTACTTACTCCTCTTTTTTAAAAAGAAAAAGTGTAGTGTGAAGGGAAATACGCAGATTCTCATCCCAGACACTGTCATTTAACATGGAAGCCTCATCTCCCCCTTCCTCACTTCCAGAAGAGGAGCCTGATGTGGGCAGCAGCCACTCAGTTCTACACACAACTGCTACTTGCAGCACTTCTTGGAAAACAGACCTATCTACAAAATACCTTTAGTCTGAGAAAATGGCTAAACAAGCCCTTGTAAATTCCCCTCCACCATGTCCTGGAATCAAAATGTAGAATTCATGTGCATGGCTTTCTAACTCTTGCTCTCTACTATTCCATTATTGTCATAGTTCCCACACTCCCTAAAAAACTAGCTGTAACCTGCATTTTGATTGTTTTCTGTGTCATTTTAGGGACCAGCAGCACTAACACAGTTGGGGGCACAGTGAACAGCCAGGCACCCCAGTCTCAGCCTCCAGCTGTGACGTCCAGCCGGAAAGGGACTTTCACAGATGACCTGCATAAGTTGGTAGACAACTGGGCCCGCGATGCCATGAACCTCTCAGGCAAGAGAGGTGGAAAGGGGCCTGGCAATTACGAGGTAAAATATTCCTCTCCTTTATTCCCCCTTGAGCATGAAGGGGTTGAGAGCTGTCTCTGCTCACATAGCTTGTCTGCGTATCCAGACGGGGGCTGGATTACGGTTTGTGTGGGCCCAGGGCTCAGTGATTTTGTGGAGCCCCCTCCCTGCCACGGTGGTGGCAGCGGCAGCAGCCAGTCTGGGAGTGGGGTAGGCGGGCACTGGGGCCCAGCACACCAACCAGTTGAGGGGCAGGGTGCTGCTCAGCACTGGGACCCAGCTGACCAGCCATCCATGGAAGCAGAGTGGTGGCTGGCGATGGGGTGCGGGCTGGCCAGCCAGCAGGGGCAGATTAATTTTTGCAGGGCGATGCGCATGGCGGGGGCCTCTCTCTCAGCGTGGGGCTGCAGCCCCTAAGGTCCTTCTATTAATTTGGCCCCGATCAAGACACACAGAATTTCTATGGAGCTAGGCCAAAGCAGTGCTCCGACAAGGAATATAGCTTACAGCTGGAAGGCTCCTGCCACGTGCTCCTTCGGCACTAGAGAGGCGGCGCGATGTCTCTTGAGAAGCACCCATTTAACTCTGTTACCTGGAATGGGCTCTGGCTATGGGGGCACTCTTTCTGCCACTCGTAAATATCTTCTTTGGGGCTGGGTTTTCTTTCAGGTGCCTGGAATGGCAAGAAAGTTCTCAGCACCAGGTCAGCTATGTATTTCTATGACCTCCTCCCTGGGTGCTACGCCGATCTCTGCAGCATCAGCTACCTCTCTAGGTCACTTCGCAAAGGCTATGTGCCCACCACAGCCGTACAGTTACCCGACAGCGCCCTTTGCAGCTCCCTGGAGTGGGACCGGTCCAGCACAGCAACCTCTTGGTCAGTTCCAGCCTGTAGGAGCTGCCTCTTTGCAAAGCTTCAACATCAGCAACTTGCAGAAATCCATCAGCAACCCCCCGGGTTCCAACTTGAGGACCACTTAGCCAGACCTAGAGACTGTGCTGGGTAGAACTTGGGACAGGAGACGGGGAGGGAGGGAGGGCCCTGTATCAATGACTAGTGCCGCACTGAACTGGCCATTTCTGCCAGAATGGGGGTGAGCGTCCCTTTTCCAGCCATTGCTGTCACTCTCCGTAAGGAGAGTTCCCCATTTCTGAACGGGGAGGAGGGTGGTGAGCATGAACAGCCCGGCTCGTACGGAAGCTGAGCAATGAAGATAGACGTCGGTGAGATCTGACTGCGGAACTACTCGGGTCGAGTCTGAATCCACATGTGCTGAGATGGGAGAGTTTAGCATTAGCCAGAGGTAAGACCATACTTCATGTCTCGTGGAAGAATCGCGGCCAGGAGCGACGCTGTCCAAATCTCTCTCTTCTCCCCAAACAATCATCCGTACCTTCTGAGGGGTAGGGCCCACAAATGCACTTGCCGGGCAGCCCATGCTTGAGATAGGTCATTACTGCTTTAAGTGAAGATATTAACAGCTTTGACTGCAGCATTAGAGCAATTTAAATGGTTTAAAAAAGAAATTTTAAAAAGTTCCCTGCGGACATGTACTTACCATCAGTTTTGATGTGGAAACACTGTGATATATAAATGTTGTTGGACAACAGTAGTTTAAAAATGAGTGAAAAATAGAGGGTTAAAAAAAGTTAAAAAGAAAAATGGAAAAAAAGCTAGCTATATCCTATACTTATTGGAGACACTTTAACTTTTTCCTTTGTATTTTCATTGTATTAGATAAATGTGAATGTAAAATTATATAAATTAATGTACTTGAATACTTGTCTGTCTCCCAGTATTGCTTGCTGGATATTTTAGTGCCTTGGACTTCCATTGCTTCTGCAGTTAGCATCACTTCCTCAGCAGGCCCCGTGCGTCAGAGCAAGTTAAGGGAAGGTTTGGGGGTACCAAGGGGTTAACCATTTGGCTGGTTAAAATCCAGAGTTGTGTAGGTGTCGGAGGAGGGAGAGCCATCAAGGCTGTAGGTTGGAACAGGGCTCTGGGTGGTGAGGAGACCTGTCTGTGTTGAGATTAAAATGTTGTGAGAAGGGGTAGGCAGGAGAGGATTGGGGGAGAGCTAAAGTGAAAAACAGATACTGCCTAGAGCCTTACTAGGCTGGACCAGAACAGAGGATAGGAAAGTGCATATTCTGGAAAAGTTCAGCTTTCGTGGTGTTTTGACTATTGAGCTGTGATGTGGAAAGTGGCTGGGAGAGGGTGTATCGAGGCGAAGCCATTACCCTTGGTGTGTGGGGTTATCTGCTGGGCTTGCTTTTCTTAGCTTTTTTTAACCCATTCGTGCTAGGAGCTGACTTTCCTGGTGCGACGTCCATTGCCGGCAATGGATGCACTTGAAACAGCCGGCATCAAGGAATCCCCTCTGTCTTAAGCATGCAGGGGACTTGCGATTTTGTTCACTCTAAAGAGTTCAAACTGGTACCAGGACCATAACTAACTGTGCCATCTTTGGTAGCTAGACTGTACCTTCTATTCTCTGCTCATCTCCCTTTTCAGACTGAAATCCTGGTTCCCTGGTCAATGTCGTAATACTCCAACCACCCAGTATTACTCTAGTGCTGCAACAAGCTGTGAAGGGTCAGATACTGCTCCGAGGAAATCTTACTCATTTGAATTTTCTGTGAGTGTTGCTCCCTCGGGTGTCTGTGGGGAGGTCTTATTAGGGACTTCCTACTTTCTGTGGATGTTTTGCTCGGCTCTAAAAACAAATGCACACGATCAGTTTATTTCCCTTCACCTGGTGTTGATGGTTATAGCAACTTTGTCAGCCAGGGGCCCAGTGGTGTCTGTGGCTTGGTGCGACAAGTCTGGGTGGATGCTAGGGGCAAGGTGGCTGGCTTCTAAGTTTCTCAGTAGATTTATTTTTGAACTCTTGGTAAGTAACACACTGGCTCAGCAGAAGCACAGAATGAGACGAGAGCTCACTATTGTGTTCATGTGTTGGAAGAGGAGAAATGTCTGTGCTGGTGAAAATTAATCAGACAGCCTCTGCTTGCTGGTTAGTCCAGGAGCGGAGGTTCCTAAATATGCCACGCGCAGCCAGGGAAACCAGTGCTTTGTGTAATGGAGCAATTACACGGCTGTAGCGGTATCAGGAGCAGGGCATCACTCCATGGCAGAAGAACTGATCAGCAGAATGCAGCACATGGTTATTTAATTATTTTGATTTAATAAGTTTGAGGTCGGTTTTTCACGTAACTGGTTATGCAAAGAACTGGTTTTATTTACCATTGATTTCCCTCCTGTGGATGAAATAACTGAAGTCTAGAGGAATAAACTAATGCTACTGAACTGTTAAATTATTTTGTGTTAATATTACACTTTGAGTACTTTTTTCCACAATCTGTTTCTGAATTACAAATGTTTTCTTTACATTATTTAACAATGTACACTGTAAAAGACAAAAAAATACACACAAATAAAATAAATTCAAACTTTGGGCTTCCCTGGCCGTAGTTAATTGTATGTTTTGCACTAAATCCAGGCATTGCGCTTCTTGTACGATTGCGCTTTGTGCTGCAGTTTGTTACCTTTGTAGAATATTTAATGAAATCATTCAAATAAACCAAACCTGCTTTTGTTGAACTGTGGGTTTTCATTTTCAGCTGGTTCCCACTTCTCCCTCCTGTCCCCTGGAGCACTAAAGTGCAGCTGGGCTCCTGTTTCCTTACCACTAGGGCAGTTTGCTACAGGGAAATACTAAAACCGACTCTGAGACCCTAAACTTCTCAAAAGCAGTGATCAGTAACAATACCATCTGGCCATTTAACTGATTAAAGATTCTCCAAGGTAGTATGGAACAAGAAGGGAAAACACAGAAAAACAATTGCCCCAAAATTTGAGGGGATGGGGGGAAGGATAACTTATTTTGTGACATGTTGTAATGAGAATCTCTCCCCTGTTGGGGTTTATTTATCACACTCATTCAGGCTTAACCTTTGAGAACTGGCAAGCCCGCCAGTTTAGTGAAAATTGGATATTAGCTCATTTCTAAAGGTTTTATGCTGCCTCTTGGCATCTTTTACTGAAGAGGAGTCTGCATTTGCTGAAAAAGTTTATTTTCCAGATGTTTGGCTCGTGGGTCTTGCTCGCAGACTCATAGTCTGACTGACAGCCATATTTGGGGTTAGGAAGAAATTTTTCCTTGGGTTAGATTGACAGAGACCCAGGGAGATTTTTGCATTCCTCTGCAGCACGGGGCACAGATCAATTGCAGATTTAAACTCCCTGTAAATGGTGGATTCTCAAGTCTTTTGACTACGATTTGAGGACTTCAGTAACTCAGCCTGAAGTTAGGGGCTTATTACTGGGGGGGGAGGGGAAGTTGAGATTCTGTGGCCTGCAATGTGCAGGTCAGACTAAATTAGCGTAACGGTCCTTTCTGACATTAATGTCTATGGATTTGATAATATCCTTTCAGCAGTTAGTTTTGCTCTTTCGCTATTGCTGTTCCCCACCCTTCTCTCTAGAAGCAGGGAGAAGACAATATGCTTGCAGCAAGGAAGAGCGGAAACGTATTGGAACAGAGCACAGAACGGTTCCATACCAAAGACTTCTGGCTACCAAAGGCACATGCTTTTTTGCTTGTTCAGGGGTCTCCTTCATGGCGTTACTGTGAGAACCAGGGGAGGGTGTGAGTAGCCTCTTGGGCGTTGAGGATCTAATCTGACACTAAATGGACTCAGTCTGCTCTGCCTCACTACAGACCTTCTTGGGGGCTGTGCGTTAAGTCGTCATTCCAGTGACTTGATCCAGAAGAAGCATAGTTAACCACGATTTCGCTGGTGGAAGCACTTAGGCTGCAAAGGTATGTTGGGGCTTTCTAAATATTCAATTTTAATTTTTAGTGCATTTCTTTTTGAAACTGCTGTTTTGATTCATATCTCAAACTCTGGTCATCTAAGAAATCAAGCAAGGGCAAGTCTTGTGACGATTCGCTGGAAGTCCTCTGAAGACCAGGGTGTACAGGTGTTTGTGAGATGGGACATTGTATATTTACCCAGAGTGAGAAAAGCCAGGTCCTTAACCTCAGGTTCTGAACACAGTCAAACTCCTGGGAGCGGAGTATTTCTTGCTAATGTTTGCACTGCCTCTGCAAAGTTCATTTTCTAACAAAATTGCTGTCTAATTTCAACAAGGCAAAGCTGCTCACTTCTTAAACGTGTCAATTCATTCCATGGAGGGTCAGTGTTGACCTCTAGTGCTCTCTTCACATTACTGTATGAATACAGGAGCTAGTAAATTTCCCTGATGGCTGTAAATTTTAGAATGACAAATTGGGAATAGACAACTGATGACTGCTGGTCAGGGATTTGGTTTTCAATTTTTTTCACTTGTAAAGTTATGGTAGAGAGCTGCTTTGTTCATCAGGAAGAGGCAGTGCATTTTTACTTCGAGCCACATTAAGACACGAGATGTTACTGTAGCAGAAATGTGTCCCCATCCAGCTGGCTTGTTTTATCTTCCAAGTAAACGTACTGCTGCCCTCTTCAATAGTTACAACGGAGATTAGTCAACTAAACCATGTATGTTTATTCACATTTTCCATAAGGAAAGGAGAAAGTTAAATACAAAAACAAACAATTAAAAAGAGAACTGATCAACCTTAATCCATTATAACACATTCAGCCACCTACTACGTGTACAAGTCTCCCTTAAATAATTCTTTCCAAGATCTGATCGTACTGACTATAAAGGGAAATACTTTCTTTATGGTGAAATGCAAAGCATAGTAGGACATCATTTATAGCGTTATGTCTCCTGTCATTCTAAAGAAGTTAAAATTACAATTCTTTTGCGAGTTGTAATGGGGCCTCTAACTGGCTCCTAAAGTCCTTGAATCAGGAAGAAATGATGCACCAAACATTTTAATCACAAAAGGGGACACGAAGCCCATAGATGGCTAAAGTAAGTAGTTACGAGAGACGATGGTCCATTACCGGTACTAGATGTCATATGGATCTAATGCACTATGTTTTCCCCTGCTGTTTAAACAGGCGCTTGAGCTCTGCTTCTAAAAAGGTGGTTATATAGTGTTCAAATAATCAAGAAGAAAAACCATTCAGGTGCTGTCCTGTTTGTTAGAGGGTTCCAGTTTCCTTTTCTTCATGCCTTGGCTCTTCCTGAAGGGGCTGCACGCTGCTAAACAAAACAGATCCTTAGTAAGCAAATTATTCTGCCTTTTTCTCCTGCCAAAACTTACCCATGTTTTCGTCAGTGCTTCTCGCTCACCTGCAAAGGCAGGTACCATGGCCAAGTTCAGACTGTGGCGGAGGTAGGAAGAGAGCTCCCTGCATTCCCATTAACTGAGGGAAAGAAGCAGCACTCGGTGGGTATTTGCCAGGGTAACGCAGCCTGTCGGGGAGGACAGTCAGGAAACTGAGTTTTATACCAGGCCGCTTGGCCCTTGTCATGGTGCTGGAATGTGCTCGAGGTGTCTCAAACTCGGGCACCCTGCTCAGTTTCACCTGCTACTCCCATCAGGCTCCGCGTGCACCATTATTTTCTTCCTCTGAGAAGAGCTGCCTCAGCTGCTCCCTCGGGTCACTTACCCTCCACTTCCTGTACAGGCCGTACCTGGTGCAGCCGGGCTGGTAGAGTGGCTGTGAGGCCGGCGACCAGGGATCCCGCGCCATTGTGCACCTCTCAGAGGTGGTTTGTGAGGGGTCCTGCTGCAAGTCGCCTGGGGATAGCGCCGAGGTGTGGCTGGAGCCTGGGCTGGTGCAGCTGCTTTTTGGTGGCGCTCAGTGTCGCTGAGATCAGTGGTCTCCAGGGCAATGTCCCAAAACTCAGGGTCATCTGGAACAATTCAGACACACACACCAAGGAGGCAAGAGAACAGCGAGTCAGCCTGGAGCCAGAATACCAGCCCACGCTTTCCTCACGTGGCTGAAGATCTGCTTTCACACCCCAGGACAGTAACTCCCCTCGAACACAACGGTGACCATGCACCAGAGCAGCAGACACTTCTGGGGCTCTGTGCTGCGCTGCACTTTGTTCCCTTCAGTGTGGGGTGAAAGGGCAGGGGAACAGCCCCAACACAGGCCCCTAGAAAGAAGCTGATCTCACCTCAAGAGGCGCCAGCACGGGAATCTGCATGAACCCCAGAGCAAGAAGGATCCGTTTGTCTGCTCGTCTTCCTGCCGGCCCTCCCCCCACTGCCATCACTTCCTGGCTATGGCAAAGGTAAAGATCCTGATCACACCATCCCGCACTCGCTTTATAAATCCTGCCTCCAAGCCTCTGTCAACTGCAATTTTGACAGCGTTTAGCTGCCAATTTTTGCTAACCTGTAAAGAACTCCTCTTCGGTCGCTGGTTCCCACAGTGCTGCTGGGGAGCTGCACTTTACTGGCAAGACCTGAGAGGCTGCTGGGCACAGGTACCAAAGGGGAGATATTAGCACCAGGAATGCGGAAGGACACGTAATTCCCTGGTGAGAAAGACAACCTAGGACGATCAGAAAGACCGGCAGTAATTGCCACCAGCTACTAGCTGTCCTACAGCCACCCCTTGTCTGCTGGAGCGGTGGGTAGGGGGCAGAACAGCGTATAGTATGTGCTGAGACTTAAGGACAAGGGGGACATCCTGAAATTTCTTGCACCATGTGCAGAACTTGGGTGATGTCCCGTCCCGTCCCGTCCCATCCCCCCGTCTTTCCTGTTGCTGCTCAACAGCAGCCCTTCCTAAACATTACCTCAGAGGACATAGGGCCAAGTTTGGCTTGAACCCAAATCTCTGCCCTATGGGGAAAAAATACTAAAAACATCAGGTTTCCCTTTTGTCTCACTTTCTTCAGTCAGAGGAGAGGTGGTAAAATGAGGCAGCTGGTGAGGAGATAACGCCGTCAGCCAGGCTCTCGCCCAGCACGGAGTGAGGGTGCCGGAGTTGGAGGGCGTCTCTTACCCTGGTTACTGTCTGGATTGGCTGTGGCCAGCTGATGCTTTTTCTCCATTTGAGCTCGGAACTGCTGCTGTAGCTGCTTCTGCCGTAATTTCCGCTGGTAAGTGGCATCACCTCCCAGGACTGCAGTGACGCTGCTCCTGCCCCAAGAAATACACACGTTGGCTGGCGCTCCAGCTCGCATGGTCGCAAGAGGGTGGCTTCTAGCACTAGGGCACCTGGGAAAGTCCAGGAGTTGCTAACACTTATCACACCTTCCTGCCCACACCCCTATCACACCTTCCTGCCCACACCCCTATCACACCCTTCTGGTTACAAGCATTAGCTCTTTTCCCCTTCAGAGGAGCTCTGGAGTCTTGAGTATTCCCATTTCTCAGAGGGCTAAACTAAGGCCCAGCTGCCCTGTTTGTGTTCACACTTACAGACGCAGCCCTTCTTCCTGTCCCAAACTCCCAGTAACGGAGGATGGCTGGAGCCGTGTCTGGGTGTGGCAGTGGTTATTGCAGTTGGTAGCAGGCTCTGCAATTTGAGCAGCACCATCCAATGCAAATATAGTAAGTGCAGGTGGCTGTGCAGGGACTGCGAGACACCTTTGGGGATTACATGCAGTCGGAAGGAAAGATCTGCCTGCCTCACCCAGCAGCTAGCGCCAGGGACCGACTGAGGCGCTGCAGGGCTCAGAGCGCCAGTAGGGTGTGCCCGGGAAAGCAGTGCTCCTGTGGACTGAAGCCCGCTGCCCGCGCCTGAGGAGATGGGCGGTGCAGTAGCCGTGGCTCAAATGCAGAGTTGGGCACTCTGTGATCAGCTGCCAGGTCACCAGCTTGGGGGGCTGAGCTGGACATGAGCCGGCAGCGCTACGGCATTTGGTTAACACTCACCTGGAGCTGTCTTGCTGCTCCTGCTCAGCTGTGTTTACAGAAGCTGCCTCCTGGCCAGGGTTGCATGGAAATGAGTTCTCGCACTGCTGGGGTCGCGCTGCACTCTGCTTCTGCAGACAGCTGCTGTATCTTGCCTTCTCGATGGCCGGCTCAAAGTCCTGCCTTTTCACTTTGTCCAGATCCAACTCTGGAGGCAGCTAGTACAGGAATGAATCATAATCCATTCACCCATTCCCACTCCCTCTGCAACTCAAAAGGTCCTGAGCAGCAGCGTTGTTAGCAGGGTGAATACGCTGCTCACACCCTAGCCCTGCCTCTGCATGAAGACAATGGAATTAGTAAATAACAACGGAGCAGAATTGATTGGGACAATTCCCACCACATGAAGGGAGCAAACAGCAGCTCTTACAATCCTGTTAACTAACTTCACAAACGTATGCACAGACCAATATTAGAGCTGCTGACAGATAATCTTCTTTATCCTCCTGCCCAGGAGCGGAAACATCCACCCCACCTTCTACCTAGGCACACATTTGGGACAGCGGCTTGACAGCAATACGGACTCATGTTGGAGGGAGACGCGGTACCGCACAGCTTGGCCTTCTGAGATGAGCACACGGCAGAAGGCTGAGGGCAGCAGTGTGCTGCCGCCACTCACCCGAGCAATTACCGTAGTTATCTTTGAACCACTGTTAACCCTGGTAAATGGTCGTCTTTAACTGAAGAACCAGAGGGATTTTTCCTACTGAAAACTGTTCCAGCAATAAACAGATTTCAGCTGTGAAACACATTCCAGTCATTCAAAGTCATTGCAGTTCCAGCACACACTATCACCTGTGGTGACGGATATCCTAGAAATGCTTACAATCTAATAGCCGGGGGGAAATAACAGATGCTGAGAAGGCTCTAATTACAGTGGACGTGACAGAAGAAAGGGAACTGCCATGTTGGTTTGCAACAACGGGAAATAAGCAAGATATTATTCTTCATTGCTTGACCCATTCCTTTCAACCAATCAATTCCCCATTAACTTCCCCTCGTTTTTTTTAATTTTAACCCTTAAAATGATCTGTTAAGGCCTATCAAAACCAGCTAACCTTAAGACAGACCATCAAAAGACAGCGAGGATCCACCCCACAGGTTAGGAGTTTGCATATTAATTCCACAGAAAGTTGCAAGATTGTGCTTCAGCCACCAGGTGGTACTGAGTGAGCCTATGAAGCAGTGCCACACCCATCCGATTTCAACATGGCGTCCTCCAACAGATACTGCTGGCTGCTCCTCCTGTGTCCTCCCCCTCAGGTAAGCTAGCTCAGAGCTCTACTTCTGTACACAAGAGACTCTGGTAAACTGGGACTTAGGTTTGTGCCAAGCCCTTCTGATTTCTGCCGTGGACTGGAAATTCTATGGTAGCTCTACGCCTATACCAAACTGGAGGGTTTTATATATGAAAACGAATAATACAACCATTACAGCACCAGGGCAGTGTTATTTTGATCTAAAATTCAGGTTATTTGTCTTAGCTCCTAAATTTTCAGTTCCCTATATGCTGAAGATTTCTGCCCTGGTTTTTGCAAACTTTCAGGGGAGAGTGAAGCTTTCAACACCCACGTAAGGGAAAAGCCGTGGCTACCGGAACCTTTCAATGACACTTCCCAGTGTTGCCTATAAATCCCAAAGATGGACTGGGGTGATAGCCATGGGGTACTATAGCTAATGTAAACGCAGCTCTGCTGTAGACCGCACTTGAGTAACTTGTTTTGACACAGGTCGGGAAACAGTCCATCCCTGCCTACACTGGTATTTAAGCTGTTATCACCAAGGGTGTAGCTGGGCCCACTGCTGACAAGGATACAGTCTGGGCTGGCGGCTCACATACCAGTGTGCTGGGTATGATAGGAGACCCTGATGAGAATACTGTACAGAAACCCCTGGAGAGAGAAATAGCAATGGGCTTTAGCTTCAGCAGGGCATCATTTTGATAAACTACTGGGAAAATCTTTTCTAAAGAACAGTTCAGACAACCTAACGAGCAGCCAAAAAATGCCGTGGAATCATTGTCAGGGACACGTTATGGCTAAGACCACGCACTCAGCTCCACCAATGACCCTACTCGAGGTTCCTAGCAACCTAAATTACTCTCCTTTCTCCTCCAAAGTCCCACCTACCGCACCTGACGAGGAAGTTTATTCAGTGATCGCAGGTAGTCTTTATCCAGGATGCAGTTCCCAAGAGCATTTCCAAAGCACCTGAACACAAGAGAGTCAACCGTGACTGAGAATTTAACATATTGTTCTCACAGCACCTGTGGAAATGTGCAAGCAGAACGGCAGCCCGCTGATCTCCACTTACTTGAGTGCCCTCTTCAGTCCATCTGTCACTGCCTCTTTCCTGGCCTTTTCCAGGGATAACGCTTTAGATTTTAGGCCCTCGCTCACCCCATAACCCACATCTTCATGGTACGACCCATCCTGTGGGGTGAATTAAAAATACTGAATGTTAAATAGCCATGCAACCACACGTACGGCCCCTGAAAATGCAGGACTCACTACTGGAACGTGGCATATTGCAGTCCAGCTCCGCACACATTAAGTTCCAGAGGGGGAGCCGTGCTAGTCCAGTTCAGCAAAACAAACAAGGAGTCCTGTGGCACTTTTAAAGACTAACAAATTTATTTATCGCATGAGCTTTCATGGGAGAAAATCCCACTTTCATCCCTGGCACTTAAGCAATGGGCAGCTCACACACAGATGGAGCAAACAAAAGATGTAGCTATTTACCTTGAGCTGGACTTTCACAAATGCACAAACTCCCACGTAGAATTTGCCATTGTGGAGGTCAACAAAATCTAGGGAAAGCAGGAAGGAGATGGAGTTACAATGGAGACCCAAACAGTATGTCACAGAGGGCAATTTCTTCCTAATTCTCATCTTCCTAGGAAGCTTAAACTAAGACCTGATCTACACACACAATTTCGATTGAACTAGCTGAGTGCCGTAGTTCTATTGCCGGTATACATGTGGGTAGGTCAACAGAATTCTCTTGTCTGCTGTCGCTTGGGGAGGTGGATTACCAACAGCAACGGAAAAACCCTTTCCAATGACTTGGGAAGCATCTATGCCCCAGCCCCAATGAATCACAGGGGCAGTGCTGTAGCTGTAGCTGGGCTGCAGTAGTGCCCATAATATAGACACGCCCCAGATGTGAACCACCTAGAAATGTATTTGCAGATGAACATGGTGCAAGGCTAAAACCCTTGTTAGGCAACTTGCTATCGGCAAATCACTGCTACTGGAGAAATACAAGGCTTCTCTATTCTGATTGGCTGGTCACTCTGCAGTGCCAGATCCCTGTTTCTGAAGCTTCATTTTGGTGTGCCCATCTTTCACACTGAGAATAGTTACAAATTAAAACTTTCCTCTGAAAAAAGGAAGTTTTAACTTCAGCATTTCCTAATTTGATTATTTTGAATCTACTATTACAGAG
Source organism: Pelusios castaneus (assembly GCA_007922175.1). Classification (NCBI taxonomy): domain Eukaryota; kingdom Metazoa; phylum Chordata; order Testudines; family Pelomedusidae; genus Pelusios; species Pelusios castaneus. The sequence goes on from ML685921.1 coordinate 1,537,598, forward strand.
ATTGCACAACCAACTGGTTTGCTAAATGTACAATCGGTGATACATACATGCAGTGGGATATCTGGTATGAATTAGGTATGCAATTGTGCATCTAAGTTTCAAGCTCAATCCTGAAGAGGCTAGTAGCAAACTAATTGTAACAGCCACAGCTGAAATAATCAGTCTCCTTTGCTAGGCTAAACTTCCACTTTCAGACTCTTCTGGATCATCAGCCTGGCCTCATCCATGTGTGTCTTCAGTATGTCAGGAAGCAAGTGACTTAAGCTTTTGTGCCTCAACTTACCCGTCTGTAAAATGGGACTAAAGACTTTACTTATCACTAATTGTAATTTGAGACGATTGACTGCATACACCCAGATTCTTGGGTTTCACAAACTTGGAATTGTCTGGCTGACAGTGTCTGTTGGGGCTGAACAAATGTTACTCACTGACACTGTACTGGAGCCCAACTGTATGAAAGGACTGTCTCTTATCTCCATTTAGTTCCTTCCACTTCTACTGGGGCAGGACTGCTAGGAGCATGTGCAATAATTGCAAAGATCCTCAGTTGATGGTAAGTAACATCTCTTAGGCTGTGTCCACACTGGTAAATTAAGTCAACTTAAGCTTGCTTAAGTCGACTTAATTACCCTGCGTCTACACTACAGTTTCCTTAAGTCGACTTAAGCAGCTGCTTGTCGACTTAAGGAAATTCAAAGTTGACTTTATAACACCTGTTATAAAGTCAACTTTGAGGCTTAAGACGACTTTGTCGACTGAGGGCATGGGTCCTGGCAAGAAGTGACCACGGGGCTAGCTTCCTTCTCCCCAGGACCTGCGCTCCAGCTGCTCAGCAGCCGGCAGCTGGAGCGGGGGTCTCCATCTCTTCCTCCTGGCCCGGACCACTCGGGTCCCAGGGAAGTTCTCCCTGGACCTGAGTGGTCCAGGCTAGGAGGGTTCCCTTCTGCCTGGGACCTGAGAAGTCCTGAGCAGAAGGGAGCTCCTCGCTCCCTTCTCCCCTGGACTGCTCAGGGGCTTGCTGGTTCAGGGAGAGCCAGCCCTGCATGTCGACTTAGAGTCCAGCGTGGACTCTCTAAGTCGACTTAAGGTCGACTTTAAGTCAACCTTATTAAATCAACTTTAAGTCGACTTTAATTCTCTAGTGTAGACATAGCCCTTGATTACCTATGTGGATCCCTCAGTCCCAGGAATTTAGTAAGCAATTACACTCAGGAGGGTTAGTCTGAAATGCTTTAATAGAGATTACAAAACATCCTGCTTCAGCCTTGAAAAATGATGCTCCATAAATGTACAAACAAAGCCCCAGTTATCCAGCTCACATGTTTGATAGAAATATTCTAGAGATGTGCGCTCTCAGATGCTTAGCTTGTTGAATGCATTCTAGGATCCTCAGATACTATCTGATACACTTATTCAATTAAATTCTATGTGAGAAGTCGGTCTCCCATTTTTTTTTCCGCCCCCAATATAAGAACCTAAAAGAGAATAAAATCCCTTGTCCCCATATTGCTGGAGAACTCTCTCTGTATTGCATCACTGGAAGGGGGAAAACACTTTAATCCCTTACTACTTACTTGTGAGATTAATACTAGTCTTTTTACAGGCCATAGCCATAATATAAGTGGTAAATAAAGAGAGATGGCAGGGCCTGAACTACATCATGCTGACCAGAGCCTAAGAACAGAGGACTCAGGGCCAATAGAGCTGGGTCCCAAACAAAGGCATGACACTGCATCCTGACACTTCAGAGTGCAAACTTAACTAAAAGCTACGGCCGCTCTAGCAAGGTTAAAGGAGAACAGACTGAAGAAAGCACTGGGCATACTGCAGTGTTCCAACTTGCTGCTCCTCCACTGTTCAGAGACCTTGGGGGGCAGCTTAGATTGGTCGTCTTTATGCCATCTGCTCAATGCACAGCAACAAGCAGTTTGTGCATAGCACTGCACTCAAATGGGCACTGCATATTTAGCCAAAACTTTCAGCATTCACCTGGATACAGGTATCTCACATACGGGGATGCATGCAAGCAATTTCCTAAAGAATGTCTCAGGACCTGGATGCTGGTTACAAAGAGGTGTTTTGCAGTAAGGTCCATAGCTGAAGTCGGGCATGCATAAGTTGAGATGTTTGTTGCAGGGAACAATTGTGCATGGTCTTGACAGCTGGCTCCGGCCTGCTAGAGTTAAACAAGTGGAAGATTCCAAATCCAATGCTTTGGCCCCGTCATCCCCACATCCTCGCGTTCAGTAACTCAGCAGAGCCATTATGCAAACGGAAGCTAATGGGTATAGAGAGGGTTTTCTTTCTATGCAGGACAAGTAGCGAAACACAGGTCTTTCACTACGACTCCAGTTTGCTTTCTTCTAACTCAAAAACCTGTAGGTTGGGCTCCAAAAATTTCATCTGCCACTTTTACAGGGACTGTCACTTTAAAGACATGTTTTCTGCTGTTTCAACTGACCAGGTTCTAGGAAAGACTTTCTCACAGAGGGACCACATTCTGCCACCTTCCAGATCCTCAAGAGAAAGCAACAGGCTCACGAAGTCTCACACCCTGGAAGAATATACTCACCCACATTCTGCTGAGTGACCGAATGAGCCCAGCCATTGTAGCCAAACATCTCATTGGCTAGACTGATGACCCTGTGACCCTCAATATAGCAAACCTGAAAAGAGGAAGACTGAATTTAAAGAAGTCCTTTACAGTCATAGCTGTACTTTGCCAAGAAACCCTGTTAATTTTAAGAAACATCTGACTGCCTGTGTGCAAAGAATGAAAAAGAGCTGGTGCCCTCTCAACGCAATTTCCAAAAGAAGGTGGCACAACTGTGAGGGGCAGATTTAGTGGACACAAAAACAAGGGGGAAACCCCCCAAATTTACACACATTACAAAGCATTTATATAGTGCTTTACACATTCAATGTACTGAACAGTTAATACTTCTCAACAAATATTATTCCCATTTAAAGGATGAAGAAACTGAGGAACAGAAAAGTTAAATGATGTACCCAAGGTGTCAAAAAATAAGTGGCTGAGCTATGGACTGTTTCCCACCCGCCAATGCCTGTACCTTTTGTCCTCCACCAGCCTGCCGGCTGCTAATGTACTGTGGACCCAGCCTCTGACGCAGTGCATTCTGGATGGCCTGGTACTCGTCTGCCGAGAACTGGTACTTTAATAGAAGAATAGCAGAGTCAGACAGACAGCCTTAGTTTCTTCACTGTGTTGGCTCCCTCCCACCCATTTCATTCTATTTTTCTTTCCTGCAGTCTTCCAGGAGCAGGTGCGTATTCCCACCCTCCTGCTGCAGTGTGTAAATGATAACCAAGGTGCTCAGGAAGGAATTTACTTTGCTCTAGGGGGTAGGTGTATTATGCTGATATTACTTTACACTGAAGTAACAGATGTTGCTTGCTTTTGCAAGCAACTAGATTGGATGGGTCAGTGATCTCTGGTAAATTCTATGCAACTCTTCTCCAGTTCTCGCAAGCAGCAAACATACCAATTATAAAATGATAGAACTCAGCCAAGCACACCACTCTGAAAGAGTACCCTGACTCCCATCCCTAGCCCTCTGTAATCCTATAGCAGTTATAACACATGCAATCCCCAGTAAAGGCAGCCGGGGTACAAAGTGTAGCAGAAATTACTATCACACCGCTTGTACTAGTTAGAAGATGGAGTAGGTGTTACTACTTATTGCACTGGCACAAATGGTGAGTCTGTGCACACTCTGCAAAAGGTACAGCCAGACTTAAGTATGTGCTCAGCACTGTGGAGTTAGTGTTTCTGTTCAGCACTGATTAAGGGTTTGCGTGGAGAACTGAGTTCAATTCCAGCTCTCATGCAGAGCTACAGTTGCCTTTTTCTTCCCACACTACACATCCAGCTAACTAAGGAATGGAGCAGGCCTTCTCCAAAGGGAATCTTGCTTATTCCTTAGGCTTGCTCTATTCACTTCCAGAACAAAACTTTGCAAGAGAAAAGACAAACTCCATCTCTTAGTTTCTTCCAAGGTGTGAGTGAAACCAGCTATCTTCTTTCCACCAGCAGAGAGAATGCATGTTTTTATAAGCAAGCCTGATGCATGCCATCCACTATTAAGACAAACGAGTCCAACCAATCAGAGAAAGAAAAACATTCTTCCTCCCCTTTAAAAAACAACTCAGGGCTCTTTTTTCTGAGTAATTCAGATCCAGCTTCTACAGTTGGAGACACAGCTCTGCAACCAGCAGGAGAAAATGTAAAGAAGATGAAGATTATCGGGGCTAGGATGGCATATATAACTTTGACATGCTAAGGTTCTCCTTTAAAAACAACTGTTTTGGGTAGATTTCCTGACGTGCAAGTGGAAGACGTCCAACTCTGTTCTAGATGGAGAGCAACTGACCTCTCCAAAGCACATGGCAGACTTGCCACTGCTGGAACCAATCTTGCTGGTGTGGCTTCCGCTGTGCGTCCCCTGACTTTCAGCCATCCCTAAGGATAAAGGAAAGAAAACAAATTGCAAACACTGAATAGAAAGCAACCGATACAATAATCTCATTGAAGAATTTTAGGACTGTAGTGTGGAAGAGAGTTAGCAAGCAAGCATACCACAGAAAACCCCCTCATACAGAATGTATTGAGTTATTTTGATATTGTACCAATATTTCTACTTATAATTTAATAAGCAACCACAGCTCCAGTGGAAATTCCTTGTGTGATTAATTATTCATTTCTGCTTCCCATGAGCAAATCTAACAGACTCCTGCAACACTGTAGACGATGTTTGAGAAAGGCAGTTAACTTTCTGCTAGCATTGATGGGCCTTTGCCACTTCTTCCCCCATCCACAGCCTCAATTTGTTTTGTCTTCCCCGTTCATTGTTCCTAAGGGATTTTCCATATGGGAAGTTAGTGCAGAATAAGGTAAGGTGTGAATTTAAAATACAATAGCTATTTGGCATGAACTGGCCATGTGAACACTGCAGTTCTCTACTAACAATCCCTTTGAGTGCTTTTATTTAGTCTCCTGTGGACAGGATTAAGCTCAACCACAAAAAAGCACTCGTAGGATATGTCTACAAAAGGCAACAATGCAGTCTACAGGGGTGTGATCTCTAAAGCAAACTAATGTGGTGCACACTAAAAGTTCCCTAGTGCACGCTGCTAGTCTGCTTTACAAATCACATCCCCAGAGCGTGCGTTGCCACATCACACAGAGAAACCCAAAGTCTCTGTTTTCAGTTCTTTTTGCCTTACTCATGAATTTCAATTGCTGGTCAAGCTCCTGCTACATTTCAACCCAGAGATAGCCACATTTTTGTGGTAGGTGAAGTGATTCTTTTTATTCCTACAGAACAGAAACCAGTTTGCATTTCATATATGTAGTCTCCTCGGCCTTCACTCATAAACAAGAACTTTGCATATTCTGTATGTGGGCTACCTTGGATACATCAGCAGCTATTTTTAATGGCAGCTTCCCTCCACCTCTCTTCTTTAGGAAAAAAAAAATTGTTGGAACAGATCAGTGCCAACATTATGGCTACCTTAAGAAGTCCCTTTAAAATCACCTTTTTTGTAAGACTACTTGAAGATTCTATATTTTATCTGCATTCATCTTGACTGGACATCACATCAGTAACATTCAGCACTTAATCCCCTATTAACATCAACTCTGCTTTGTTTAAATACTAAGATTTTTAAATGATTTTTCAAAATTATTATTTTTTTTAAATTCATTGAAATAGTTATTTTACTTCAACAGTTCACTGAAGTCAGGGTGGATAAAAATACATTATTTCTAAAAGTCAGGTTTTTTAAAAAAAAAATAAGCCTGGTTAAAATTAAATTTGACAACCTATGTTAAGGCCAAAGTTTAATAAAATCTATTAAAATAATTTTTAATGAGATAGAAAAACACTAAGGACAGGATTTGCTGCCACATTTTAAAGAAAGTCGGACCACTGAACTGCTGGAAATCATTAGCTAAGCACCTGGAACTCAAGTTTGTTGAGGTGCTACACCAGCTTTTGACCTTAGTAGACTCTTGTGCAGCTGTAGACAGAATATATTCTTCATTTCAATGTATTCTACTAGTTCAGTTCTAAATTAAGAAACAAGTAGAAAAATCAGGGAAGTTTGTTTTCCTTTTCAAATCTATGAATAAAAATTAGACATGAGAGGATGAGATCTACTAGTTCTAAAAATCTTGAAAGCCGTAGATATGACTACACTTACAGAAGTCTATGTTCCCTCTAAGCTGTGTTGGTGCATGGCCGCACACCGGTGCACCCATCACAAACCCCTGCGCAGTGTGCGCACAGTTTGTAACCTTTTTATGGCTTGCAACATAGCTGGAAGCTTTCCCCCAGCAGGGAGCCCATGTCTCCTTCCCCCAACCGGAGCCTGCATCTCTCCCCTTTTCAGCCTGACCCGCCACCTCTCCCCTTCTCAGCCCAATCCCGTGTCTCTCCTCTTTTCAGCCCGACCTCGCATCTCTCCCGTTTCTCCCCTTCTTCAGCCCGATCCCAGAAGTTGTTTTACACTAAAGGTGTAAACCACTGATTTATATAAACAGAGAACAGCATCAAAAGGAGTATGTCAGCCTGTGTGAACTTTCAGAATATTTGGCTGAACAAATTGGTCCAATTTTCTTTTAACAGCTTTGAATCTCGCCTCCTAGGCACAAGTCAGGTAAAAAATTGATCTCAAGAAAGGTGCAATACCTCGTCTCAAGGGAGAGAGACAAGAACATAATTCTCAAGCTTATAAAAGTCTTTAAACAGAACCGTGAATTCCTCTCTCTCTCTCATGCCCCCTCATCATAGAAGTGCATGCTCCCTGTAACAAATAAATCAGCTGCTAAAGAACAAGAAAGCAAGATAACAAACCGTAAAAGGATCACTTGACACCTGATGCAGCTGAGCAAGGAAGCATACAGAGATCATTATTCAAAAAAAAGCACTAGATAAGATTGTCTCCCCCCTTCTCAGCCAGATCCCATGTGTTATACTGAAAGATTCTTTAGTCCTTAGTTGCAAGCAGGGTGAGTCTTTGTCTTGCTGCAATGTTCCTTTTTTAATTCAAAGTTTCAGTTGTTCGCAGCTGTCTGATGATTTTCAATGGAAAGTGGGACAAGGCTAGAAAACTTCTTGCCTCACAGCACTGGCACATCAGAGGGCAGGGTGACAAATCCCTCCTGCTGGAATGAGCCGTCATCACTTATCCCCCTGTGACTATTTTTTAATACAAGCCCATAAAGCATACTTTCAATATAAATACATTATTTCTTAAATCTTACCCATTCCTACATCTAACAGTGATTACAGAGCATGAAAAATTGAGCTTTCTGTAGATACCTAATATATTACACTACATAGGTATTCTGGAAATGTGACAGACAGGTGACAAAAACTGAGCTGTAGATGATGGTAGAGGCTAGATAGGCAGTGTCATCGTCTCATTTGTTTAGTAAATTAATAAAATGACTATTTCAATTTAACATTTTTATTAAAGTTCTAATGAAAAGACAACATCTATGCATTTTTTTTGAATTAAGGTACTTGGGCTTGCTGATGCTTCCGTCGCCAAAAAACTGTTCCCCATGCGGCACCATGCCTCACAAATTGCTGCTCAACGAGTACCATAACTTGCTCAGCTGCATCATCAGCTTAGAGGGAACATTGACAGCAGCATGCAGAATAAAGGCACTACAGGTATAGGTATATGCTACAGTGAAAGGCAGGCTCAATTCACCCTAGTCAGCCGCTGGAACCTTTCCCCTGCTGCCTCAGCCGTTCCTTGCTCCATCCCCTTGCTGGGGTGTTTCACTGTGGCTACTCTGTCACCACACTGCTAGAAGTAACAGTATAGGAAGAAATACTTGGGTGTAGAGAGAACTTATATGAAATACATATCTTGTGGTGGGTTCAGAAATGTAGGGAATGTTACTTTACTCACCTGAGTCGTGCCTCACTGTCCACACTGCTGATTATTCCTGTGCTAGCTGGGTATGCAATGTCTGTACTCTACCCATCACTGTAAGTGTAGGTGTAACTACAACGACTAGAAATAATACAATTCACTAATTACTGAACAGACAAAACTACCTTTCCTCAATAAATCGGTTCATTTTAAATGCAAAACATGTTCTGAAAAACTTTTCTTCTTATGTTTCCAGACTATTTAAGATAGCATTTTATTTTATGTAGTTATTTAAACAAACTATTTTTGAGCACTTCTTTGAATTACCACCCAAATATAGCTGGACACAAATCATAAGTAAAGAATGTCATTTAGAAAATAAATATTCACAATTTTCTAATATAAAGGTAAAATTTAAGTGAATAGATATTTTATTAATCTGTATAACTGCTTTAATAAATGTGTAGATACAGTATATCCTCTTCGTTAGCAAAAGGAAGCACCAAAGTTAGTGTAAAGAGTATATTCAGTTCAAATTAACATTTTAATGGCTATCAACCAATGAGAATCAAGCTCTTTAGAAAAATAAAAAGTACAAATGCAAACATGATTAAAATTGATGAGTTATATCAAGGTTTTCTGTTTGCTAATTTAAATCATGATGAAAATCAATCATTTAAAGTCACTTTGAATGAAATCAATCCACTCTACCTTCAGTACTGGAAATCAAGCCACAATAGCAGCATGTTATTGGCTTATTACATATGAATCAGAGACCAGAAAATGAAGTGAGACAGAAATCTTGTTTCACTGCCTAAGCTGCAAAATAAAAAAATATTAAGCTAACAACAAAAATGGTAAGAAATAAAACCTTTTCTTTCTGATATATCTGAATGCAGCTTACTAACTCAAATGAAGGCATTTAAGATTATTCTCCGTCTTGCCAACTTCCTTTAAGTGTTCTCCCTTAATTACTCTAATAATCATTTACTATTTAGAATGAAAAAGAGAAGAGATAAAATTCCAAAAGGCCTGAGTATCAGGCAGTTTTAGTCTTCATTTAAATTCCTGGCTTTATCCATTTTGCCTGCAGCCACCCTGCCTCAGGCTATGATGTAATCATATTTCATAAACTAAGCAGGGCTGTGAAACCTATGGAATGCGTACGTACTACACTCTTCCTCCTGAGTAGAGTGACCAGAGAGCAAGTGTGAAAAACGGGAACAGGTGAGGTGTAATAGGCGCCTGTATAAAACAAAGCCCAGAATATCAGAACTATCCTTATAAAATCAGGACATCTGGTCACCCTAGTCAGTTCTGAACAAACGGCCAGTCCGGTGTTAAAAGGCACTACACAGCTGGATATGCATTTGTTAGCTGAGACAGAAAATGGATACAAAATGATACCATGAAAGAGGTGGAGTGACACAGATATGTTAGCTGCTGGAGGCAGGGACCCTCTTTTCATTATGTGTTCATATAATCCCAAACAGAATAGGGCCCTCATCTATCACTGAGGCTCCTAGACACTACAGCAATACAAATAATACTAGACGTAAGAGGGAGCTCTTTAGTTATCCACGACTGAAAAAGAAGTCTCTGAAATGCTTAAACCATTCATGGTGCTTGACAGCCAGTAGAGGCTTAGCTCACTCTATGCTGAAACATTTTTTGCTGGGACCCCCTTTGAAAATACTTCAGGATGTGATGACTCTGCCCCATGCCATGTCATCCTTACCGGCATGTGATGAGTGGATAGTTCGTGACCCTCCCCACCCCCAATAACCTCACAACCCCCTGTGGGGTCAAAACTCCAAGTTTGAGAACCCCTGCTCTATGCTGTACTTCAGCATAGGGCAGACTGCAGCCTGCGAGAACCTTTCATCAGGCCCTCCAACTGGACCTGGCCAGAGCACGGCTGCCGCTCACCCATCCTGGCTCCTCCCCTCTCCCACCACATGCAGCGATGGCACCCCAGCCTGAACACAACCGCTAATGGCTGCTTTCTCCTCTTGGCCCACCCATTGCCGTGCCTCTCTCCCACCACGTGAGACAGTGGCAGCCCTCTGGCCAGAGAACAATAGCAACTCCTCCCTAGCCCTCCTACAGGCAGATGTGGCTCTTAGGCCAAAAAAATCATCAAGGAGAGATGCACAAAAAGATAGATTTTCCACTATGCTCCAAAATCAATCATGGACCTACCATTTTATCCTGACCTGAGCTAGTTAGCAAGTGCACAATCAAGAAGCCCAGCTTGGCTCTTCTACAGTGGCAACTAGTATAGTATCTTAACACCACATAAAAGTTTTAAAAAATACAATTAGTTCCCTTCTTTAACCTATGTGTCAAAGTTATGTGCTTGTATGTTTAAAAAAAAAAAGAATTGTTTTGGGTAGGCCAAATCAAAGAAATTTTGTATAGAGTTCTGAAAGTGATAAGGTGAATGTGGACTATCTTGCGGTAACGAGTTCCACAGTCTTTGTCCAGATGCTGAGAAAGTTCTCTCTGTAGTTCACAAGTTTCCTGTACTGGTTACCAGTTTCACTGTTCCAGTTAAACATAACTACTGTGGAAAGTGGTAGTCCAGGGGACACATATTCACTATACATATGCATGAGAAATCGTTTTGGCCAATTCGTATTATTTCACAATACTCTATTTTCTTCCGCCCCAGCACGCTACCCTTTTCTTCAATATGTGATAAGAGGTTTTCTTCAGACTGAGGCTATGTTTTGCTGAGCGAATATCTCTTACATTCTTTCAATAACAGTCATTCATAGATCCCACCATGAGCTAGTTAAACATGTGAGCTCAAAGAGGTACGTAGCTGGTACTGAAAACAATCCAGTGCATTCTGTTCTGAAATGTCTATTTATCCTACCTTCCCTATTTTCAGATGATCTTACAATTATACAGGGTTCTTCTTTCTACAGTATTTCCTTCTCACAGCATTTTAGAAACAGACCATTATATCATCTATTCACAACTGCTCTATTCACCACTGAAATGCAGCTACCTCTGAAATGGAACATGGCAAAAGCTTTTTAACAGGGCAGAACAATGATACACAAGTTCAGGCAAACTAGGAATGATAGTGTCAAATTCAAGCTGCAGTGGAATTTTGATAGTGTGTGTAAACTTTTTAGGGGATTTTGTATTACATGGCTTACTTGCCATAAGTAACCCTTCAATTAAGTCACATCATTCACTATATTTTGAGTTTCACATTTGTAAAATGATGTAGAAGAAAATGGTTTGTCTTGGAGAGTAAACCCTTCTTGCAACACTCTGTGTTTAACCATGTGAGAAAAATCTCAGAATAACTTTAATTTATACATCTCCTTTCCTCCAAAAGAATACCAAAGCACTTTACACACAGACTGATGTACCACTTTTACTTAAACTAATCCAGTTATCCCTAGAGTGAAAAACATAGCAACACTGTGTGACTGTTTGAGACTTGGAACTGAAGATCACAATATCTATGTGTAACTGTCAGGGGAATTTAGTTCGGTAGAATGTAATTACAAGAATAGAAATTAATCCAGGACAGAATCTAACATCCCTGCTTTTATAATATTAACAAGCTACAGCCTGACCTGATCCTATGTCTTACACTTCCCTGCATTTATGTTCCTCCCATTCTGTGAGTTCCCCATCTTCAAAGAGTCTGAAGTGGGATTTTACCTACAAAGGCTCATGCGATAAATAAATTTGTTAGTCTTTAAAAGTGCCACAGGACTCCTTGTTTGTTTTTATAATATTAAACGTTCTATGAGGTCATTCAAGCCACAGGTAGGTACTAAACAATGTAGCTGTTACATCAGGTATAAAGATAGCACTTCAAGCAGGACAGTAAACCCCACATGAATCTAAGTTTTAGTTCAGTAGTGACTATGCATCTCACTCTTTTGAGACTTAAAACTGCCTCTGGTCCACTTCAGCTGGCTGTTATCTTTCTTTACTGAAAATTATTTGTTACAAAATTTCATCTTTAAGTTTGAGGCTGCTAGAATATTTCAGTCCTGTGCAAGACAGAGTACCCATTTTCTTCAGAACACTTTTCCTCTTGTCATTCATGTGCTTTCTTCCTGTTTTCTACTAGAGGAGAAGGGGCATGCGCTCCTAGGCTAAGTCTACACTTACAATGCTGCATTGTTGCGGTGCAGGCAGAGCACTTTAATGAAGACTCTCTAAAGTCAGTGGTCTCCAAACTGTGGTGGGCATGGAAGAATGTGTGTGTGTGGAGGGTGCAGTGGGGCCTGGATCAGCCTCCACTAGTGGATGGGAAGGTAGCACCACCCAGCCTTGCTCTGCCCCAAGCTCTTCTTCAGGCCCATTCCCAGCTATGGCCCTGGCTCTGTTCCTGGCTGCCAGCCCTTGCTCCCAGCTCCTCTCTTGGCCTGGTAGGACACGACACATTCTATTACTGGTGGGGGAAGAGGCATGAGAGGAAATGTTTGGGGACCACTGCTCTTAGCTGATAGGTGACAGGTCTCCCGTCTGACAAGTTCCAAAGGGGTAGCCATGTTAGTCTAGTTCAGCCAAACAAACAAGGAGTCCTGTGGCACTTATAAAGACTAACAAATGTATTCATCACATGCAGTTAACCCACCTCCCCAAGAGATGGTAGCCATGTTGGCAAAAGAAGCTGTTTCTGTCCTTGGTCTGTTAACATGGACTAAGCAGTTATACTGATATAGGTTTACAGTGTAGACCAGACCTTAGACAGCTTTGTAAAATATTCTGCATATTTAGACAGGGCTGGGGTGGGGCTGGTATACCATAATACAGGGTCGTGGGGCACCTCTCTCAAGCAAACTATTATCTTGTTCTTCAGAATCTCTCTCTTTTTTTTTTTTTTTTTTTAATGAAAACTGCATCTTGCAAAGACACAAAACCAAAGCAGAGACATCCACATCCCCAGTGTAGAGAGCCTGGTAGCACCGAGAGATGTGAAGTACTAGCTCTCAGCCAGAGATTAACTCAGATACTCAGCAAAACAGACAAGGAGTCCTGTGGCACTTCTAAAGATTAACAAATGTATTTATCACATGAGCTATCATGGGAGAAAATCCCACTTCACCAGATGCTTTGAAGATGGGGCTGGGGCCACCCAACCACATAGGTGAGCTAGGCGATCGCCTAGGGTGCCAGGCTTTAAGGGGCACCAAATTAAATGGAAGTGATTTTTTTCTCTATTTTCTTAAAAAAAAATTAATGTTATCTTTTATAATATGTGGAGGGGGCACCAAAGTCATAGTTTACCTAGGGCATCAAAACCCCGTGGGCCAGCCCTGGATGGGGGACTTACAGAATGGGGGAAGTTCCCCATCTTCAAAGTGTCTGACGAAGTGGGATTTTCTCCCATGAAAGCTCATGCGATAAATAAATGTGTTAGGCTTTAAAAGTGCCACAGGACTCCTTGTTTGTTTTGCTGAACTAGACTAACACGGCTACCCCTTTTGAACTCATATACTGAGTGAGGAGGATAATGTCCATGTCCTGCTCCCCAGGGTGACCGGATGTCTTATTTTATAAGCACAGTCCTACCATTTGCGGCTTTTTCTTATATTGGCACCTGACCCCCCTCACCCCAGCCTGATTTTTCGCACTTGCCATCTAGTCATCTGTGTCCCTAGCCCAGGAGCAGGAGAATGCTAGATGGAAACCAGCTGATGCAACATCCCAGGGCAGGGTCAGTGGGGGCTTGGCTGGGGAGGAACTTATCTTAATTAATTAAACTATTAATTTATTAAGGGGGCCCCGCTATGGAAAGGACGATATGGGGCGGAAGGGAGGCACTTGTCCCCGCGCTGTGCCCACACACGCGCCTGGGGCAGCAGGGTCCGCAACCACCTCCCCCCCCCCCCGACGGGAGTGGGCGCGTCCCCAGCTGGCCTGTCAGCCAGTGACCACGGAGGAAGGCCAGGACCCCGCCGCGGCTGGGTCATCACATCGTACCTGTGCGGGGGGCGGGGCTCGGCTCCTTTCCCTGCTGGCGGCAGCTGCAGCGCCAGGACAACGCGGTTACGGCAAGCGGGAAAAGACAAACTTCCCGCCCGCAGCCGCCACTGCTTAGGGGCAGCTTGGAGGGCGTGATTGACAACTCTGTCTTGGCGCAGCGAGGGCGGGCGCGCGCAGGCGCGTGAAGGTCGCTCAGCGGTACGAGAGGAGAGAGCAGTAGCTTCTGAATCTCGCGCGGTCCCGGGGGTGAGTCAGTGGGCGAGGCCGAAGGGAGGAGGGAGCCGCGCCGCGCGCGGGCCGGGGGCGGAGCTTCGGCGTGCCGCGCGCGGCGTAGGAGGCGGGGCTCGAGCTCGGGGTAGGTCTGTGTTGCGCGGTGGCGGGCGGCGTTCTTTCCCAGGCTCGCGCCGGGGGCGGGGCTTCAGGGTGTCCAACCGCCTCGGCCGCGCTAGCGTGAGGGGAGACGCGGGCGGGGAGGAGCCGAGTCCGCCTGGTGCTGCTGCCCCCTCGCTCCCCCCAGTTCCCCTCACTGGCTGACAAGCCGCAGCCGCCGGGCGGCAGGTGAGTGACGGGGCCCCGCGACCTGAGGGCGGCTGCGGGGCTGGAGCCGAGGGGTGGCCTGGGGCCGGGGGATCCGTCGCCGGCTCAGGTAGGTCTCCCCGGCAGGGGCCACGTCTCCGCCCTGCCCAGCCCCACCCGCCGCCGCTCGGGGGCCTATCTGCCGGCCGGGAGAGCGGGGCGTTCGGGCGAGGCGGGGGTGGATGGCGGCTGGGAGCGGGCTCTGCTTGGACCCTTCTACCTAGTCCCGGCCGGGGGAGGCGCGGGATGTGGGGAAGCACCTCCTGTTCCTCCCCGCACGCTGCCCGTGGCCGCCCTCTGTCTGGCAGGGGCGTTCGTGTGTCCTCGGGCAACTCCCAGCCCCTGCGGGACAGCACGGGGAAAGGAAAGGGCAGGGATCGCTTCATAGCACGGTCTCTCTTTCCTCCCGGCGGATACACAAGGGGGTCTGTCTTCTCTGGTGACACTGCTCAGATGTAATAAATATCTTGATTTCTCTAGGTGTTTGTGTGTCCAACACATTAGCGCCCCCTCTCCCCCTCCGTCTTGTATTTCTGTTGACCACCGCAGGACTTGCTGTCGGTAACTGCATTTCATGTCTAGGGTTACATTTTTTTTCCCCTCATACAGGTCAATCATGTTATCTGTGGCGTGAATCTCAAATCCCCATTTGATTTGCTGTATTTTTATCCAAAGCCTGGGGAATCTAACGTGTCATTACAAAATAGTGAGTTTTTAATCTTTGGTGCCTGTAAATTAACCCTCCAAATGAAATGTGAGTGTAAATTGTTAGTGCTGTGTTCCTGAGTCCGCAGACAACCTGAAACAATGGCTCTGGGAACAGTGAATTTGCCTGTTCCCTGAATCACTCTAACAAGGGTATAAAATCTAAAGCCTAATTATGAAACTGTATATGTTATCAGCTAATTTTATCATGGATCACTTAGTCATATGCAATGGGGAATGGTGTAGGGAGTAAAGCAGATGGGGCTAGAGAAAATTTGGGAGTGGCTTTAAAACAGCATATGGAGGGAGGGAGGTGGAAGGAAAGAAAGAAAGAAAGAGACAGACAAAATAGTAGAGAAATAAAATAAGGAGTTTGGTGAAATAAGAGAGAAAGCAGAAGTACCAGTATTGCCTAAAGGTGAGAACATGTTTCTGTCATATTTTATCCATTATTTTGCAAATCTCCCTTAGATGTCTGTGGTTGAATAATGGTAATGCATAGTTCTACACTTATGCCCTGGCCAGGTCCAAAGAATTAACCCCGTGGAGTAGGGTTAGATGAGACTTCGGTTTAAAACAAACTAAGGTGATAGCATAATAATGGCCATTATAAATAAAACTTGACATAAATGCATCCACTGGTGGTTAGTTTCTGATTGCAGTGTGGGAGAACACCTGTAGTAGTGGCACAGCCCAAGAACTTGGGATAGAGCATGGTTCTTGAATGCTATTTAATATGATTTAGTCTTTTCCATATTGGTGGGCCAAAGTTTATTAAAACAAATATAGTTGGAACCAAGTCAGTATGGAGATGTTAATAGGCGACACTGTTTATATTACAGGGTAACTGTTATCCGGGAATGCTTTAAAAACTTTTTTAGAAAAGTACTAGCCCTGTTTCTCTGGCCTCATTACAAACTTTTATTAGGCCCTTACTTCACCAATAACTTAGTGGCATGATTGGTAAAATGTGGCTGATATCAACACAACACATGGTGATTTGGGGTTTTTTTTTTTTTAATCTTAATCCCTTCTAATGGCCTTATCTGGCACACCGTTCAGTTAGCCTAATACCTCAATGAATACTTTGCCTTAGTTCAGAGCTTGAAAAATCCTGGGCATCAGGTCACCATGGTGCCCAGAAATTTGACCATGGTGCCTGGATGCGTTGTGGTACTTAAGAAGAAGAGTGCTCCCTGACACTTACCAAAAAAAAAAAAAAAAAAAAAAAAAAAAAAAAAAAAGGCTGCTGGCATTGACACTTGCTGGAGCTGGTTGAAGGGGAGACTACAGCATATCACATTGAGAGATGAAATGTCAGTCTGGAGGGAGTTTACCAGGAGTGTAGCCAGCCTCTGTTTTCTGGCCAAGCCCCTGCAATTGCAGGGTGGGCCTGGCCAAGGGCAGCTTCCAGTCATGTGATCAGAAGCTGCCCCCTGAGGGATGGGAGTGCCCATAGTGCCTGGGCTAGCAGCGGCATGAACTTCGCAGCTGCCAGTGGAAGAGGTGCTGGCACTTCAGCTCCGCTTGCAGCTGTGGGGCACGGCAGTAGCGAACAGAACAGATGGGCCAGTGTCCGTGCTTCTGCCACTTCTCACAGTGTCCGGTTTCTCGGTGGCCCTGTGGTTGTGGCGGTGAAGTTTGTGGTGCTGCTGCTGGGCACTAAGGTTAGCAGGCCTCAGGGCCAAGTGGGTGGGCCTAGGCCCACCTGTGGCTTTGCCCCTGAAGTTTACTAGTGGGTTTTTTCCGGGATTGTCTTGGGACCAATTTTGTTTAACATTTTCATTAATGACTTTGCACACAAAATGGGAGTGTGCCAATGAAATTCTCAGATAAGACAAACTGTGAGGTATTGTCAATCTGGAGGACTGGAATAGCAGAAAGCAATTTTTGGATGGCCTTGAAAACTGGAGTTGTAGAAATAGGACAAAATTTAATAGTGTAAAGTTCAAGGACATGCCCTTAGGGACAAACAAGAACTTTTTCTATAAGTGCAAAAAATGACAAGGAGGGGAAAGACCTGGGTGTGTTGTATCATGGGAACATAGTCATCCTATGACTGATGTGGTCATGTGAAAGGCTAATGTAATGCTAGAATGCATCAAAGTGCGGTATTACCTGAAGAGATAGGGGAGTATTACCATTACATGATGAGACCTCATCTTGAATACAGTGCAGTTCTGGTCTCCCACATTTAAGAAAGATGAATTCAAACGACCAAGTGCAGAGAAGGTCTTCAATGATATAATCTGGGGAATGGGCAGCCTACCTTGTGAAAGAAGACTTAAGGAGCTTGGCCTGTTTAGCCTAACCAAACAGCTGTATGGAGATGATATTGATCTCTATAAATATGTCAGCGGGATAAACACCAGAGAGGGACAGAAGTTATTTAAATTAAGGAACAATGTAGCCACAAGAACAAATGGATATAAATTGGCCATCAGTAACTTTGACTTGAAGTTACACAAAGGTTTCTAACCATTAGAGGAGTGAAGTTCTGGAACAGCCTTCCAAAGGAAACAGTGGGGACAAAAACCTAACTGGTTTCAAGATTGAGTTTGTTTTTGGAGGGGATGTTACGTTGATATTGCCTGTGATGGCAAGTGACTCATCTGTGACTGTTAGTAGAAAATGCCTCCAAAGGCTGATGATGGGACACTAGACAGGGAGAGCTACTGTTACTCTAGTGAATTCTTTCCCAGATGTCTGGTGGATCTCGCCAATGTGCTCATGATTTAAGTGTCATGTTGGGGTTGTGAAGGATAGGCAGAGAGCCAGGGTCTTTTTTGACCATCCTCTACAGCATAGGGCAAAGGTCACTTTTTGATTCGAACTAGAGTAAATGGTGGATTCTCTAACTAGCAATCTTAAAATCGTGATTTGAGGACTTCTTTTGGTACGTAACATGGCATATCTCATATGGATTATTGCAGTTTTGAAATATTAATATTATCATAAATCAGGGGTTGGCAACCTTTGCCGGCCCCTGTGCCAGCTCTGCCCACCGTACCCTCAGCAGGTGCCGGGGGAGGGGCCAGGCTTCAGGTGCCCTGCTGGGCCGGCATCAGCCGGTGGGCTGCCTCCAGTTCCCTGCTCGGGGTGGGTTCCCATCCACAGGGGTGGCACCGGTGTGATGACCCCTGCTGGATGGCTGGAGGGGAGGGGAGTGGAATGGGTCGCGTTGCTCCTGCCTGCCCTGAGCCACGCTGCTGCTGGCAGGGCAGAGCCAGCCCCGGCCATGGCCGAAAAGAGGGTGAGTCGGCTCAGCCCACCAGGAGCTGCTGCTGCCAGGATCCAGAGGCCGCCCGCCGGGTGCGGCGGCTCCGGACGGGCCAAGCCAACCTGCCCTCTTGCCGGCCGTGGCCTGGGCCGGCTCTGCCCTGCTGGCAGTGATGCAGCTCTGGCTGTGGCAATGTGACCCGCTCCCCTCCTCTTCCCCCCTGCTGTCCAGCAGGGGGTGGGGCCAGCAGGGGCCCTCAGCTGCGTGGTTTGCGGGGCCAGCGGGGGAGCCTGAGTGGTGCCACATGCCGCTCAGGCTTGGCCCGTGTGCCAGAGGGTTGCTGACCCCTGTCATAAATGGTCCCCATAATCCACACAGCATCACACCCATTCAGAAAATAGAGTTCATAGGAGCCATGTTAGATTCAAACCAAGCCAGGGCTTGCGTCCCAGACTCTCGACTCCAGACCATATGGCAGGGGTGGTTAAACTTACTGACCCTCTGATCCACATACAGCAATCTTCAGAAGTTCAAGAACTGAAATGCACCTGCTATGATTGGGACCTTTAGCCCTGTTGAGGGTGATGGGACTCAGGCCTTCCTCCCTGCAGGCAGTGCCTGCTTGTTTTCGGGGCTTCTGCCCCACAGAATGGGAGATCATGCTCCCTGCCCCAGGGCTGAAATCCTGGAACCCCCCCTGTCTTCTAGACAAGTCTGTAGCCCCACCACCTGGCCGAAACCTCAAGGTCCCCTTCAAAGTCTTGTAGGTGGAGAATGGGAGTGTGTGGGGTGCTCAGAGAGCCACATTTTAACTGTAAAAGAGCTGCATGTGATTCATGAGCTGTGTTTTAGCCATCCTTGCCATATGCTCCATCATAAAAGAATGGAAGCAGTTTACCATTACCACAACTTGAACTGCCTCAAACTACTGGGGCACCTAGCTGCACGCACATACACTGTTCAGTATGCTAGGTTACATCTCAGACCTTTACAGGTTTGGTTAGTCTCAAGTTATCATCCATCTCAAAACCACATTGACAGTGTAGTCTCACTCACACTCACACTTTTGTGTTAGAAATGTTCCACTGGGAGGGTTAGCCTGCAGTCAGTCTGTGCAGGAGTTCCCATCTCTTCACTGTCCTCCGCTCAGATTCTGGTTACTGGCACCTTTGTGACGGGCTAGGGAGCTCATCTAGAAGGGCTCAAAATCACCTCTTTTACATGTTTCTGCCAATCCCACTCATCCACAAGGTCCTGCTGAAGATCAAGAAATAAGGGTCCTTCATAATCCTGGTAACTCCAGCATGGGTGGGCGAATAGTGGTGCACCACTCTTCTCAACTCTTGGTGGAAACTCTTTATCAGTCTGCAGCTGGTGCCGTGGTTAGGTTCTCAGTCTTTGGTGTTGCTTAGAAGATGGACTTCATGGGAGACCCTCTAGGCAATGGTGCCTCTTTCTTTTAACAAGTTTCTTTGACACCACCTGCGTTCAGGTTATCGTCCATGTCCAGCAATGGGTGTAATTGCTTCAGCTTGAGCCAGAGTACTCTCAAGTGCTTAGCCAGTGCATTGTTCCTGTATGCATGCTTCTGCTGGTTGTGGAAACACAGCTTTGTGTTTGTCAGCACTGTTCTAGCCATGTGAGACACATTTGGGGACACGACATGGCGGAGTTTCATATCTGTGCATATGTATGATATTGCAGGAAACATGGTACTGCAACAGTAATGTTCAGTATATTATGAGCATTCGAAAAACACCCTACACGACATGTTTTGCATCAGGCAATACACAGTTACACTATATGGGTGAACATGAATGATACACAGATGACACCATAAGGGTGTTCATGGGGTGCAGCATGTCACAGCGATCACACGGCAAGCTAGAGATGATGCGGCTTTTGGTAGAGCGGTGTTGCAATCCTCAGGTCATTGAACTCCAGTCCCTCTTCCCACAGGTCTGCTTGGGAGTCACCTATTTGGAATCAAGATGAACAAGCACTCAAAGAAGAAAAGACAGTTGCTAATCTTCTGTAACGGTTGTTCTTTGAGATGTTTTGCTCACGTCTATTTCAAGACTTCCCTGCCTACCCCCTCTGTGAGAGTCAGCTGGCAAGAAGGAACTGAAGAGGTGGGGCGTCGGCAGGGCTCTATATAGGGTCTTATGAAAGCATGACATCTGGGGGTTCCAGAGATGATTCCACTGATTGCATCATGGGAAAAGCTTTTCAGCAACTGCGCACAGCATGCACACACCTACTTGAAATGGACCTGAGCAACACATCTCGAAGAACAACAGTTACAGAAGGTTGGTAACCATCTTTTATTGTGTGTGCACTATGAGAATGAGGGCCATATTGCTGCAGATCTCTAATAGATGTCCTGATAAAATCCAGGTTTAAAATTTCCTGATCCATTTTGGTGATTTAGAAGAGCAAGAATTATTTTAATGATAATTAATGTTACTGTTGGTTTCTGTCCCTGTTGGTCTTGCTTTCTTTGGGTTTTGTTATTGCATCTGCTTTCCTGGGTTTGTTGCCTTGTACATGTTAATTTTTATGTATCACATTATAGTTGATCGGTGCTAAAAGTGTGGTTAAGATATGTTCTGTGATTTTGATTACACAACACCAGGTTTGACTCTTCCACCCACAGCAATCTGATTCTTAACTAATGGGTAAGAGAGATGCCTCGGGAAGGAGAATTTGGGTGACAAGTCTAATTTGAATGCCTTTAATTGATTGTATTTGAGAATAAATGGACAGTAATAAAATAATCAAGATAGAGTTTATGTGCAAGCCTGTAAAGGTAGATTTAGCTGAAAACAGCAAAGTGTCAGCAAGCTAGGACATCCAGTACTCATTTGCCTTCTTTTAATTAGCTTGATAATGATTTTTAACAATTGAGTGTACACAATGATGAAAACTTGCCTTATGATGGGTACAGGGAAAAGATTATGCAGTTATTAAATGAGGTGCAGGTATTGTGTGGTCCAGCCTCCAGTTACAAAGAAAGATCCCGCTACAACGTGTGTGTAAGTAAATAAATAAAATAAAATAAAATAAAAAATGAATGACAGTGAGCCTTTTTTCCCCTTGAATGAAAGTCTTCTGGACTGGAGAAGATCTGAACCAAAGTTTAAAAAAAAAAAAAAAAAAAGAAAAAGAAAAAATAACCTGAGCTGAGAGTATAGCTTTTGTTCTTGTAGTATATTCAATTATATAATGTTTAAGAATTTTTTCTGAGTGATGAGTTCTAAAGAAAGATGACTGTTAAAGATTTGTGTGCCTGCTAACAAAGTGAAAATAAGTTATGTAGCAGGTTGTTCCTGATTACACCAAATTTTGTTTGTTTGTAATAGATTTCATGATAGGTAATGGGTATGTGAAGGAAGAATAGAGATCTGAACTGAGCTTTGAGGCAGAAAGCTCTTCTGCTCTTCGCTGTCTTGCTTTTCCCTGTGGTGACAAATGAGGGCTGTAAGTGCCCTTCCCAATTTTTCTTAGTAAAAATAACCAGGGATTTGGTGTCTAGTTTGAGGAAGCTTATGTTCCTGGTATAGCTGCTTTGTTTTTGCTATTTGCTAACAGACAAGTTGTGACCTGGCAAATGGGAAGCAGAGCTGAATTCAGAAAAAGGAGTCAAAAATCAGATTAACACATACTCCAGTTATTTCTGTGTGTTTGTGTGTGGAGGGGAATGTTAGATTAATTAAAGAAAAATAAAATTTCAAATTTGGAAATGGCCTAGGGTGACTGTCATTTGGGGTTAGCAAAAAAAAAAAGCACTTCTTTGACAAGTGATGCGAAGTCAGTGTCTTCCTCAGACTGTTTATAAAGAAGATTATGGGAATTGGTGACAAAGCATTGCATGCCTAGTAAAGATGGATCAGTCTTAGTGTGGATGACTATTTTTTTTTTTTCTTCTTTCCTTAATTTTCTTCATGCCTTTCAGTGTCTCCTACTGTCAGGGCCACAGAGATAACTAGTATTTGTTTTGAATGTGATAAATAAGTACAAATTCCACTAATACAGCCTCTTGTTTATATAGGATTTTTATCACATGTTGACTTCTTAAGACAAACTCCCTTTTGTTCCTTTTCCAAACTTATTATTCATTCATTCATTTTAACTGGAAGCAATGAACCTTCCCCTCTTAATCTGAATTAAACCCACTTCCTACAATACAGAAATAAGATGGTGACTGTAAATTTGTATTTGTGCTATGCATCAAATAATAGCAGCAGTTCATTAGTCTCCTGCTCATTTTGGTGAGAACATCTGTAAATTGTTGTCAATTCAACTATTTTCCCATAGCACTCAGTCACTAGGTAGTAAACTACATATCTGACAGTTTTCACTTAAATGAAATTTTTATATATATATATATATAATATATTTTTTGGGGGGCGGCCCGCGGCGGGGCCGCGTGTGCCCCGCGCCCCCCCCCCCCCCCAAGAATTCTTTTCCTGGTTTTTCCTGACACTCTATCCCTTTTTCTTTAAATTCCAGTATTTAGGCCCACTTTCAGAATACTATGTTTTCAGTTTCATTTTCACCAAGTACTTAGTTCTAATGGATTAAGATGGTTTCCATAGCTCTGCTAATGCAATTCCCATGAGCAGTAAAGGGGAGTTTCCCCATCCTCTAAGCAACACTGTCTGAGATCTTAATCAGTGAAAATGAGAGATTAGAACTAAAGGGGTAAAAATATAAATATGTTTGTGTGGTAGATTATCACATTATTATGGTACAGCAGATTGTGTAGCATCAGTTTACTATACTATGTAGACATACCCTTAGGGTTCATTTACAAAGGGGATTTAATATGCAGCTTTTTGACGAGCATCAGGTAACACCGTTTTCGGGCCACACCAACAGTGCACATATGGAGCACCTATTCCATCTTTTTATTTGCATAGGATGTACATATGACAGCTTGTTACATTTTAAGGATATGGTATTCTCTAATGGTCCTTTGATACCTGACTGAGCAAACAAATGTCATGCAGCAATCATTGACTAACCCCGCTTCTCAACATCACCTGCAACATCTGCTGAGTCTGCAGCTCAAGGACCAGACTCCTCAGTCACCAAAGGACCCATATAA
The DNA here is from genome assembly GCA_007922175.1 of Pelusios castaneus. NCBI lineage: Eukaryota > Metazoa > Chordata > Testudines > Pelomedusidae > Pelusios > Pelusios castaneus. Next base: position 1,561,084 of record ML685921.1, read on the forward strand.
AATAAAACCCATTAAAGATCATCCTAGACTTCTGAAGGATTGACGATGACTGAGTAGCATGCATTTTGGGGTATTTCTCACAGTCAATTGTGGGATGCAAAGCAGAAGCTAAACAGACTGACTTTTTTTTTTTTTTAAAAAAAAACCCCTATGATGTGATTGTCCCCATCCTGTACCTCCTTTCTGGAGGTCTAATGGGTGGCCTTAGAAAATGCAGTTTGGCCCTTGGCCAATAAAGGTGGTGCACCTCTGCTGTAGGGGACTGGCCTTTCTGGAGCAAGGTCAGAATTGCAAACTTATGGGATCATATCATGATGCAGACCTGGGATGCCCAAGAGTGGGTCCATAACTTTTGCATGAAGAAGCAGATGTTCCTTGAAATTTGGATCAGCTAGCCCCAGCCTCCAGCACTGCATCTTCTGCATGAGGGAGGCCATTGTATTTCAGTTGCGGATCACTGTAACTATCTGGAAGCTCGGTACCCCAGAATGCTACAGGTCCTTGCCTAAGTAGTTTGGAGTTGACAGGGTCACTGTGGGGATTATTGTGGCCTAGGTTTGTGAGGCAATTAGGCTTGGGATGTACTTGGTGGTGGTGGGCATCACAAATGTTCCTGGAATAGTTGGTAGCTTTGAGAGAGGGGGGCTTTCCAAACTACACCAGGACCATTGATAGAGCTCGTGCACATATAGTTTCCCCTTCATAAGGCGTGCATGAGTACATAAACTGTTGAGTACTCTGTTCTGGAGGTCAGGACTTTACATTCATAGAAAAGCTGGGACACAGTTCCCACCAAATGATATGGTTATAGGTAATCACTGTCTCCCCTGTTATTTTGGGGGACCTTTCTTAGAGTCTGTTGCCATAGGTTATGAAACCATACCCTAATTCTGAGGACCTGATGGTAAAAGGTTCAGCTATGCATGCAGTAACTATGGGATAATGGTGAAATGGGCATTATGACCATGAAATTCAGTTGGTGCTGCTTTTAAAACCGTTTTGATGCTAGTGTCATCAGTGCAGCCCACGTTATTGTGGTGTGTTTTGCACAACATTCGTGAGGACAAGCGAGAACCTGTTTGCCAGAAATGGACTCAGAATAGTACAGGATTTCTGAACTGGTACCTGCAGCCAGACAGGAAACTTGTCATCACTGGTGCTGGGTCTGCATGTACAATGGAAATCAGAGGTGCTTTGTGCACCAGCATAATGAGTTTGTATAGTCTCATGTATGAGAAGAACGAAATGGTATTTAAAGTTGTGCAGTATGGGTGAAGGACAGCTATGGGGTTTTAAAAAATGTGCAGTATTATATATTTAAAATTTTGAAAACACTTCTTTTCTGAAAATTATGGAGATGTTATGCATTTTTGTAAATACTGGCCATGTACTTAAGATTACAGTTTATGGCTTACTGCGAGGCGAGTTTTTAAATTTTCATTCTGACACTTCTAATGAACAGGCATATGATTACATTTAGTAAAGTTTGTAATACTTTTAACATTATGTATAATAAAACTTGTTGTTGTAGCCTTTTCTGCAAATTCAACACTTTTTATTTTTAAAATGTATTTACATAGCAATTTAAGAATGAGGAAGACCTGCTGCCATCAAAATGTATGCGGTAACTAAACTCAGTGTCATGACAAGTAAAGGTGTATTGTTACCAAATGACATGGTCAGCTATTCCTGGTGTCCCCTGTCTCTCTAGTCTCCTTGGTCTTTCTGGTATGTTTTACATGTGGGAACCCAGAGTGGGATGAATACAGACATTTACAAGGTTGCAACGTGGGCATCAACGGATACATTCGTAAAACATTATGCTATTGAACAAGCAGAAAAATCGGACACGCTGTCAGGCTATCAGTACTAAGGTTTGTAGAGAAAAACGACTCCAAAGATCACTCCACCTTATAGAGACACTGCTTTGAAATCACCTGGAGTGGAGCACACAGGGACACTACTCGAAGAAGTGAGGGATACTCACCCTTGTGCAGTAGCCAAGGTTATTTGAGATGTGTGTCCTCGTGCTGCTCCATTACCTGTCCTCCTCCCCTCTGCTTCGGAGTATGAATACAGGCTTGACCTGCTGGTACTCAGTGGTAGAGAAGGAACTGAGAGGGAAGAGGGTCACGTGTGCAATGAGGAGGTCGCCTAGCACAGCACGAGCCACCTGTTGTGCCAGCGTGACCTCCACAGACTCTGCTGAGGAAAATTCCGATCAATGATGTGGAACGTGTCGATACACCTGGAGTGGAGCAGAAAAGGGTGCGCACATCTCGAAGAACCTTGGCTACTGCATAACAGTGAGTATCCCTCACTTCTCCACTCCAGGCCTCTGACTTACTCTGCCTTGTATGAACCCACCACTCCTGGGTCAGCTCATACTCAACCAGTAGCATATAATCTGTCTCTCAGGCAGTGAGTTAACTCTCATTAGCCATTCATGGGATGGTCCCCCAGCATGCAACCCCAGCCGCCAGATGCAAATCTGGAACTTCTGTCTTGCAAGGTTCAGCGTACGCCCACTGGGCCTTGCAAACTCATTTACACTTGTCTCTCAATTTAACAAAGAAATGAATAGGCATTAGCTTTTGCTCTCTGTCAGGCTTTCCCATTTCCACACCACATTTCACTGCTTTAGACAAAACAAACTATATCATCATCCTCAGAAGAAACAGGATGTTAGAGTGACAAAGACCAGGAGAAGAGCAGAATGCTGGACTGATCACAGGCTTATAGTCTCCAAGCTGAATATCCAGATACATCCTAGTAGACAACTGGAAGATAAAAACGGCCCAAAAAACTTAATACTGTATCACCAGATTGAAACAGGAGGATGTGAAGCAGGCTTTTGTTGAAGAACTTTGCAACCAGTTTGTAACAATTGATGAAAACAACAACATTTTAGAAAATCAGGCATCCTTTAGAGACTCTGTGTACCTAGCTTAATTTAATACACTCTTGATTTCATCACTTGTAAACATCAGGGCAGATTTGATGGAAAATATACTGATATAGGAAGACTACTGAATGGAGAAGCACAGGCTCTATTAAGCCTGTTTAGGAGACAGAACTTCAACATCTAAGAAGGCAGTCTTCAACATCATCGAGTGGACAGTCCATTGCAAACTTAGAGAGATGCAAAACACATGGCTGAACCACCAAGCAGATGAGATTCTATCCTATACAGATAATAATGATATGAAGAATTTCTATGATGATCTGGGGACAATCTAGGGGCCACAGTCATCAGGAATATCTCCAATACTGAATTCCTTTGGCACCACACAGCTCACTGACAAAAGACACTAAAAGTGGGCAGAGCACTTTAACAACCTCAATCAACAATCATCTATTCTTGAGGAGGCAATTGCCTCAGGTAAATGTCAACATATCTCTTGCTGATCCCACATTGTTGATCGAAACTGCAAAATTGATTGACCTGCTGTCAAATGGTAAAGCACCTAGAGCAGATGCTATACCAGCAGAAGTCTATGAGGCTGAAGACTCACACATGGCTTTGAAACTGAATTTTTCTGGTCAATGTGGATTCAAGGAACTACACCCCAGAAGTACAAGGATGCAGCACATCGTTCAAAAGTGGAAAAGTAACAAACTATCCTGCAATAACTATAACTCTTTGTTGTCAGCAGCCAGCAAAATTCTGCTGAATCACTTTGTGCAATACATTGAAGAAGGTGTCTTGTCTGAGAGTCAGTGTGGTATCAGGCAAAGTCATGGGACGATAGACATGGCACTTCAGGAGAAATACTGGAACAGAACTCCAGTTTGTATATGACTTTCATTGACATGACAAAAGCATTTGATACAATCAATTGGGAGACCTCTGGAAGATCATGGCAAAATTTGGTTGCTCAGAGAAATTTGAGTCATCTGAATCATTCACAGTCACAGTGGAGTCAAGCAGGGCTATGCGTTGGCCCCAACTTTCCTCAGAATGACTTCTTTGCTTACATATGCTTTTCTTGTCTATGATGCAGAGATTGGCATCAGATTCTGGACTGATGACAAGCATTTTAATTTGAGAAGACTATAGGCAAAGACAGAAGTTCAGGAAGTAACTGTTCATGATCTGTTTGCAGATGAGTGACTGTCTTCTGAATGCCATATCTGAGTCTGACATGCAGCATTGTATGGATTTTCTCTTCAGCTTGTAGCAGTTCTGGTCTCACAATCAACATCAAGAAGCCTACACCAGGAAGCTTTAAGTAGATCTTACTATCGCTGTGAATGGCCGAATCCCACAGGCAGTGGACAATTTTATCTGTGGTGGTGGTATACCGTCGTGCAGTTCACATAGATGATGAATTCAACACCAGAATGGCCAGAGCAAGTATGGCATTTGATTAACTGTGCAAATGCATGGGAGCACAGAGCTATTAGTGAACAAACAAAATGGAAGGTCTACAAAGCCATTGTGTTGCCAGTTTTGATGTATGCATGCAAAACCTGGACAATGTTCAGACATTGTTATGAAGATAATCACTTTCACATGGGCTGTTAAAGGAAACGGAAGAGGTTAAGATTGCAAGACAAGGTTCCAAATACTAAGGTTCTCCAAGCATCCGCACTCTGATGAAATCACAGTTGAGATGGGTAGGCCATGTCACGAGACTGTCAGATGAGCAACTGCCAAAGGAGATCTTTTATGGTAAGCTAAAGATGGGAAAGCGCTCTCAAGGAGGCAAGAAGAAATTTTCAAAGACTCCCTCAAGTTATTCTTGGTGTTTCAGCATTGACCTAGAATTTTGGAAAGATCAGGATTATTCTGCGTGGCAAAGTGTCATCCATACTAGCGCCAGAGTCTACAAGGAGTGTAGAACTATATGGAGGCAGAGCAGAAGCGTCAGCAGCATAAATTTCCTAACAGTAGCATGTCTGCTGTTAATCAAGTAACTCATAGCAGCATCTCTTGCTCAGTGTGCCACAGACAGTTCAAAGCCCAAATTGGCCTTATTAGCCACTCAGGTGTTCACAGGAATGAAACCAGTCAATGATGTCATAATCATCTTCAACTTCGTGGGAACACCACCACCACTCAGTGGCCTTAATTAGGCTTAGTTCAAGCTAGTCATATTAAGGCTATTTCAGTTTTGAATGAGTATGTTCACAGATTTAATGTGGTTTGATTGATCTACTTTAAATTTACATCTTTAGTTAATTTGGAGTTATTTTTCTGAGCCTTGTATGGACAAGCCCTTGATATATGTTCTTCAGATATTATTTGTAAATAGTGTAATTTGATTTGCATACCCTTATCCAATGTGTGGTTCAGGAATCAATAAACAAGCAGTCCAGACACTGAGGATGATTTGAGACTTATTTTTTTCACATTCTTGTACAAAGAAATTGGTTACTTTGCTGTTCTATTCCAGGATCTAGCACATAGTCTTTTGACAGTTAATATTAAGCAGGCCAAGAGACTATAGACTTTAATGTGAAGAGGAAGAAGCCACTGACTCACTTGAGTGAACTAAGACGACTTTTTCATTACTAATTCCTGACTGTTTTTTAAAAATTTGTGGGCTACATGCTTTGGTTTGGTAGCCGAATAACTTACTGTGTTGGTAAACAGTTATTTTCCTCTTTTCTGTGCCTGGGGTTTTCAAGTAAGCTTTAGCAATATTCTTACGAAACTCTTAATGATCAGTTTAGATATATTGTGATCACTTCAAGAAGCAGTTCAACTGAACAAATGCTTTCTCACACATTCACAATTTTGGTAGCAGTAGTTACTTATCAGGGCTTGAAAAATTAACCAGTCCTTAGGCGCAAATTACTGGTGCTGTTCCACTTTCTGCAGAAGAATAAAGCAGCAGCATATTGTTGGTACATTATCATTTAACTTTCTGTTTTAAAAATATGATTCACTATCTTTCTGTTATTCCTTTTTCTGACTTAACTTCACTTTTTTATTCTTTCCCTTAACAGTTTGTAGTTAATGTGCCCTCCTTTCCTTCTCTCTACCATTAAATCTATTATCTTTACCATGTTGTGTTTTGTAACTCACCTATATTTTTTTTTCCTCTTTCCATTTATCTAAACTTCTACTTTAGTACCATATTCTCTCTTTTAAATTATCCCATCAGTCTCTTCCATGGCTCACTCAGAAACATCACTTCATCACAAAAATATCTTCATTGACAGGGCTTGGAAATTTTGTCAGCTACACCATAGCCGGAGGACCAAATATACCAGCAAAAGATGGGATGGAAGGGGATGGACAGTGTCAAGGGTGAATGCACAACTTGAGCTGCTTGGAAAGAGGAGGATGCTGTCCCTGGACTCTCTTAGGAGTGTCATCTTTATCAACTCCTGACTAATAGATAGATATTTTATAAACTCAGTGTGCACTCCCCTCATTTCCTGCAATCATCTCATAGGTGCTGAAAGGAAGAAAGAACACTCATGCCTCTATTCTTCTCCTCCCCCGATTTGCTGCATGAGTTATCATGGGGGGGGGTCGGGGGGTCCTCACAGAATAACAGTTCTAGTATCTGCATCTATTGCTGCTTAGAGCTTCACTGGCAACAGAAATGTCTTCTCAGTGCCCCTGCTGACCACAGAGTTCTGAAAGGCAGCAGTGAAGACTGATAAGATATCCTGAGGAGTGACTTGAGTCCCTGGAACAGTCTGCAAGTGAGTTTGGAAAAACAGAACTATATTAGTTTACATTAGGTCCACATTTGGAAGCTCATTTTTACAGCCTGGGGTCTAGAGACTTTATTTTTAAATGGAAAATCAAGCTACAGAAGCTGAGGCATTTGCCTGGGAAAGATTCCTATTCACTGCGTGGGCTCAAGTTGAGTTCCCTGATGGAAGCTACTGTTAGGGAAGGAAGGGGAGCAGTTTCAAAGGGAAAAAGATTAGGTTTCTTTTGGAGTTTAGATTATGGCCATAGCAAAAGAAATTATCTTTAAAATGATAGAGTTGGGTTTGTTGTTTATAGTTACGACATAGAGAAATCATAAAACTTGCTTTAAGTTCGATTCTTGGGGTTTTGAAAAATTGCATTTTTGACAACTGCAAGTAGTCTGAAGTATTTTGGAGAAATTGGGAAGTAACTAATGGGGGGCACTTACTGCTTGTGTTGGGGAAAAATGGAGAATTTTTTTGAGAAATTGGATATTGAATGTGGGTTTTTTGTTTTTTTTAATTGATGTAGATATGATCCCGAACACCATGAGCATGTGACTGCAGAAATGGACAACTGGATCTGTTATAAATTGTGATTGGCCTTAAGTTGACTTGCAACCATAGACAAACCTCATACTATATCTCATTCCTCCTTAACACCTAGTCACCTCGCACCCCAAGTTCAGTCATGTATGGAAGTGCTCGATCAGTTGGAAAGGTTGAACCAAGCAACCAGAGTCCTGGGCGTTCGCCGAGGTTGCCACGATCACCACGCTTGGGTCATCGTCGAACCAACAGCACAGGTGGGAGTTCTGGAGGCAGTGCTGGAGGTGGGGGTGGAAAAACGCTTTCCATGGAAAATATTCAGTCCTTAAATGCTGCCTATGCCACAGCTGGCCCTATGTATCTAAGTGACCATGAGAACGTGGGTGCTGACACCCCTAAAAGCACTATGACTCTTGGCCGATCTGGGGGACGTCTGCCTTATGGTGTTAGAATGACTGCTATGGGTAGCAGCCCCAATATTGCCAGTAGTGGGGTTGCCAGTGATACTATTGCTTTTGGAGACCACCATCTTCCTCCAGTGAGCATGGCATCCACTGTGCCTCATTCATTGCGCCAGGCCAGAGATAACACTATAATGGATCTACAGACACAACTCAAAGAGGTGCTACGGGAAAATGATCTGTTACGCAAGGATGTGGAGGTGAAAGAAAGCAAGCTGAGCTCTTCAATGAACAGTATCAAGACCTTCTGGAGTCCCGAGCTAAAGAAGGAAAGAGCCCTGAGGAAAGATGAAGCTTCCAAAATCACCATTTGGAAGGAGCAGTACAGAGTTGTGCAGGAAGAAAACCAGGTAAATTATTTAAGGTCATTGTTGAAGTGTGGGTGTGGTTTGAGTAGGAGAGCATAGGACTTGAATCAGCGGGTTGTTACTGTTCATTTCTTGGATTTCATAAATTCTGGATTCCACCCTTAGGTTAGAAATGTAGAATCGGTTGGGGGCTTTGCCCATGTAATGGAATAAGTAGAACTGTAATGCCACTTGTTGGACAGAAATTACGCTAGCAGAATTCTAAGCCCTGAGTGTGGGTCACCTGAAGTTCAGTATTTCGGTATGTAGTGATACTAACTAGTTAATTTATTTCCCTTTGCCTATCAGGTTATTCTCAATTGATCTTTACTGATAGTACAGCAATGAAAACTACTTAAATATCTGTAACATTTTGTGTTTAAATAATGTACTAGTTGCTGACAGTGGATGCTGTTGAATTGCTGCTGATCATTGTTAGACTGCAACTGAAACCAGCCAAGTGTGTTTGGTTTCATTTTAGGAATGATTTGTCCTTGGCTGCACTTGCTGTTTACACTTTATTCAGCATATGTTCAGCTGCCCCTGTTGTCAGCAACTGAGTATTACTTGTAGTGTAGACTGGGCTGGAGTGCCCGACTAGATTAGATTCATCATTTTGTCTTCTAGAAGTTAGAGCTCACCTTTCTGCTTTAAGCTGGCTTCTTACAGAGAGTTTGTGTCTTCTGATTCCTTCTGCAATTGGTATTTTTATGACATGGATGTGATTTCTTTTTTTCAGCTTGATAATGCTATGTATCCATGTCTATACAAAGTAAATCAAAGTGTTTGGGTTACAGCCATTTAGCAGCTGTAAACTTCTAATTTAGTAGAGTAGGCTGGACATTAAACTGTGTGTGGTGCATTTTATTCATTTCTAATTACCTATCCAGCTAAAAGTGAATCAGTGGTAGAGAATTTTAGGAATCTAGATTTTTTTTCTTCTGGTACCCATAGAGATCAAATTTCCACCGATGGAGGTATTAGGGTTTGTTCCAGTGAGCCAAAAGTGTTAACATAACCCATTCAGTGTCCCACACTAAACTGTTATAAACAAGATTCAGGGTTCGGTACACAAAGGCCTCAGCCTGTTCAGTACCATGGTAAAAACACAATTTAAAATACTTGCAATGTTTTATTAAAGATGCTTAAAAGGAAAAACAATTAAAGGACTTGAAATATAGAATGTAAAATAAGGATTTTATTTTACCAGCATCCCCTGATTCCTTTTTTAAGCTGAAAAGAGTTTTTAGAAGGAAACTTGTTTGACAGTATGTTAGATAGACAGTAAGTGTGAGGAGTATCTTTTATTGGACCAACTTTTGTTGGTGAGAGAGAAAAGCTACTTAGGGTATGGATTTTAGCTCTCTCTTTTTGGTTGTAGCCTTAGCCCTAGTCTATACTTGCTGCGCTTTTTGGTGGCAGTCAACAGGAGATATGCAAGGTATGTAAAATACCTTGCATATCTCCCAACAACTTCCTAACTACCCCTTACACATTGTGCTAAGCTGACTGGAAAGGGTGTCCGGTCAACGTAGCTCTACTCCCAGTTTACAGGGCTGGAGTTAGAGCTTTGGTTCCATGTTCGATTGAGCGTGTCTTAATAGACCGTTCAGTTGAACATGGAAGAGCGCACTGATGGTGTCAGATCTGCCACTGTCAGTATAAATGTAGCCTTACAGTAGCATTGTGAAATGTAGTCCTGGCAGGCTAAGCCAGACTTTTTTTTTAGACAGAATAAAAAAAGGAGAGAGGAAAGAAAAGAAATAAAGCAGGCATGAGGAAAGAAAAAAGATATGATGGTGTTCAGCACAAGTTCTTGAAAATGATGATGTAATTTGGTTCCCTCTCTCTGGACGGGTTTAGGTAGGATACCTGTCACAATCAGGGTGATGGACTGAGGTCCCAGAACAAGGTGGAGGTGACAGCCATGATTGTGAAGGTCACTTCAGTAGCCAGTTTTTCTCCCTATGGTCTTTTTATTTAAGAACCCCCAAAGAGAGTGATGTGTGGAATAGCACATCCCCTTGTTGTTTTGTCCACCAATTATTCCTAATTTCTGACATACTAATTTTATTTAATTGACTTTCAGTCTCTCATTGTTTGTTTACCAGGCATAATTTTAACACGGTACTTGGATTATATCTGTAAGACTGCTTGATTGTCCTAATACAGTTTTCCTTTCTCCCTTTTGCAACTTTTCCCATCAATAGTTTTATTGTAGGTTATTGTGACACTATGAATTTTCACTTTTTACTGTTCAATTTATAATTAGGGTAAATCTGCAAGCTTAATTATCACAGGTTGTTACGGTTGAAGACGTAGTAAAGTCTCAATCTCTAGTTAAAATAATTCAGTGTAGCTTCCCATCTAAACTGACACCAATGAGACCAGAAGTATCACCTTGGAATCTCAACTTAATCTCTGAAGTCTTTGTTTCTCCTTTTGAGTAAGAAACCTCCTCCCTTTTGATTGCTGTCATTTATACTTTCTAGCTATTACTTTGAACAATTGAATTGGGGAGCCACCTGTCCTTTCCTTTAAGAAAAAGCCTTTTTCACATGGCAAACTAGTTCTGTTTGCAGTCCCAGAGTTTACCCTTAATCTGGTTTGATTTTTCATAATATTCAGGATATTTCCTTATTGTTTTCATCAGTCTTGTGTCTTTTAAAGAAAACATTTGCTCTATTTCAAATGTGATTTGTGCTTTAAAGTTCTACTAGCATGCTCACTCCTTTAGCCAATCATTGTTTTTAGCTTTGGAAGGTGAATATGGAGAGAAACTGCTTAAAACAATAGTGACTGTTGCATGTCTAACATGCATTCTTTTCTATTTCTAGGTCAGTGTGGTTTAAAGTGAGTTAATTCAAGACTTGATGATTCTGATTTCCATTCATTTACAGCCAAAATTTGTTACACTAGAAACCCAGAATGAGATTTTTAAACTTTTTGCTGGTCTTAACTGTTTTGGAAAAAATTCAAAATTTGTTTAAGCAATAAGGCACAAAATGGTGTGTGTGATGGTTGTATAGTAGCATGCATGAAGACAAGAAAAAGAGCAGTATCCTAAAACAATGCATTCTTGTATGTTTTACTGGAATGATAGATTTCAAAAGGAGAAAAAACTAAATGTCTTTGAATATTAAAAAATTGGAAGATTTCCTAACATGTAAAGTTCTGCAGTTGATTAAACTGGTACTGCAGCAGAATTGAATCTGCTCTCCTACAGTACTTTTATCTCAGACCATCTTATCAAGTTCCAAAGGGGTAGCCGTGTTAGTCTATTGTAGAAAGACAACAGAGTCCAGTGGAGTTTCAAGATACGGTATTACCAGCTGTGAAAAAGACTGATTTGGAAAAAATTCTTTCCTTAATAAAATTTTAAATTTGAGGTTGAAATGCATTTTACATAATTTGAGGGCCTTAGGAAAATTTTGAAGACAACATATAACCTATGGTTGGCTAGTTCAGTAACTCAAGTTCTTTGGAATGGAACAGTCGATGAATTATTATACTATTAAAAACAATATATAGAGATGAGAGAACACTGATTTTTTTTCCATATATGTTCTCCACTCCTTCCCCCATCAATGCCCTAATTAAACACTTAATTGCCAGGACTCTGTTCTCTAGGCGCTCACTATAATTATCATCACAATGCTGGGTTTGTATAACTTTGGTCCAAAAACAGAAGGGGATAATTTAAAAGTAAAGTGAAACACGCAGTGAGATGTAGAAACTGGGAATGCTAATTAATAGATTATAGTGAGCTAGCAGTATGCCCCAATTAAACTCTGCATTCATTATACTCTCTGTAGCCTTCTGGAGTTGGTCATTTCATCTTTTAGAGGAGGATCAATTTAATAGGATTTCCTGTAATTAAACATATTTCTCTATTTAGGCTGTGGACCAGGGATTTTTCTGTGATCTGGGCGGCTGAGACCTGTCCGTTGTATTAGTAAAATTTGTTCTTCCCCTCCTTCCCCCCCTGCCCTTTGTTATCTTCTAGTAAGCTTGCAGGAGTTGGTTTGTTAGATACCTGCACTTGTATTTCAACAGATCTTTTTATCAAAGCTCTGATTCTCCTTCAGTTGATGTCCGAATCGGTGCTTCATTGTATGTGTGGCAGCACCTTTGAATCTGGAATTGGAGATCTTCAGTAGCAGTGCCTGTCGGACTGCACATGAGCACCTCCTCAACCATGTGGAATGCGCGGGAAGTATAAATAGTACTGTGCAATTAGACTGCTCTCAGTTCCTTTTCTACCACCTACAGTCTGGAACGGAACGCTTAGCGGAGCCTGTTTTCTTCTTTTCCTGAAGTACTATGATAGTCATATTTCCTGTATGTAGCTAGTTTAGATTTCACTTTCTACTCTCTCCTTTCTTAAAAAAATGAAATCAGTTTTAGTAGAGAGTAGGTTTCCTTTCCCTGCTTCCTTTCCCACTGAAGGGGAAGCTATCACCTCATCCCTATGCTCAGATCCCATGGGTTGAAGAAGTGCATGTGTGGGATTCCATTCCCCATAATGGATACCACTCACAATGTATTTGCTGCCTGGTAGAGGGTCACATCTTTCATAAGTGCTCCTACTGCCTTGATATAAAACCAAGGGCAAGAAAAGATGGTAATATTAGGCTCAAACAGATCTTAGTGGAAAAGTGCCTCTGAGCTGTCTCAGATCTGGGGTCTCCTTTATCCTGGGTCAGATCATCAGGGGGTTGATAAGATAATCTACCAACCCCCTCTCCCTATGCCTGAATAAATGAAAAGCATCTTCTGACAGGGTGGAGAGTGGCCACTTCCTCAGATCCTGAACATGCAAACTTCAAGAATGCTCTCCCCAGCAAGATCTTTGAAGTTGACAGCTTCTTACAAAGGGCACAGCTCACAAAGAAACAAAGTTCATCAGTCTCAGGAGAAAGACCATGCCAGAGCAGACCACCAGCACTCAGTGCCATCTTCTGATGGGTACTGGCCAAAATGAACCCTCCACCATATCTACAGCTCCAAGACCTTTTGTGGCTCCAAAGAAGCCACTGGCAGTTATACCAGCATTGACAAAACCACCAGACTGACCAAATTGTCAGCACCTACGAAGACATCAGCACCAACAAAATCTTTTGGGTCTGAGAAAAATCCTTACTGCCACCTGCTGCTGGCCTCACTAGGTCACGTATCATGGCACCATGCTTTATATCAGCATCATTAATACCATATTCTCTGTGAACTGAGACATGCCTCAGATCTAAGAGTGGGTATCTGATATCTCAGGGTCTCTACTTCTGAGACTGAATTTATCACCAGGCTTGTTGGCATCAAAGTCAAGCTATGCCTTTTTCTTCCCGGTAGGAAATACTACTCTTTTGCCTAGAGAGGTAGAGGAAGAAGAAGAGGCATATGTCGAATCCATCACACAGCCGGCCCCAGGACAAATAACACCAACCTCACATGCAAACTCTTCAGTAACTCAGAGTGCAACCTTGGCAACTGCCTCCGTGGATACACTTCCACATCCTTCTCCTACCGAATCGGCCATACCGGGATCCTTGGGACATGTACAGACTTCAGTTTGGCAACTCCTTAACACAACAAACACAGCACCTTCCATCCATCCCATCCTTCTCACTTTCCCAGCCTCTGTAGGTACAGTTCTCACAGACATAGCCAGAGGAACAGGAAGAACAGGGTGACGAACAAATACCACCAGCACTACATTTCTCATCATCCTTGCTAGATGAAGCCATCATGCCACCACCTTCCACTGGGGCTGCTGACTTCAGGCATTTCCAAGCTCTGTTCTATAGTGGCAAATGAAGAAGGTCAAGGAGAACAACAGAGTAAACTATCCGACATCCTCCGTATCTCCTCTACAGCAAAAATTGCATTACCCATCAATGGAGCACTACTTGAACTGGCCAGTTTCGTATGACAGACCCCAGCCTCTATCCCACCTACATGCAAATGTGTGGATAGAAAATATTACATGCCTGCAAAGAAAGTAGAGTTGTGTGAGAAAATAAAAATTCTAAACTCACTGGTGGTTAATACCATCCATGAGAAGAAACATCAATTTCAATACCATGCCACTCATCCTGGTGGTTAATGGAAAATACTGGACTCATTTGGGAGAAAATCTTATTAATCTACCACCCTCCAATTTAGAATCTCTAACTATGTGTCCACTATGGCCAAATAAAATTTCATGAACTGTTTTAAATTGGAGGAACTATTATTCCAGGACCTTCCTCAGGCCGAAAAGGAACAGTTCTTGCCTCTCATAGCTAAAGGACATGTAAGAGTCTGCATGGCTCTCCAGGCTTCTCTAGACTCCACTGATACGGCAGCGTGTTCTATTGCTAACTCAGTAATAATGAGACGAGCATCCTGACAGTACTGATCAGAATTGCCAAAGGAAATACAAAAAACAGTTGAAGATTTACTATTTGAAGGACAAAAACACTTCTCTGCATGCACAGACAGCTTGCTGCCTTCCCTCAAAGATTTGAGGGCTATGCTAAGATGATTAGGGATCTGTACCCTTTAACCAAAGAGGAGATCAGAGAAATACCAAGTCCCTCCTCGAACTAGGTCTTAACACTATTACCCATAATAGCATTAGACAATTAGCGATGCCATTAATGTCTTTCCAATTAACAACCACTTCTAACCACAATTACAGACAGTTTTCTGTACAAGGGGCATTGTCTCACATACCTTCTATTAAACAACAATTTTGAGTGTGCGGTCGAGGGCCTGAGAATGGCTTTTCCAATTCACCTGTTCCCACCAGCTACAACTTGCAAACAGACCATCAGTTTGGCAGCCGACTAGCTCCATTCTTACTACTTTGGATGCTCATAATTTCAGACAGTTGGGTCCTGTAAATAATCAAAGAAAATACTCAATCCTCTTCCTAGCTATGCTATCCTGCCACCCTCTTCCCCCTTCCTCTTCAGGAGCCCCTCTCATGAGCATATGCTTGAAGAGGAAGTAAACCATCTTCTGCAACTGAAACTATAGAGCCTGTCCCCAGACAGCACAGAGGATGAAGATTCTACTCCTACTTCCTGATACAAAAGAAATCCATGGGGGTGGCATCCCATCCTAAAACTGCACAGCCTGAACAAATTTGTCAAACTACAACACTTCAAGATGGTGTGTGAGATGATAATCCTGGTACAGCAGACTGTGTTCAGTTGTTAGAAAGACATTGATAGCACTGTTGATTGTCAAAGTGCCATTGTGGGTAATAGGGTTAGGGGCCCAGTTTGAGGAGGGAGCACCGGAACAGAGGGACTGGTTCTTGGCCCTTGACCTACAGGATGCTTATTTCCATGTCAGCATGCATCCCGATCACAGACTCTTTCTGTGTTTTGCTGTGGGATTTAAACACTTTCAATACAAAGTTCTACCGTCTGGCTTATCAACAGCACTATGAGTTTTCTCCAATGTGTTGAGTGGTTGTGGCCCACTTGAGAAAGGAAGTCATCAACTTTTTCCTTATCTGGACGATTGCCTCCTGAACTCTACCTGAGACCAGGTGCTCAGAGTGTTTCACACAGCTGTGGACATCTTGAAAAAGTTAGGTCATCATATCAATTTAGAAAAATCCACCATAGGACTGGTACAAACATTGGAGTTCCTTGGCGCCAAACTTGACACCACACAAGCAAGGGCATTTCTATCACAGCACAGATTCACAGCTATAACAGCCCTGACCTCAAAGCAAGAGTATGTCCCTGGATCTCAGCACACACATTCCTCCAGTTTCTAGGACATGGGGCAGCAGCCATTTTCATAGTCAAGCATACAAGACTACAAATATGCTGTGTCCAAGGCTGGCTTTACACTGTATACCTCTGACACAAGCACAACAATCATAAACTACTTTCTATGTCAAGATGGGTCAGAGACTCGCGCTCTGGTGGATACACCCCAACAACGTTTGTGCCGAAGTTCCCTTCCAGCCACCCACAATTACCATGGTCTTAACCATGGATGCTTTCCCTAACTGGCTAGGAAGCATATCTGATGGAACACAAAATACAAGGCAGATGGACACCCACCGTATTCATCTTACATGTCAATTTTCTAGAGTTAAGAGCAGAATGCAACACCTGCTGACATTTTCTACCACTCCTCAAAAACCAGACAGTAAGAGTGATGATGGATAACCTCACCTGCATGTACTATATGAACAGGCAAGGAGGGCCAAGATCATGCTCCCTCTGTTCAAAGGCAATCAGGTTATTTCCCTTTTGGCTGCATACCTACCTGGGCAGCAGAACATGACTACGGACATATTGAGCAGGAATTTTTCAGGGGAACACAAATGGGAATGGGATATATGGTTACTACAGCTCATATTTCAGTGATGGGTCATCCGATCATAGACCTTTTTGCCACCCAACAAAATGCCTAGTGTCCCCAGTTTTGCCCTGAGTAGAACTGGGATGGACATCAATGGGGGTGGGGAGGTGCCTTTTCATGACTTGGAGGGAAACATTATTGTACACTTCCCTCTTTCCTCTCTTGTTTCAAGTTCTGTGCAAAATACAAGAGGACCAGTCTTGTATCATATTAATAACCCCAACTTAGCCCGGCAAGTATAGGACATCTACCTGCCCCAGATGTCCTTATGCTCAGTCTCCTTTGAGCATCCTGGTTCCTCTTCCAGGACAACAGACACATTCACTATCTCAATCCACAGACATTCCATCTGAAATTATGGCTCTGTCCTGGTTCAGGGGTTCAGAAAGAGACTACTTGGACCAGATGTGACCTGACTAGATGTAGGTATACCCATAAATGGAATATATTTCAACACTGGTGCATTCCAAAGCATATAGAGTCATCTTGTATCCATTATCACTCATTCTAGACTATCTTTTCCAACTCAGAGGACTGACACTCAATCAATTTGGTGGCTATCACACCTTCCACCATCCTCTAATGGATACTCACTATTTACACACCCTCTCTTTAAATGGTTTTTAAAGGACATTCAAAATCTCTACCCACAGATACCAGACCTCACCCCCATCTGGAACCTAACCTTCTCTACCCACAGATACCAGACCTCACCCCCATCTGGAACCTAACCTTAATCCAATGATCCTTGATGAGAACCCCTTTTGAAGCAATGGCAACATGCTCACAGTTACACTGGCCATGAAAACTGCATTTCTTGTTGCCATCACTTCGGCTGGATGTGTGGGAGAAATATCAAACCCTCATGTTCCATCCACCATACAGTGTGTTTCACAAGGATAGTTATACTTCATCCACATGCCAAATTCCTATATAAAGTCATAACTTTTTTCTATTTGAGCCAACCTATATGCCTCCCCATTTTTTTTATGAAACCACATACTAATCAGTGAGTGCAGCTCTCCATACACAAGACATAAGGTATCCTTTAACCTCAGTAGAACAAAACCATTCCGAAAATGACCTTGACTGTTCATATCCACCACCAAGAGGCCCAAGAGTTACACAATATTTAAACACCATGTTTCTAGATGGATGTCACAATGCATATGACTCACATGTGAACTCCATAATAAACAAGCTCCTACCTCCAGTAAAATCACACAAGCAGTGTCAGCCTCCATTGCATTTCTGAATAATGTCCCAATTAAAGTCATGTAAAGTGGCCACATAGGCACCCTCAGATGTGTTAACTCATTCTCCTGGGATGCACAGTCTTGTCCTTGACTTCATGCTGCTCTGATGCCTCAACTTTCCCTCTAGGTGCACTGCTTTGTAGTTGCCTACAATGGAGGACCCATGGGGACATAATTCAAAGCAGAAGAGAGGGTAACTCACCTGAGGTTCTTCAAGATGTGTCCCCCCAGGGTTGCTCCACTACCTGACTACTTCCTTTTTGCTTTTGAGCGTCACATAACTGATCTGTGGCAGAGAAGGAATTGAGGGTGGTTAGACTGCACAGTGCTATTTATTTTCCAGTGCATTGAGTAAAGCTGTAGAGGTGTGCATGTGCTGTGTGGTCTGACAAGCACAGCTATTGAAGACCTCTGACTCAGACACAAACACACTGCTAGGCTTACAGTGGCGCACCCAGGGGGACACATCTCAAAGAACTTCAATTACTGCACAAGGTGAGTTATCCTCTCTTCTCCCTTGAGAGGAGTCCCCGTGGGTGCTCCACCTGAGGTGAAGGCACGCGCCATGCCACTGACCGGAGATTTGAAAGCAGTGGCTGTTGGAGCCGCGCGTGCGAGACAGCTGTCTCGCGGCGACCCTTGTCGCTACTTAGAACGCGTGCGGCTCCAACCGCCCATTCCCTTCTCTACCGCCGGAGTCACTGGCTGGAGACAGGTCCTCCTCACAGAAAACTTTCCCTCAGCCTTAGTTTTCCTGTAGAAATTAACCTAGTTAGCTTAGTTTATCTGTAAGACTTGACTTTCTTTATCTTATTTATGAAAAAAGAGAGAAAAAAAACAAAAAAAAAACCTCGCACCCTCTCAGCATGCCGGGCTCGCCTGGCTTCAAGAGGTGCGAGAAATGCCGAGATGCCATACTGGCTTCAGACGGTCATTCCGTCTGTATTAAATGTTTAGGGGAAGGACATATCTCTGACAGATGTCCTCACTGCAAAAATTTGAGTTCGAGAGCTAAGAAAGATAGAGATCTCAGGCTCAAACTGCTTTTGATGGAAAGGTCCTCGCGACCGGCCTCGGACCCGCGTCGCGGACGCTCTGCTTCCCTGACTCAACAGTCAGGGAAAAGGCACTTGTCATCCCCTCAAGGAGAGCTTAAAAAAAGAAAACTACTCTCATTGTCTCCAACAAAAAATCGTGCCAAAGAGGCTGCAGGTTCCTCGGGCACTAAAAGCGGCGCAGAGTTAAAAAAGAAAGCCACGGCTGCAGCAAGCAGCTCTGACCAGGTGGAAAAAATGCCCGGTACTCAGAGGGCTGTCCAAGGGTCGGCACCACAAACGGGCTCGGCACCGGACAAGCCTCAGGGCCTGGAGACAGCGGCTACCGACCTGTCGGAGCCGCAGGTACTGATCACTCACCAGTCTCCTAATCAGCTGGAGCCGGTGCAGGAGAACGCTCCCACGAAACCGTAAGCCTCTTCAGCACCGCGGAGAGCACCTCAAGATAAAATCTCCGCACCAAGCTCTGCAAGAAAGAAAACTGAAAAAAGAAAACATGTAGCCACAGTGAGGGATAGATCACCCTCTCCTGAATCGACTGCTCAACACATCAGAAGGGGACAGCAACAACAAGGCAGATCTCCCTCTGATTCCACAAGTGAGGAAGAGGAAGAGGAAGAAATGCTTAGGAACCATCAGGTCTATGACCCTTATTATAGACCACGGTTCATGATGCCATTCCATGACAGGGCACCATACCCTTATTATGAGCAGGGTTGGTATGGCCCTCAACCATCTTACCCTCCTCACTGGTATATGCAGGAGCGATATCCATCATATAAGAGACCAAGGATACGAAATAACTCACCTCTAAACAGGACGGATAACCTACCCACGTCCTCCCCACATTCACTATCTCAGGATGAGGAGGAACAAGACGAGGCTACTCACCTACTCTCCCCACACCAGGAGGTGCCGTCTGTAATGGACGAAGTTATTATCCCATCCACTTCCTCAGCATCACTGGACGACGCCAAGCAGTTCCAGGAGCTATTCAAGAGGGTGGCGGAGTCCATGGAGATTCCTTTGCAAGAAGTAGCTGAGTCACATCACAAACTTCTCAATTTTATGCACACAAGAACAACGAGACTGGCATTACCCATGGACAATGCATTGCTGGAGCCAGCGGAGTTAATCTGGCAGACTCCTGCATCTATTCCACCAACTAACAAGAAAGCTGATAGAAGACATTGTATATCAACCAAGAACTCAGAATACCTCTTTACTCATTCTGCTCCAAACTCACTAGTTGTAGAAGCAGCAAGTCAGAGAAATAAGCAGCAATATAATAAAATCACTCCATATAACAAGGAGGATAAGAAATTGGATTTGTTTGGGAAGAGGGTCTATACATCATCCCTTCAAATGCGCATATCAAATTATGCGGCTCTGCTTGCAAATTACAACCACACAAATTACCTGAAATTAACAGATTTCATAGAGGTTGTACCAGAGGCAATGAGATGTCCGTTCCATTCCATAATTAGGGAGGGACAGTTAATATCTCGAACAGCTATGCAGGCGGCCTTAGACGTAGCCGATATAGCGGCAAGATCTATGGCTACAGCAGTGGTGATGAGGAGATCGGCATGGTTGCATTCCGCCGATCTTCCGCGCCAGCTTCAGACATCAATTGAAGATCTCCCTTTTGACAAAAGAAAGTTATTCTTTGAAAAGACAGATGACACTATGCATATGTCAAAAGATGACAGAGCCACACTGAAGACGTTTGGCATCTACCCTAATATGACAAGAACACGTTCAAATAGATTCCAACCATATAACCCGAGGTTCCAGTACCAGTATACGAGCAGGCAGAATTACAGGAGACACGATCCACCAAGGGGCAGATACCGAGCCCAGAGACGCAGACAGACCACGGGGCAGTCCAACACGTCCCAGAACCCCCCGGAAAAGCCTCAATTTTGAAAGGTTGGTCGAGGGACCACCAAATCTCGATCAAATTCCAAGGCAGGTATCGATCTTTCATCATCGACTCAGAGCCTTCTACCACGAGTGGACGGCGATCACATCAGACAAATGGGTACTGGAGATTGTCAACACTGGGTACACCATTCCGTTCAAAACACCTCCAAGTCACATTTCCCCCTCCCCGTCCCTATTCAGGACACAACTCACGAACATTTATTACTACAGGAGGTGCAGCGCCTACTACATCTAGGTGCAGTAGAAGAAGTTCCGCAAGAGCACAGATGGAAGGGTTTTTACTCCCCCTATTTCCTCAGAGAGAAAAATTCAGGGGGTTGGAGACCTATCCTCAATCTCAGAAGGCTCAACAAATTCATAACTCAGCAAAGGTTCAGAATGACTACATTAACATCGATCATTCCTGCTCTGGAGTCAAACGACTGGTTTGCATCCCTCGACCTGCAAGATGCGTACTTTCACATCTCGATTCATCCATCTCATCGAAGATTCCTAAGATTCAGAGTCGGAAACATGCATTACCAATACACAGTCTTGCCTTTCAGTCTCTCGACAGCCCCAAGGACCTTTTCAAAGGTATTCGCAGTAGTAGCAGCCTGTTTACGGAGCCAAGGCGTCATGATCTTTCCCTATTTAGACGATTGCCTCTTGAAGGCACGCTCAGAGGAGAAAGCAAAGGACGATCTAGCCCGTACTATCCAACTGTTCCAGAAAGTAGGACTCCTCATAAACTGGCAAAAGTCAATTACAGTCTCAGCTCAGACCATACTTTTTATAGGGGCAAGACTGGACTCGCAATCAACAAAGGCCTTTCTTCCCCAAGACAGATACGAGGCAATAAGCAATCTCGTGGACACGATAAGCATCGCCCCGACAATAGATGCATTGACCTGCATGAAACTATTAGGTCATATGGCCGCCACCACGGCAGTGGTCGACAATGCACGCCTTCATATGAGAACACTACAGCTATGGTTCTCAAAGGTTTTCAAACCACATTGGCACTCAACACACACAATAATATCTGTACCAATAGACATGAAACGGTCCCTGCAATGGTGGAAAGTACCCGAGAACCTCCTGTCAGGGGTACCTTTCCGGCAGGCGACACCCATCATTTGGATGTCAATCGATGCCTCTCTCGTAGGGTGGGGAGCATGCCTGCACAACGAAACAGCGCAGGGAAAATGGACATCAACAGAGCTCAATCTACACATAAATGTGCTAGAACTTCGAGCGGTTCGCAAGGCATGTGCACATTTCATACAAAGGATCAGAAACACCCACATACGAGTTATGACGGACAACATAGTTTCCATGTATTACATAAACAGACAGGGTGGAGCAAGATCTCCCTCGCTCTGTGTAGAGGCTATGAAGCTATGGAGATGGTGTCTAGCCACGGGGTCACCATCTCAGCAACCTATTTACTGGGTTTCCGAAACACAGTTGCCGACACACTCAGCAGGGCCTTCCCGGCAGACCAGGAATGGGAATTAAACCAAAGTGTGTGGGACTGCATATGTTGACAGTGGGGATACCCGACTATAGATATTTTTGCCACCTATCAGAACCACAAATGTCACTGATTCTATTCAAGAGCGGGAATTGGAAAGGCATCCCTGGGAGATGCTTTCCACAATCCATGGTCAGGCGACCTATTATATGCCTTTCCACCACTCCCACTCATTCAAAAGACTTCGATCAAAATAAGGGACGAGCAAGCGAGGGCAATAACGATAGCCCCGGCATGGCCACGACGACCATGGTTCACCCTTCTATTGGAAATCTCAATTCGCCCACCCATCCACCTCCCGCTCATACCAGACTTGATTTCACAGAACAACAGCAAGACCCTGCACCAGAACCTCCACAAAATGCACCTGACGGCCTGGCTACTCCATGGTTCACACGAGAGGAACTCGAATGCTCGGAACCGGTCCGAGAGGTAATTTGAATAGCAAAAAGCGATCCATGAGGCATACTTACCTCCAGAAGTGGACAAGGTATACAGAATGGTGTAGATTGAAACACGTTGACCCTGCCCGGACGTCCATCCCAGTTATCCTCGATTACTTATTGTTCCTGAAAAGAACAAAATTATCGAATAGCTTGGTAAAGGTACTCCTAGCAGCTATTTCTACCTTCCACTCTGATAGAGGAATAGGGACTATCTTTTTCACATCCTGTCATAAAGAGGTTTCTATCAGGCTTACAGAATCTTTACCCGGAAGTAAGAGTGCCACCTCCGAGTTGGGACCTCCAGTTGGTCCTTCAAGCGCTTACTAGCCCTCCATTTGAACCCTTGGCAAATTGTTCTTTGCTATACCTCTCAATGAAGGTCACCTTCCTAGTAGCTATTACGTCAGCGAGAAGAGTAAGCGAATTGGGGGCTTTAATGACAGAACCTCCCTTTACAGTATTTCATAAGGACAAGGTCACCTTGAGGCCTCACCCGAGATTCATCCCAAAAATCTCCACATCATTTCACTTGAATCAACCTATAGACTTACCTGTATTCTTCCCGAAACCTCATGCCAATCCCGCTGAGGCTCTTCTCCATACACTTGATGTCAGACAGACGATGGCCTTCTATATAGAGAAAACAAAGTCATTCAGAAAATCTGAGATTATTTGTAGCCATAGCTAACAGGTGCAAGGGCTCAGTACTCTCTTCGCAAAGAATATCAAATTTAATATGCACCTGTATTCAGGAAGCATACAAGGCAAGAGGTGTTACTGCACCAGCAAACATAAGAGCCCACTCCACCAGGGCAATGGCAGCAACTACGGCCTTTACGAACAATGTCTCAGTTGCCGACATTTGCAAGATGGCGACTTGGGCCTCACCGCATACCTTCATCAGACACTACGCAAGAGATAGCATGACTCGAGCAGATGCAACACTCGGACAATCAGTCCTAGCGGTAGTACATAGATGAGGCGCCGAAGCCCTACCGTCCATTTAAGGACACTGCTCGCTATACACCTCAGGTGGAGCACCCACAGGGACTCCTCGAGGGAGAAAGGAAGGTTACTCACCTTGGTGCAGTAACTGGACTTCTTTGAGATGAGAGTCCCCATGGGTGCTCCACCACCCGGCCTCCTCCCCTCTCTACTTCGGATCCTTGCAGTTGTATAGGTAGAGAAGGGAATGGGCGGTTGGAGCCGCGCACATTCTAAGTAGCGACTAGGGTCGCCGCGAGACAGCTGTCTCGCACGCGCGGCTCCAATGGCCACTGCTTTCAAATCTCCGGTCAGTGGCGTGGCGCGCGCCTTCACCTCAGCTGGAGCACCCACGAGGACTCTCATCTCGAAGAAGTCCAGTTACTGCACCAAGATGAGTAACCTTCCTTTCTGTATTAGTAGAGCCAGGGCTTAAATTTTGTACAGAATCTAGTTAAGGACAAATCCAGCTGTAAACATCACCTCTGCTTGTGGAGCCAAGACTGACTGACTTATATCATCGTTTTACAGTCATCTCAAGATCACCTTGCATTTCCCACCATGACTATAGCTTATTTATTTTTATAGCCATACAACATAATCCTTGGATAGGTTTTATTACTCTGTTGATATCCTTTAACATTTCATTTTTCTTGTACATATAAGGAATAGTTCAATTACCTTAGTTTTAGAACAGTGGTTCCCAGCCTTTTCCTTTATTCAAACCACTACCTCATCGTCGAAAGCTTTTGCGGACCACTACGTAAGCACGCCGTTTTAAACATTTGTAACATAACCGGTGGCTGACGGGAGTCAAACTTGTATATCAAGGGGTATTAAAAATGCAGCTGTTTCTAATAATTTGTTATGCTAACTCATAAACATATTGTACTTGTCACAGTACATTTACCTGCAGTAGTTTTCCCCCGCCTCCCTCCCATGGACCACCTGCTGTACCCTTGTAGACCACCAGTGGTCGACAGCCACAGGTTGGGAACCATTGTTTTAGGAGATTTTTTTTTAAAGCTTTATGCCTGTGTTCTTTAGCCTTTTGTCAAACAGAACTGACTTTCTAATTTAAGATTGCCTTTTTATTCTCTAATTCCAAAGGGGTAGCCGTGTTAGTCTATTGCAGAAGGACAACAGAGTCCAGTGGCACTTTTAAAGACTAACAGACTTATTTATCGCATGAGCTTTCGTGGGATTTTCTCCCATGAAAGCTCATGCGATAAATAAATCTGTTAGTCTTTAAAAGTGCCACTGGACTCTGTTGTCTTTTTATTCTCTGACATAGTTACAGCTAATAGCAATGCTGAATCTTTGTAAGGAAGCATGATCATGCTGATCTTAAAAAATATATATGTAATTAAGTGGTCTTAGACCATGGCCTTAGACCATTGCTGAATTTGTTTACTTGTTCCTGCCTCAGTGTTGTGGGCTGGACTTGAAGACGTGTTGAGGTCCCTTTCAGGACTGTTACTGAGTCCATGATTCTTCATTACATTGCTTTGAGATGGAGAATAAATTGAGGTCTTCTGAGTAGAATCTGTGCTCTGTAGTTACACTTCTGTGAGTTTTATGGTCAGTTGTATGCCAAAGTTTCCAAGGCAATTTAGATTAGGTAACAAGTTTTCTCTTTTCTGGAAGCCAGAATGAAAGTACTTACGGCTTTCTCTAAGTTTAAAAAAACCTGAATGTTGAGGGAGGAGTATGTGGAGCTAATGGTTATGGGATCTTTCCTCTGCATAGTCATGAGGGAGCTAGAGTACTCTGACTGCAAAAGTTGAACACAATTTTTCAAAAACACTTTTAATTCAACTGGATAGTAGTGGGCCATGTAAGATTTATGCTCCCACTTTGATGTGATCTCTATTTTGAGGTAGACTAATAAGGTATCAAATTCTGCAATTTCTCACCAGAATACTGTACTGAAATTTTTGTTTGCACAGTGACTTGTGTGTGTGTTAAGAATTACATAATGTTTCTCTTGAAGGAATATTTGGCTATTGGAAAGGATCTTTTTACTTTGATGTATTTTCTTTCTGTGGTTAGGGGCCCTGAATGTTTGTGTGAGAGCTTAATATGAAAATGTTTCTGAAGGGACGTGCATCTTATTAAGCAAAACATTTTGAAAATGTAAAAGTGCAGTCTAAAAAGTCTTCATATTCTCATTAGTTTATCTATTCTTGGCCGTTATGTTTTATACCTTCAGTCTTTCTTAGATATGATTTCATGTTACTGTAATTTTTTTTGGCAGTGTTTTCTAGATGTTGCTGTCAAGACTGTCTTTATTTGCACCCCTGCTATTAAAAATAACCTCAATTTCCTACTGTCTTGAAGTGTGAGTATCCTCCAGTGCCTTTTAACACCTAATCTTGCATTGATAGTCTCTGAAGGTTTTTTGTTATTAGTCCTTCCTGCTATGTATTTAACTGAGCTACTAGTGGCTAATTTAATGACTTTTTGGGTAATTTATCATCATAATTTGCTAATGTTTAGTCTGATATGGCAGATTTTAATGTCAGTACTCTGGAGAACCAGTAATTTTAAACTTCCCAGCATTTGGAGCCTGAAATTAAAAGTTAAAAATTCTCTCCCTTTTGGGGTCAAATCAGTTTAATTTGGTTAAGTTCCTGAAGGGTATTCACAGTTATTGAGGGACTACCATGTTCAAACAGTGTCCAGTGATACCAAAAACTGAAATCAAAGAAATAATTTTCCAAGACAAATTGCTCTTTTTCCTTATCACCACTGGTCCTACAGCAATTGGCTAATACCCTGAGTTACTCTAAGCTCTTGAATAAGTGGATTGGGGCTTGGTGTGTCAAATCCCTATCAGTTATTGTATGACATGCTGTCTTTTTGCATCCTGACTTGAGTACCAGGATCTCCTGGCAGCAGCAGTCTATCCCCAACCTACATTAATTGAAGTGAGAAGGTGGCTCTATCTCAACAGAGAGGAGTGCTCATTAAACTTTCTTTGTCCCTACTCTGGACCAGTTCTTCATTGTCACCCTCTCATATTTTGACCTGTCTTTATGTTTATGGAAAGGGAGGCATTGTGGGGGAAACTAGCTTTGGGCTCTCGCTTTACATAGCAGCCCTTCATAGGTCAACCTGGTGTGTGGAAGAGCATGGAATAATGTTCTGCCAAGTCTCATAACTTAAGAAAACTAGAGCAAAATCGGATTCAAGAAAAAGTGTTAATCAGTTTTCCCAGATTCTTTGTTCTCTCTCCCTGTCAAGAATGCCATTACTGTTGTTTTTAAACTCTGAGAAAAGTAAATTCTTGGTTACCATGGGATGTTGGTATCAGCCCTTATGAATTTCCTAAGTGCAGTGGTATCTTCCATAAATATTTTGCAGTGGTCCATTCATTATGATACCCCTATAGACTGCTGCCCTATTTATTGCATAAGTCCACCTTGACTTGACTGGTGATGCACTTTCTTTGCTGGGAAAAAAAAGTCATAAAAGGGCAAGCCATAAAGGAGCCTATGTGTGTTCACCATCCGTGAGAGTATATAGTGCTGGGGACCCTGTGTTAAGAGCAGGCCAATTCAGGGAATATGGTTGGTGGCAGAAAATATCACAGTATTAATTAGGTGGGACTGATTGATCATCTGTATGCCATATGTTTACTAGTGGACTTTCTCTCCAGCAGCACAGTGGAGATTATCATAGAAAATGCCATCGCTTATGTCAATAAGCAGGCAGGGATCAAGTCTGCATCTGTACAGAAGGAAATGAGGTGAATAATTAAACCCTAGTGCACATTCAGTATAAAGGAGAAATAGTATCAGAACTAGCTTTTTAAGCAGCAGAAAGCTGGATCACACAGAATAGCTCCTTTAACAAGAGGTCTTCCATCAGCTGGCAATTTCCTTAGGAATGCCATTAGTGGGATTACTCACATTTTAGACCAAACAACAAAGTCCCCCAAGCCTTTTCTTTAGAAAAAGAGAACAAAGGCAGTAGCTACTAATGCTCCCTTCCAAGTTTGGCCTAACTCCTGTCCTGTATGCGTTTGTGTCCCTCGTGTCCAGGATAATAAAGAATCAAGAAAGGTCTAGATCAGGCTGCCTGGGCTTTTGGAGGGAATATCTGAAGGACAGAAGTTTTTAAAATAGGGTGATCAGTTCTGTGCTGGTTTGTAGGAAGAATTTCCACCCAAATTTGTGAAAGATTCTCCCATTGGTGCAAGAAGGAAATTACTTTCCTATCACCAACCACGTCTGGTTTTCCCAAGAATGCCTCAACATGGATTTATTTCTTAATCTGCCAGCTGGTATGCTCTGGGTGTAGTATAGCAGCAGCAGTTTTCTTCCAGTATGTTCCAGAGTAGATAGGGGGATCTCATCACCTCAGGACAACAGGTTCCTTACAGTGATTGTGCTATTTGCTCACCTTAGATTCTTCTAAAACTTTGTTTTTAGATTTAAATTTGGTCTTGAATGCCTTCCTGAGACAAAACACCTTTTAAAATGCTCCAGGAAACATCCTTTTTCTATCTTACTGTCAGTGTGCTGCTTTATTTTTAAGGGTTTGGACGATGTGTGGTAAATTAAGGTCTGGGGTCTACTCATTGAATGGTGATATTAAAAAGAAATACTAAAAAGCTGTGTCATGGGGGTTCCAATCACTATGCTGACATCTCCAGTGCTGTCATTGGGGATTAGCTCTGCCAGCTGGTGCTCCCTCTCCAAATACTGCAGTATCATCTTCATGACTTGGCCCTGTGACTGTCACTGTTTTCCCTTTCCCAGTGGGGAAGTATCTCCTAGTCTAGCCACTTCCCCATTGGCAAATGGGGGTGGAGAGACCTCAGTCCTCCCTGCTACTTTGAGTCTCTGCCCAGGGACCCCATGGATCACAATCTCCTGCTGTGCCACTTTACCGTCTGTCTGCTGCTTAAGTTCCCTGGGCTACTTCCCCATGGCCTCAGCACCTTCTTTGCCCTTTTCTCAGGGCTTGAGCCTACAAGTGCCAGAAGCCATCCAGGAGCGCTCTCTAGTGATCCCAGTCCCTGCTAGCAGCTGCCCTGTTTGAGATGCAACCTTCCTGCAGTCCCTATGAACCCAGTCCTCTCGCTGGCGCTCCCTGTAGCAACTGACCCTTCTCTGCCTGGCGACTCCTTTTTTTTGTGCCTGTTGGTCCCTCATTGGGTGCTCCATGCAGCCTTCTTCTGGTTGGCTACACCCTTAGGATGAACTCCCCATCACAAGCTGCCTATTCCTTGAGCGTTGTCTGTCTTGTACATGGAATGAGGTAGGAGTCCTGTGGGAAAAAAAAGTATGTATAAGGTTGTATTAAAGATTGTATCATAATGCATGTGCATAGAGGAGACTGAATTAAGGTTGCACAGGTGTCTTTAATTCTGGCATTTCCTAACCTATGAGCATTTGAACCTGAATGTTCTTTTAAAGTGTGTAATATTAAGTATAAGAGGATGGAGTAGGTGGGGAAATAGATGTGTTTTTTCCTCAGTGTGTTGCATCTAAGTAAATATGAAAAATCTATACATGGCCCATCCTGAAGATCTGTATTCTCAAGTCACCTTAAATGAATAAAGGTTGTGTTGGGAAGGATGGTAAAACCACCATATTTTTCTAATAGTCTCCTTCCTTAAAAAACTGTCCCAGTTTTGTAGGCTGTACCTCAGTTATACTAGTAAACAAACTCATGTTCTCTCCTTCAATTTATGAAAGTCACTGACCTCCTCCACTCTGCTTAAAGTATTAATATGGATATTAAATCCACCCTCTGTACTGACCCTTGGTGTGCTGTTACCCTCAGTTTTAATGGATGTTCTAACCATTACTGAAGTTTGACTGCTCCAAATCTTAAATTCTTTAAGATTGTGCTAGGCTAGAGATTGGAGCAAACCTCATTTCTGTTGTGGTTTTTTAAATGCACAATTGAAAGATGGTGGACAGGAGCAGCTCAGTGTAAGCCTTTTGGCTAAGATTAAGTGCTTTATTAGTTTAATAGCTAATATGTTCAGGGGCTTGTGTCTTTGTACTGAGGTGGACTATGCAGTTGGTCACTTCCATAATCCTGATTAAAACAGAAAAGGGAAAGAAGTGTTTGCAGTGAGGACTGCCAGGCAGTGGCTAACTGAGTGTCAGCTGAAAAATCTGAAGAAGCATCACTGATGCATGCAAGTATTTGGGTCCCAGTTCTATAAATTGCAAGACTTTTATGACAACGTTAAGAGATACATGAGGCTACATTTGCAATAGTCTGGTTATATCACTACAAGTTTGGTTGAAATGGCAAAGGTACAGGAAGAGCAATCTGAAATGGTACAGACTTCCTAAAATTTTAATAAAAAGAGTAAGGAAATTAGAGGGAACTTTTACAGGGTAATAGGAGTTAGAAAAAAGGGACTGATTTAAGGTTTATGCATCTCTGGAGGGATGTATAAAAGGAAAGTAATACAGAAACTCTCTCTATTACTGTTAGCTATAGAAATGAGTGCTTAAGGTAAGATTTGGGTAGTAGAAGAATTTAGTTGATGATTCTTAAGTAGGAGGGCATTTAATATATGGAATAAATTACAAAAGTGCTGGTGTCAGCAGTAAACAAGTATTTGAAGAAAAGTATTGGGAAGTACCAATACTGACTCAGCTGGCAGGAGGAAAGGAGGAGTGGAAAAACTTGATAGTGTTTCTAGTTTTCTACTGTCATAAAATTGCTGATATAAGGATTCTTTGCTTTTTCCTATATTTACCAGTTTTAGTTAGTTTAAGAAAATTTGTGACACGCAGTGATCCATAGCGGTTGAAACTCAGAGTAAGAACCAAAATGCAGTGGTTTCTGAGCAGTTAGGTGTGAAAGGTTAATTTGGCATCATGTCCTTTTGTGGTGCAAGGGTAATGTTTAGTTGTCCTCAGCCTTTGTCTTCTGCAAGTAGCAGAAGAATTGAAAAATGACAGTCATCTTACCAATACTGCCTTTCAACAGAATGTGTGTTGGGTATTGTGCTGTTGTTTTTGCAATCTGTGCTGTGATTTTCTGTAAGAGTTCAAAGCTATCTGAGACTGAAATAAGAATACTGGCAGCAGAACTCTAGGTCTCATGTTTAGTGTGCACTCTTGCTGATTGGAAGCTTGCCTTTTCATATTAGGTGCTTTGAGTCACATTTTTTTTAATGAGAGGAATACAGGAATGGACCTAGCTACCACTCTGCCTCCTCAGCCATTTAAAAATATTAATACTTAACACTTACTTTAGTGATTTAGGGGATTCCACTGAACTTCACAATTAACTCATGCTCAGAGACACCCCTTTGAGGCAGGTAAAAGTGATATAGATAGCTATACATCTGAGTTTATATTTAATCTGTGACTTGGTTAAGATTTCAAAGAAAGACATTGACAGAGCTAAGAACAGAATCTGGGAGCTGTGAGTTGCAGGTTCCATAACTTGATTGATTGATTGATTGATGAAGTAGTGCTTCGGGCCCAGGTTGTGGATTGGGCCCCTTTTGCCCCAGGCTGTGCAATCAATATTACTTCCCCAACTACTGATAAATAGCATAGATGGAGGAAGAAGGGACAGAAGCGAATCGGAATATTCTAGACTTTTGTGATAGTCGTGTGAAATACACAGGACTTGTTTACATTTAAGCCAGTACAGTGGCACAGCTGCAGCGCATGGCATAGACGCTATCGATGCCGATGGGAGGGTTTGCCCATTGGGATAGGAAATCTACTTCCTGTAGAGGCAGTACCCAGATGGGTCTAAGAATTCTTACATTTACTAGTGCTGTCACCCTAATTTTTGTAGTGTAGTTTAGCCCATGCTGTGATTATACTTTTTTTTTTGAGCTGGTGGGAAGCAATTAACACATACTGATACATTCAAGAGCACAACACTGAAAGGAATCTTTGCAGTTAACTTTTGTGAAGCAGTAGGGTATTTTAAAGCAAACTAAAGAAATGTCTGTCAAGGGAAGGAGTCTGATTTTATTACCCACAGCAAGCTTTTCCTATTTCTTTGAATTTTGGAATTAATTAACCTCACTCATACACAAGCCTTTTTTTATTTTTTTTTTTGTGGGTTCCCCCCCAATGAACATTTACAACTTCATTAATTTTAGCATAAGTGACCATCAGAAGGAATTTTTGAATCTGGGGCATTCAAATATTTGCACAGACTACGTCTTAAGTGCACTTAAATGAGCATTACATCAGAAAGAAACCTGAGAAGTTATACTGATGCAGTAATGGAATGAAAATACCAGGAGACTTATTTGTCCAGTTTCAACAGAGCAACTCAGTTCACACTTGAAACAGCAGGAAACAGTTTAAAATTTAATAAAGAATAAATCCGAGGCAGACTGAGGATCTCAATCTGTTCCTAGATATCTTATGCACCAAGATGTTTTAAAAGATCAACAGATTGTTTTAATTTAACTTGATTTCTTAATTTAAATATTTTATTTACATGTTACTAATTCTTTACTTCCCATTTCATAGTCTGATATTACTAAAGTGGATGTATTTTACTTGCTACTTTAGTTTCCTAATTCAGTAGAATTTCAGATTTTACATAGGAATACTCTCTATTAAGAAGTTTCACATTTAAAACACCCCATTTATGCTATAAAAGGCAAGTTCAGATGCTCATTAACATCCTTATTATAAGTACAAGGCAGACTCAAATAAAAATACCTTCCAAGTCCTAAGATCCACAGATCTGTTACAAGAAGTGCCTCATGTTTATGTTTTGGGTACAGAATCGGACCCATCACTGGCAGCTGGAGATTACTCTTCCCCTTCCTTTTGCAGAACTCTTTTGAGAAAGAATCCAAACTTTATTTTAAATTTCTGATGAACAGTTCTAATGGGAGATTAACCCTGAAAGAATGGTTTCCACCCCCATTCTGGTCTTTCACAGGTAGCCAAATCTAGGCAGTCAACACCTCAGCCCTCTCCTTTGGGCATAAAAAGTCTCAGATGACATCAGAATAACAAAACTAAATAAAATCTAGTTATTTAAAACCTAGTTCTTATGTAGGTGGACAGTATTGCAAATATAAAAACACCTAGAACTTGTATAGCACTTCTTAATCTGTGGATCTCCAAATACTTTACAAAGGAGATCAGTGTAGCTTGGCTTGGCTTAAAAGCAAGATACTAGGGCAGTGGTTCCCAACCTTTTCACTGCCGTGGCACACCTTGGTGCCTTCAATTATGTTGTGGCACACCTCCATTATAAACTTATGAATATTCATAAGCTATGGCACGCTGTTTTGGGAAATGCTGCTATGTAGGGTGGTAGTGGTAGCAGGGCAGGGGGTGGTAAAAAAGGAGAGGGGGGTCAGGAGTGGCTTTGTGGGGTGGCAGGAGAGAGTGTGGGGCGCTGAGCAGGGCAGAGGTGGGCCATGTGGAGAGTAAGCAAATGTGGCAGGAGAGAAGGGAGGGCAGGATTGGCTATGTGGGGTTGCAAGGGGAACCTAGGGAGCGGGAGGGCAGGACAAGGAAGCATGGCACAGCGCTCCCTCCCCTCAAGCAGCTCCGCTGCCTGTAGCACCCCATGCCCCCCGACACTCTTCCCCTGGTAGCTCTGCCACCCACAGTGCCCACTTCCCCAGACACCCCCTTTCCCAGCAGCTCAGCCACTTGCAGATGACATTTCATATTTGCAACAGTATTTTTAAAAATATAATTTCAATTAAATAATTGATTTTGATACATAATTAAAATTCAATGGATCAGAACAACCCAGAGTAAATAGCAACTTACAGAGTTAGTGGGAAACCTGGGCCTGCTGGTGTGTGTGCAGAGCCTTTTGATTCGGGGAGGAATTCATGAGAGGGCCACCCGCAAATCTTGCTCCACTGACACGTGCTCCCTCCTGTTGTTTTTTATGTATGTCAGAGTTGAAAATGCTAGCTCACAGAGGTATGTTGTTGGAAATGGCAAGAGTACAGCAATAGCATGCTCAGAGATCATCAGATATTCATGTATCGCAGTCAGACAGAATACGTCCAAAGGCACCTCTCTGAATTTCAGCTTCATTGTGCGATCAATCTGTAGCTTTGCACGTTCCTCTTTTTTCTTTTAATATCAGCTTTTTTGATGACTCACAAGAAAGTGAACTAAATGGGTCACGTACCCAGTCATAGTCTTCCACATTTGTTGAGGGGAAGTAGTATTCAAATGTCTCTTGCAGCGTTTTGAGATGTTTGACCATGAGGCTGTGTGCCTTGACAGCTGCATCTGCCACTGACAATGCTAGTGGAAACATCTCAAGTGAACTCCCTGCCGCTGTCTCTTGCTAAAGGCCCAGTTTTGACCTGAAACCTTGAAGTTTATCTGTGGTGGTAAGAATCGTCTCATTCTTCCCCTGCATTTTAGTATTCAGCTCAGTTAGATGGCTGAAAATGTCTGCAAGATATGCCAGCTACACCCACCAGTATTCATCAGCTAGTAATTCTTTATAAGGCAGTTCAAGCATTGTTGAAAACTGTCAGTTCTCTCCGGAGTTCATGAACGCAGGAGAGACCCTTCCCCTGTGATAACCATCGCACCTCAGTGTGTAACAGTAAACTCTGGCCTTGTACACACGATCAGATTATCGCGCATTAAAGCTCATTACCGCGCGATAGCAACAACGGCGTACACACGTGCAACAGGGCTCTTGCGCGTTAAGTGCCTTGTTGTCGCGCAATCCAACAACCACTCCGACGAGAGTGGTAACAGCTGTTGCGGATCATATATTGCGCGTTTGAGCTCGTGTGTACGCTTACCGCGCATTGACTGGAGTCCGGAACTGTCCCAGCATTCCCAAGTCGTCCTCTCTGGTCTCCCCCCCCCCACCCGCTCTGTGGCCGTGATGAAACTGTCCCCGCCCTGCCCCGAACTTATTCCCGGGATTTTCAAATTTCAAGTCTGTTTCACTTCCTGCTCTCTTCCTCGTGGAGTGTGTTTGTGCTCCGATCATCAGTAGCAATGGCGGCCCGCCGTGGAAGACGCGCACCCCTTTGGAGCACGGCAGAGGTGCTGGACCTGATCAGCATCTGGGGAGAGTCCGCCGTGCAGGCGCAGCTACGCGGCAGCAGGAGGAATTATGACACATTTGGCATAATTTCTCGGGCCATGTCAGAGAGAGAGCATGATAGAGACACAGTGCAGTGTAGATCAAAGGTGAAGGAGCTCAGAATTACCTATCACCGAGCGAAGGAGGGAAACCGCCGTTCTGGATCAGCGCCTGCAACATGCAGGTACTATAAGGAAATAGAAGCCATCCTCAGCGGGGACCCCACAACCACTGCCAAAAGTCCCGTGGACACTTCAGCCCCTCCTCGTCCGGTGATTGCCAGAGCCGAGCAGGATGAGGACGTTGTTGAGGAGGAGGAGGAGGAGGAGGAGATGGAGGATGACACGGAGGAAAGCGCAACCGCGTGTAGCCAGGAGCTCTTCAGCAGCCCCGCTGAGACGTCCACCCAAGGCTTGAACTGCAGCTTGTTCTCTGAGGCGGCAGAGGGGGGTTCAGGTAAGTTTCTCCTTCATTCAGCTCTGCTCCTGCTAAAATATCATTGTCTGGGGTGGGGGTGCTTGCGGGTCCCCGCTGTGCACGCTATTTACTCTGCATTCATTAGCAGGGCATCAATATAAGCAGTGATTGTAAAATAATCATCTGCATTTAGGTCAGAAAAGGTTTCCTCGATGTACCTCCAGAGCCTAATACTCAGGTTAGATGGGAGAGCGTTTGTGTCTGCGCTCCCAAAGACGGACACTCTGCCTCTCCAGCTGCAAAGCACAGCCCTGGGAACCATGGCAGCACACAGTGCAGCAGCATACGGTCCCGGCCTGCTACCGGCGGCATGTAGGAGATGTATTCTAGATGGAAGGGGCACTCTGAGGAGAGGGATATTGGGTTCCATCTGTGTGCCCTCTTCCGATTCTTAGCCCCCGGTAAGCCGTCTATTAGAATGCACCTTGTCTGCTTCAGCGCAGCGTAGTGTGTTGACCGCCCTGTATCTTCCAGTGGAATGTGCTACTGGAAGGTTACATTGGCTATCTATGCTATGTGTTAACAATGTCTATATTGTTATTTTTGTATTAGAATTGAGCTTCACAAGGCCGGTGTCTACCCCAGCTGACCGAATGAGAAACATTAGGCGGCGTTCTCGAAGAAACAGGGAGGATATGTTTAATGACCTGCTGAAAGCAACACAAGAATCCGCAAGGGAGAATAGAGCCTGGAGAGAGGAATCCCAGCAGAGGAGGCAGAAACACAGGGACGAACTGATAAGCGTCATGAAGGAGCAAACAGAACTGCTAAAGAACATGATAGCTTTGCAGTCCCAGGCGATAAATGTCCGGGCTCCACTCCAGACAGTTCAGCCGTGTATGCCTCCCACACACCGCAGTCCCTCAAAGCATTTCTTTGAAGGCCACCCTCCACCCCGGTACAGGACAACATCCAGCCCCCC